>OX465276.1:113221328-113821328 GCA_949987645.1 Tachina grossa | reverse complement strand
AGTAAAACACTCTTATTTTTCGAGTTCTATGAGGGAAATGACCATTGTGGCCAAACCTTTCTCTCTCAGCGAACCAAACCTAGTGGAAAATGAAAACAACATATCATACTAAAAAACTGCATTTACAATATATCTGAAGTGTATTTGTGAAATTTTTTAGAAAACTTTTAAAAATATGACTTAGTAAAACACTCTTATTTTTTGAGTTCTATGAGGGAAATGACCACTGTGGCCAAACCCTTTTTTCTCAGCAAATCAAGCCAAGTGGGAAATGAAGACAACAAACCATACTAACAAACTGCATTTACAGTATATCTGAATTGTATTTGTGAAATTTTTTAGAAAACTTTTAAAAATATGACTTAGTAAAACACTCTTATTTTTCGAGTTCTATGAGGGAAATGACCACTGTGGCCAAACCTTTCTTTCTCAGCGAATCAAGCCTATTGGGAAATGAAGACAACAAATTATGCTAAAAAACTGCATTTACAGTATATCTGAATTGTATTTGTGAAATTTTTAGAAAACTTTTAAAAATATGACTTAGTTAAACACTCTTATTTTTCGAGTTCTATGAGGGAAATGACCACTGTGGCCAAACCCTTCTTCCTCAGCGAATTAAACCTAGTGGAAAAAGAAGACAGCAAATTATGCTAAAAAACTGCATTTACAGTATATCTGAATTGTATTTGTGAAATTTTTTAGAAAACTTTTAAAAATATGACTTAGTTAAACACTCTTATTTTTCGAGTTCTATGAGGGAAACGACCACTGTGGCCAAACCCTTCTTCCTCAGCATATTAAGCCTAGTGGAAAGGGAAGACAACAAAATATACTAAAAAACTGCATTTACAGTATATCTGAATTGTATTTGTGAAATTTTTTAGAAAACTTTTAAAAATATGACTTAGTAAAACACTCTTATTTTTCGAGTTCTATGAGGGAAATGACCACTGTGGCCAAACCTTTCTCTCTCAGCGAACCAAACCTAGTGGAAAATGAAAACAACATATCATACTAAAAAACTGCATTCACAATATATCTGAATTGTATTTGTGAAATTTTTTAGAAAACTTTTAAAAATATGACTTAGTTAAACACTCTTATTTTTTGAGTTCTATGAGGGAAATGACCACTGTGGCCAAACCTTTCTTTCTCAGCGAATCAAACCTAGTGGGAAATGAAGACAACAAATCATGCTAAAAAACTGCATTTACAGTATATCTGAATTGTATTTGTGAAATTTTTAGAAAACTTTTAAAAATATGACTTAGTTAAACACTCTTATTTTTCGAGTTCTATGAGGGAAATGACCACTGTGGCCAAACCCTTCTTCCTTAGCGAATTAACCCTGCACACATAACCCTCGAACGTATCCCTCTAAACCTAACCATTCGTCGTTTCGACGAGCACGTTTTGGGGCGTATAATATCGGTTCTAAACATATATATTTTTGTACTTGCAACACATACATACCTTTAGCAAGTACTTTGTTAGTAAATACAACTATATATTTCTATTCTGTTACAAGGATATTTATTATAATCCATTTTTCCAAAAAGCATTTTTTATTGAGATCACATTGTTATAAAATTTATTTAAACAAACAAAACAAAAAAGCCTTTTTCTCTTTGGCAAAACTTAACTATAACACTGTTGTCATTTAAAAAAATATATAAAATAAATTTTTTGAAGCGCATTGTGTGCAGAAATCAACTTTATGCTCGCCAACACTCGTCGAAGCGACGAACAAGTTTATCATATCTCAATAATTACGTGCTCACGCGCCGAGTTTGGTTGTCTCCTGCAAAAGCTCAGCGAAAACTAAGTTGGCAAGAAATTTAGCGGCGATCGGTGCACGTGTTAAAAAGAAATAGAAATTTTTTTGTCCGGTGTTCGTCGTTTCGACGAAGGTTATGTGTCTAGGGTTAAACCTAGTGGAAAAGGAAGACAACAAATCATACTAAAAAACTGCATTTACAGTATATCTGAATTGTATTTGTGAAATTTTTAGAAAACTTTTAAAAATATGACTTAGTTAAACACTCTTATTTTTCGAGTTCTATGAGGGAAATGACCACTGTGGCCAAACCCTTCTTCCTCAGCGAATTAAACCTAGTGGAAAAAGAAGACAGCAAATCATACTAAAAAACTGCATTTACAGTATATCTGAATTGTATTTGTGAAATTTTTTAGAAAACTTTTAAAAATATGACTTAGTTAAACACTCTTATTTTTCGAGTTCTATAAGGGAAATGACCACTGTGGCCAAACCCTTCTTCCTCAGCATATTAAGCCTAGTGGAAAAGGAAGACAACAAAATATACTAAAAAACTGCATTTACAGTATATCTGAATTGTATTTGTGAAATTTTTTAGAAAACTTTTAAAAATATGACTTAGTAAAACACTCTTATTTTTCGAGTTCTATGAGGGAAATGACCATTGTGGCCAAACCTTTCTCTCTCAGCGAACCAAACCTAGTGGAAAATGAAAACAACATATCATACTAAAAAACTGCATTTACAATATATCTGAAGTGTATTTGTGAAATTTTTTAGAAAACTTTTAAAAATATGACTTAGTAAAACACTCTTATTTTTTGAGTTCTATGAGGGAAATGACCACTGTGGCCAAACCCTTTTTTCTCAGCAAATCAAGCCAAGTGGGAAATGAAGACAACAAACCATACTAACAAACTGCATTTACAGTATATCTGAATTGTATTTGTGAAATTTTTTAGAAAACTTTTAAAAATATGACTTAGTAAAACACTCTTATTTTTCGAGTTCTATGAGGGAAATGACCACTGTGGCCAAACCTTTCTTTCTCAGCGAATCAAGCCTATTGGGAAATGAAGACAACAAATTATGCTAAAAAACTGCATTTACAGTATATCTGAATTGTATTTGTGAAATTTTTAGAAAACTTTTAAAAATATGACTTAGTTAAACACTCTTATTTTTCGAGTTCTATGAGGGAAATGACCACTGTGGCCAAACCCTTCTTCCTCAGCGAATTAAACCTAGTGGAAAAAGAAGACAACAAATTATACTAAAAAACTGCATTTACAGTATATCTGAATTGTATTTGTGAAATTTTTTAGAAAACTTTTAAAAATATGACTTAGTTAAACACTCTTATTTTTCGAGTTGTATGAGGGAAATGACCACTTTGGCCAAACCCTTCTTTCTCAGCATATTAAACCTAGTGGAAAAGGAAGACAACAAGTCATGCTAAAAAACTGCATTTACAGTATATCTGAATTGTATTTGTGAAATTTTTAGAAAACTTTTAAAAATATGACTTAGTTAAACACTCTTATTTTTCGAGTTCTATGAGGGAAATGACCACTGTGGCCAAACCCTTTTTCCTCAGCGAATTAAACCTAGTGAAAAAGGAAGACAACAAATCATACTAAAAAACTGCATTTACAGTATATCTGAATTGTATTTGTGAAATTTTTTAGAAAACTTTTAAAAATATGACTTAGTAAAACACTCTTATTTTTCGAGTTCTATGAGGGAAATGACCACTGTGGCCAAACCTTTCTCTCTCAGCGAACCAAACCTAGTGGAAAATGAAAACAACATATCATACTAAAAAACTGCATTTACAATATATCTGAAGTGTATTTGTGAAATTTTTTAGAAAACTTTTAAAAATATGACTTAGTAAAACACTCTTATTTTTTGAGTTCTATGAGGGAAATGACCACTGTGGCCAAACCCTTTATTCTCAGCAAATCAAGCCAAGTGAAAAATGAAGACAACAAACCATACTAACAAACTGCATTTACAGTATATCAGAATTGTATTTGTGAAATTTTTTAGAAAACTTTTAAAAATATGACTTAGTAAAACACTCTTATTTTTCGAGTTCTATGAGGGAAATGACCACTGTGGCCAAACCTTTCTTTCTCAGCAAATCAAAGCTAGTGGGAAATGAAGACAACAAATTATGCTAAAAAACTGCATTTACAGTATATCTCAATTGTATTTGTGAAATTTTTAGAAAACTTTTAAAAATATGACTTAGTTAAACACTCTTATTTTTCGAGTTCTATGAGGGAAATGACCACTGTGGCCAAACCCTTCTTCCTCAGCGAATTAAACATAATGGAAAAAGAAGACAGAAAATCATACTAAAAAACTGCATTTACAGTATATCTGAATTGTATTTGTGAAATTTTTTAGAAAACTTTTAAAAATATGACTTAGTTAAACACTCTTATTTTTCGAGTTCTATAAGGGAAATGACCACTGTGGCCAAACCCTTCTTCCTCAGCATATAAAGCCTAGTGGAAAAGGAAGACAACAAAATATACTAAAAAACTGCATTTACAGTATATCTGAATTGTATTTGTGAAATTTTTAGAAAACTTTTAAAAATATGACTTAGTTAAACACTCTTATTTTTCGAGTTCTATGAGGGAAATGACCACTGTGGCCAAACCCTTCTTCCTCAGCGAATTAAACCTAATGGAAAAGGAAGACAACAAATTATACTAAAAAAGTGCATTTACAGTATATCTGAATTGTATTTGTGAAATTTTTTAGAAAACTTTTAAAAATATGACTTAGTAAAACACTCTTATTTTTCGAGTTCTATGAGGGAAATGACCACTGTGGCCAAACCTTTCTTTCTCAGCGAATCAAACCTAGTGAAAAATGAAGACAACAACTTATGCTAAAAAACTGCATTTACAGTATATCTGAATTGTATTTGTGAAATTTTTAGAAAACTTTTAAAAATATGACTTAGTTAAACACTCTTATTTTTCGAGTTCTATGAGGGAAATGACCACTGTGGCCAAACCCTTCTTCCTCAGCGAATTAAGCCTAGTGGAAAAAGAAGACAGCAAATCATACTAAAAAACTGCATTTACAGTATATCTGAATTGTATTTGTGAAATTTTTTAGAAAACTTTTAAAAATATGACTTAGTTAAACACTCTTATTTTTCGAGTTCTATAAGGGAAATGACCACTGCGGCCAAACCCTTCTTCCTCAGCATATTAAGCCTAGTGGAAAAGGAAGACAACAAAATATACTAAAAAACTGCATTTACAGTATATCTGAATTGTATTTGTGAAATTTTTTAGAAAACTTTTAAAAATATGACTTAGTAAAACACTCTTATTTTTCGAGTTCTATGAGGGAAATGACCATTGTGGCCAAACCTTTCTCTCTCAGCGAACCAAACCTAGTGGAAAATGAAAACAACATATCATACTAAAAAACTGCATTTACAATATATCTGAAGTGTATTTGTGAAATTTTTTAGAAAACTTTTAAAAATATGACTTAGTAAAACACTCTTATTTTTTGAGTTCTATGAGGGAAATGACCACTGTGGCCAAACCCTTTTTTCTCAGCAAATCAAGCCAAGTGGAAAATGAAGACAACAAACCATACTAACAAACTGCATTTACAGTATATCTGAATTGTATTTGTGAAATTTTTTAGAAAACTTTTAAAAATATGACTTAGTAAAACACTCTTATTTTTCGAGTTCTATGAGGGAAATGACCACTGTGGCCAAACCTTTCTTTCTCAGCGAATCAAGCCTATTGGGAAATGAAGACAACAAATTATGCTAAAAAACTGCATTTACAGTATATCTGAATTGTATTTGTGAAATTTTTAGAAAACTTTTAAAAATATGACTTAGTTAAACACTCTTATTTTTCGAGTTCTATGAGGGAAATGACCACTGTGGCCAAACCCTTCTTCCTCAGCGAATTGAACCTAGTGGAAAAAGAAGACAACAAATTATACTAAAAAACTGCATTTACAGTATATCTGAATTGTATTTGTGAAATTTTTTAGAAAACTTTTAAAAATATGACTTAGTTAAACACTCTTATTTTTCGAGTTCTATGAGGGAAATGACCACTTTGGCCAAACCCTTCTTTCTCAACATATTAAACCTAGTGGAAAAGGAAGACAACAAATCATACTAAAAAACTGCATTTACAGTATATCTGAAATATATTTGTGAAATTTTTTAGAAAACTTTTAAAAATATGACTTAGTAAAACACTCTTATTTTTCGAGTTCTATGAGGGAAATGAACACTGTGGCCAAACCCTTCTTTCTCAGCGAATCAAACCTAGTGAAAAATGAAGACAACAAGTCATGCTAAAAAACTGCATTTACAGTATATCTGAATTGTATTTGTGAAATTTTTAGAAAACTTTTAAAAATATGACTTAGTTAAACACTCTTATTTTTCGAGTTCTATGAGGGAAATGACCACTGTCGCCAAACCCTTCATCCTCAGCGAATTAAACCTAGTGAAAAAGGAAGACAATAAATCATACTAAAAAACTGCATTTACAGTATATCTGAATTGTATTTGTGAAATTTTTTAGAAAACTTTTAAAAATATGACTTAGTAAAACACTCTTATTTTTCGAGTTCTATGAGGGAAATGACCACTGTGGCCAAACCTTTCTCTCTCAGCGAACCAAACCTAGTGGAAAATGAAAACAACATATCATACTAAAAAACTGCATTTACAATATATCTGAAGTGTATTTGTGAAATTTTTTAGAAAACTTTTAAAAATATGACTTAGTAAAACACTCTTATTTTTTGAGTTCTATGAGGGAAATGACCACTGTGGCCAAACCCTTTATTCTCAGCAAATCAAGCCAAGTGGGAAATGAAGACAACAAACCATACTAACAAACTGCTTTTACAGCATATCTGAATTGTATTTGTGAAATTTTTTAGAAAACTTTTAAAAATATGACTTAGTAAAACACTCTTATTTTTCGAGTTCTATGAGGGAAATGACCACTGTGGCCAAACCTTTCTTTCTCAGCGAATTAAACCTAGTGGGAAATGAAGACAACAAATCATGCTAAAAAACTGCATTTACAGTATATCTCAATTGTATTTGTGAAATTTTTAGAAAACTTTTAAAAATATGACTTAGTTAAACACTCTTATTTTTCGAGTTCTATGAGGGAAATGACCACTGTGGCCAAACCCTTCTTCCTCAGCGAATTAAACCTAGTGGAAAAAGAAGACAACAAATTATACTAAAAAACTGCATTTACAGTATATCTGAATTGTATTTGTGAAATTTTTTAGAAAACTTTTAAAAATATGACTTAGTTAAACACTCTTATTTTTCGAGTTCTATGAGGGAAATGACCACTTTGGCCAAACCCTTCTTTCTCAGCGAATCAAACCTAGTGAAAAATGAAGACAACAAGTCATGCTAAAAAACTGCATTTACAGTATATCTGAATTGTATTTGTGAAATTTTTAGAAAACTTTTAAAAATATGACTTAGTTAAACACTCTTATTTTTCGAGTTCTATGAGGGAAATGACCACTGTGGCCAAACTCTTCTTCCTCAGCGAATTAAGCCTAGTGAAAAAGGAAGACAACAAATTATTCTAAAAAACTGCATTTACAGTATATCTGAATTGTATTTGTGAAATTTTTTAGAAAACTTTTAAAAATATGACTTAGTAAAACACTCTTATTTTTCGAGTTCTATGAGGGAAATGACCACTGTGGCCAAACCTTTCTCTCTCAGCGAACCAAACCTAGTGGAAAATGAAAACAACATATCATACTAAAAAACTGCATTTACAATATATCTCAATTGTATTTGTGAAATTTTTAGAAAACTTTTAAAAATATGACTTAGTTAAACACTCTTATTTTTCGAGTTCTATGAGGGAAATGACCACTGTGGCCAAACCCTTCTTCCTCAGCGAATTAAACCTAATGGAAAAAGAAGACAGAAAATCATACTAAAAAACTGCATTTACAGTATATCTGAATTGTATTTGTGAAATTTTTTAGAAAACTTTTAAAAATATGACTTAGTTAAACACTCTTATTTTTCGAGTTCTATAAGGGAAATGACCACTGTGGCCAAACCCTTCTTCCTCAGCATATAAAGCCTAGTGGAAAAGGAAGACAACAAAATATACTAAAAAACTGCATTTACAGTATATCTGAATTGTATTTGTGAAATTTTTAGAAAACTTTTAAAAATATGACTTAGTTAAACACTCTTATTTTTCGAGTTCTATGAGGGAAATGACCACTGTGGCCAAACCCTTCTTCCTCAGCGAATTAAACCTAATGGAAAAGGAAGACAACAAATCATACTAAAAAAGTGCATTTACAGTAAATCTGAATTGTATTTGTGAAATTTTTTAGAAAACTTTTAAAAATATGACTTAGTAAAACACTCTTATTTTTCGAGTTCTATGAGGGAAATGACCACTGTGGCCAAACCTTTCTCTCTCAGCGAACCGAACCTAGTGGAAAATGAAAACAACATATCATACTAAAAAACTACATTTACAATATATCTGAAGTGTATTTGTGAAATTTTTTAGAAAACTTTTAAAAATATGACTTAGTAAAACACTCTTATTTTTTGAGTTCTATGAGGGAAATGACCACTGTGGCCAAACCCTTTATTCTCAGCAAATCAAGCCAAGTGGGAAATATAGACAACAAACCATACTAACAAACTGCATTTACAGTATATCTCAATTGTATTTGTGAAATTTTTAGAAAACTTTTAAAAATATGACTTAGTTAAACACTCTTATTTTTCGAGTTCTATGAGGGAAATGACCACTGTGGCCAAACCCTTCTTCCTCAGCGAATTAAACCTAATGGAAAAAGAAGACAGAAAATCATACTAAAAAACTGCATTTACAGTATATCTGAATTGTATTTGTGAAATTTTTTAGAAAACTTTTAAAAATATGACTTAGTTAAACACTCTTATTTTTCGAGTTCTATAAGGGAAATGACCACTGTGGCCAAACCCTTCTTCCTCAGCATATAAAGCCTAGTGGAAAAGGAAGACAACAAAATATACTAAAAAACTGCATTTACAGTATATCTGAATTGTATTTGTGAAATTTTTAGAAAACTTTTAAAAATATGACTTAGTTAAACACTCTTATTTTTCGAGTTCTATGAGGGAAATGACCACTGTGGCCAAACCCTTCTTCCTCAGCGAATTAAACCTAATGGAAAAGGAAGACAACAAATCATACTAAAAAAGTGCATTTACAGTAAATCTGAATTGTATTTGTGAAATTTTTTAGAAAACTTTTAAAAATATGACTTAGTAAAACACTCTTATTTTTCGAGTTCTATGAGGGAAATGACCACTGTGGCCAAACCTTTCTCTCTCAGCGAACCGAACCTAGTGGAAAATGAAAACAACATATCATACTAAAAAACTACATTTACAATATATCTGAAGTGTATTTGTGAAATTTTTTAGAAAACTTTTAAAAATATGACTTAGTAAAACACTCTTATTTTTTGAGTTCTATGAGGGAAATGACCACTGTGGCCAAACCCTTTATTCTCAGCAAATCAAGCCAAGTGGGAAATATAGACAACAAACCATACTAACAAACTGCATTTACAGTATCTCTGAATTGTATTTGTGAAATTTTTTAGAAAACTTTTAAAAATATGACTTAGTAAAACACTCTTATTTTTCGAGTTCTATGAGGGAAATGACCATTGTGGCCAAACCTTTCTCTCTCAGCGAACCAAGCCTAGTGGAATATGAAGACAACAAATCATGCTAAAAAACTGCATTTACAGTATATCTGAATTGTATTTGTGAAATTTTTTAGAAAACTTTTAAAAATATGACTTAGTTAAACACTCTTATTTTTCGAGTTCTATAAGGGAAATGACCACTGTGGCCAAACCCTTCTTCCTCAGCATATTAAGCCTAGTGGAAAAGGAAGACAACAAAATATACTAAAAAACTGCATTTACAGTATATCTGAATTGTATTTGTGAAATTTTTTAGAAAACTTTTAAAAATATGACTTAGTAAAACACTCTTATTTTTTGAGTTCTATGAGGGAAATGACCATTGTGGCCAAACCTTTCTCTCTCAGCGAACCAAACCTAGTGGAAAATGAAAACAACATATCATACTAAAAAACTGCATTTACAATATATCTGAAGTGTATTTGTGAAATTTTTTAGAAAACTTTTAAAAATATGACTTAGTAAATCACTCTTATTTTTTGAGTTCTATGAGGGAAATGACCACTGTGGCCAAACCCTTTTTTCTCAGCAAATCAAGCCAAGTGGGAAATGAAGACAACAAATTATACTAAAAAACTGCATTTACAGTATATCTGAATTATATTTGTGAAATTTTTTAGAAAACTTTTAAAAATATGACTTAGTAAAACACTCTTATTTTTCGAGTTCTATGAGGGAAATGACCACTGTGGCCAAACCTTTCTTTCTCAGCGAATCAAGCCTAGTGGGAAATGAAGACAACCAACCATGCTAAAAAACTGCATTTACAGTATATCTGAATTGTATTTGTGAAATTTTTAGAAAACTTTTAAAAATATGACTTAGTTAAACACTCTTATTTTTCGAGTTCTATGAGGGAAATGACCACTGTGGCCAAACCCTTCTTTCTTAGCGAATTAAACCTAGTGAAAAAGGAAGACAACAAATCATACTAAAAAACTGCATTTACAGTATATCTGAATTGTATTTGTGAAATTTTTTAGAAAACTTTTAAAAATATGACTTAGTTAAACACTTTTATTTTTTGAGTTCTATGAGGGAAATGACCACTGTGGCCAAACCCTTCTTCCTCAGCATATTAAACCTAGTGGAAAAGGAACACAACAAATTATACTAAAAAACTGCATTTACAGTATATCTGAAATATATTTGTGAAATTTTTTAGAAAACTTTTAAAAATATGACTTAGTTAAACACTCTTATTTTTCGAGTTCTATGAGGGAAATGACCACTGTGGCCAAACCCTTCTTCCTCAGCATATTAAACCTAGTGAAAAAGGAAGACAACAAAATATACTAAAAAACTGCATTTACAGTATATCTGAATTGTATTTGTGAAATTTTTTAGAAAACTTTTAAAAAAATGACTTAGTTAAACACTCTTATTTTTTGAGTTCTATGAGGGAAATGACCACTGTGGCCAAACCCTTCTTCCTCAGCATATTAAACCTAGTGGAAAAGGAAGACAACAAATCATACTAAAAAACTGCATTTACAGTATATCTGAAATTTATTTGTGAAATTTTTTAGAAAACTTTTAAAAATATGACTTAGTAAAACACTCTTATTTTTCGAGTTCTATGAGGGAAATGAACACTGTGGCCAAACCTTTCTCTCTCAGCGAACCAATTCTAGTGGAAAATGAAAACAACATATCATACTAAAAAACTGCATTTACAATATATCTGAAGTGTATTTGTGAAATTTTTTAGAAAACTTTTAAAAATATGACTTAGTAAAACACTCTTATTTTTTGAGTTCTATGAGGGAAATGACCACTGTGGCCAAACCCTTTTTTCTCAGCAAATCAAGCCAAGTGGGAAATGAAAACAACAAACCATACTAACAAACTGCATTTACAGTATATCTGAATTGTATTTGTGAAATTTTTTAGAAAACTTTTAAAAAAATGACTTAGTTAAACACTCTTATTTTTTGAGTTCTATGAGGGAAATGACCACTGTGGCCAAACCCTTCTTCCTCAGCATATTAAACCTAGTGGAAAAGGAAGACAACAAATCATACTAAAAAACTGCATTTACAGTATATCTGAAATTTATTTGTGAAATTTTTTAGAAAACTTTTAAAAATATGACTTAGTAAAACACTCTTATTTTTCGAGTTCTATGAGGGAAATGAACACTGTGGCCAAACCCTTCTTTCTCAGCGAATCAAACCTAGTGAAAAATGAAGACAACAAGTCATGCTAAAAAAGTGCTTTTACAGTATATCTGAATTGTATTTGTGAAATTTTTAGAAAACTTTTAAAAATATGACTTAGTTAAACACTCTTATTTTTCGAGTTCTATGAGGGAAATGACCACTGTGGCCAAACCCTTCTTCCTCAGCGAAGTAAACCTAGTGGAAAAGGAAGACAACAAATCATACTAAAAAACTGCATTTACAGTATATCTGAATTGTATTTGTGAAATTTTTTAGAAAACTTTTAAAAATATGACTTACTTAAACACTCTTATTTTTCGAGTTCTATGAGGGAAATGACCACTGTGGCCAAACCCTTCTTCCTCAGCATATTAAACCTAGTGAAAAAGGAACACAACAAAATATACTAAAAAACTGCATTTACAGTATATCTGAATTGTATTTGTGAAATTTTTTAGAAAACTTTTAAAAATATGACTTAGTAAAACACTCTTATTTTTCGAGTTCTATGAGGGAAATGACCACTGTGGCCAAACCTTTCTCTCTCAGCGAACCAAACCTAGTGGAAAATAAAAACAACATATCATACTAACAAACTGCATTCACAATATATCTGAAGTGTATTTGTGAAATTTTTTAGAAAACTTTTAAAAATATGACTTAGTAAAACACTCTTATTTTTTGAGTTCTATGAGGGAAATGACCACTGTGGCCAAACCCTTTTTTCTCAGCAAATCAAGCCAAGTGGGAAATGAAGACAACAAACCATACTAAAAAACTGCATTTACAGTATATCTGAATTGTATTTGTGAAATTTTTTAGAAAACTTTTAAAAATATGACTTAGTAAAACACTCTTATTTTTCGAGTTCTATGAGGGAAATGACCACTGTGGCCAAACCTTTCTTTCTCAGCGAATTAAACCTAGTGGAAAAGGAAGACAACAAATCATGCTAAAAAACTGCATTTACAGTATATCTGAATTGTATTTGTGACATATTTGAGAAAACTTTTAAAAATATGACTTAGTAAAACACTCTTATTTTTCGAGTTCTATGAGGCAAATGACGACTGTGGCCAAACCCTGCTTCCCCAGCAAATTAAACCTAGTGGAAAGTGAAGACATCAAACCATGCTAAAAAACTGCATTTACAGTATATCTGAATTGTATTTGTGAAATTGTTAGAAACCTTTAAAAATATGACTTAGTTAAACACTCTTATTTTTCGAGTTCTATGAGGGAAATGACCACTGTGGCCAAACCTTTCTTTCTCAGCGAATCAAACCTAGTGGGAAATGAAGACAACAAATCATGCTAAAAAACTGCATTTACAGTATATCTGAATTGTATTTGTGAAATTTTTAGAAAACTTTAAAAAATATGACTTAGTTAAACACTCTTATTTTTCGAGTTCTATGAGGGAAATGACCACTGTGGCCAAACCCTTCTTCCACAGCGAATTAAACCTAGTGGAAAAGGAAGACAACAAATCATACTAAAAAACTGCATTTACAGTATATCTGAATTGTATTTGTGAAATTTTTTAGAAAACTTTTAAAAATATGACTTAGTAAAACACTCTTATTTTTCGAGTTCTATGAGGGAAATGACCACTGTGGCCAAACCTTTCTCTCTCAGCGAACCAAACCTAGTGGAAAATGAAAACAACATATCATACTAAAAAACTGCATTTACAATATATCTGAAGTGTATTTGTGAAATTTTTAGAAAACTTTTAAAAATATGACTTAGTTAAACACTCTTATTTTTCGAGTTCTATGAGGGAAATGACCACTGTGGCCAAACCTTTCTTTCCTAGCGAATCAAACCTAGTGGGAAATGAAGACAACAAATCATGCTAAAAAACTACATTTACAGTATATCTGAATTGCATTTGTGAAATTTTTTAGAAAACTTTTAAAAATATGACTTAGTAAAACACTCTTATTTTTCGAGTTCTATGAGGGAAATGACCACTGTGCCAAACCCTTCTTCCTCAGCGAATCAAACCTAGTGGAAAACAAAGACAACAAATCATACTAAAAAACGGCCTTTACAGTATATCTGAATTGTATTTGTGAAATTTTTTAGAAAATTTTTAAAAATATGACTTAGTAAAACACTCTTATTTTTCGAGTTCTATGAGGGAAATGAACACTGTGGCCAAACCCTTCTTTCTCAGCGAATCAAACCTAGTGAAAAATGAAGACAACAAGTCATGCTAAAAAACTGCATTTACAGTATATCTGAATTGTATTTGTGAAATTTTTAGAAAACTTTTAAAAATATGACTTAGTTAAACACTCTTATTTTTCGAGTTCTATGAGGGAAATGACCACTGTGGCCAAACTCTTCTTCCTCAGCGAATTAAACCTAGTGAAAAAGGAAGACAACAAATCATACTAAAAAACTGCATTTACAGTATATCTGAATTGTATTTGTGAAATTTTTTAGAAAACTTTTAAAAATATGACTTAGTAAAACACTCTTATTTTTCGAGTTCTATGAGGGAAATGACCACTGTGGCCAAACCTTTCTCTCTCAGCGAACCAAACCTAGTGGAAAATGAAAAAAACATATCATACTAAAAAACTGCATTTACAATATATCTGAAGTGTATTTGTGAAATTTTTTAGAAAACTTTTAAAAATATGACTTAGTAAAACACTCTTATTTTTTGAGTTCTATGAGGGAAATGACCACTGTGGCCAAACCCTTTATTCTCAGCAAATCAAGCCAAGTGGGAAATGAAGACAACAAACCATACTAACAAACTGCATTTACAGTATATCTGAATTGTATTTGTGAAATTTTTTAGAAAACTTTTAAAAATATGACTTAGTAAAACACTCTTATTTTTCGAGTTCTATGAGGGAAATGACCACTGTGGCCAAACCTTTCTTTCTCAGCGAATCAAACCTAGTGGGAAATGAAGACAACAAATCATGCTAAAAAACTGCATTTACAGTATATCTCAATTGTATTTGTGAAATTTTTAGAAAACTTTTAAAAATATGACTTAGTTAAACACTCTTATTTTTCGAGTTCTATGAGGGAAATGACCACTATGGCCAAACCCTTCTTCCTCAGCGAATTAAACCTAATGGAAAAAGAAGACAGAAAATCATACTAAAAAACTGCATTTACAGTATATCTGAATTGTATTTGTGAAATTTTTTAGAAAACTTTTAAAAATATGACTTAGTTAAACACTCTTATTATTCGAGTTCTATAAGGGAAATGACCACTGTGGCCAAACCCTTCTTCCTCAGCATATAAAGCCTAGTGGAAAAGGAAGACAACAAAATATACTAAAAAACTGCATTTACAGTATATCTGAATTGTATTTGTGAAATTTTTAGAAAACTTTTAAATATATGACTTAGTTAAACACTCTTATTTTTCGAGTTCTATGAGGGAAATGACCACTGTGGCCAAACCCTTCTTCCTCAGCATATTAAACCTAGTGAAAAAGGAAGACAACAAAATATACTAAAAAACTGCATTTACAGTATATCTGAAGTGTATTTGTGAAATTTTTTAGAAAACTTTTAAAAATATGACTTAGTAAATCACTCTTATTTTTCGAGTTCTATGAGGGAAATGACCACTGTGGCCAAACCCTTTTTTCTCAGCGCAAATCAGGCCAAGTGGGAAATGAAGACAACAAACCATACTAACAAACTGCATTTACAGTATATCTGAATTGTATTTGTGAAATTTTTTAGAAAACTTTTAAAAATATGACTTAGTAAAACACTCTTATTTTTCGAGTTCTATGAGGGAAATGACCACTGTGGCCAAACCTTTCTTTCTCAGCGAATCAAGCCTAGTGGGAAATGAAGACAACAAATCATGCTAAAAAACTGCATTTACAGTATATCTGAATTGTATTTGTGAAATTTTTAGAAAATTTTTAAAAATATGACTTAGTTAAACACTCTTATTTTTCGAGTTCTATGAGGGAAATGACCACTGTGGCCAAACCCTTCTTCCTTAGCGAATTAAACCTAGTGAAAAAGGAAGACAACAAATTATACTAAAAAACTGCATTTACAGTATATCTGAATTGTATTTGTGAAATTTTTTAGAAAACTTTTAAAAATATGACTTAGTTAAACACTTTTATTTTTTGAGTTCTATGAGGGAAATGACCACTGTGGCCAAACCCTTCTTCCTCAGCATATTAAACCTAGTGGAAAAGGAAGACAACAAATTATACTAAAAAACTGCATTTACAGTATATCTGAATTGTATTTGTGAAATTTTTTAGAAAACTTTTAAAAATATTACTTAGTAAAACACTCTTATTTTTCGAGTTCTATGAGGGAAATGACCACTGTGGCCAAACCTTTCTTTCTCAGCGAATCAAGCCTAGTGGGAAATGAAGACAACAAATCATTTAAAAAAACTGCATTTACAGTATATCTGAATTGTATTTGTGAAATTTTTAGAAAACTTTTAAAAATATGACTTAGTTAAACACTCTTATTTTTCGAGTTCTATGAGGGAAATGAACACTGTGGCCAAACCCTTCTTTCTCAGCGAATCAGACCTAGTGAAAAATGAAGACAACAAGTCATGCTATAAAAGTGCTTTTACAGTATATCTGAAGTGTATTTGTGAAATTTTTTAGAAAACTTTTAAAAATATGACTTAGTAAAACACTCTTATTTTTTGAGTTCTATGAGGGAAATGACCACTGTGGCCAAACCCTTTTTTCTCAGCAAATCAAGCCAAGTGGGAAATGAAAACAACAAACCATACTAACAAACTGCATTTACAGTATATCTGAATTGTATTTGTGAAATTTTTTAGAAAACTTTTAAAAAAATGACTTAGTTAAACACTCTTATTTTTTGAGTTCTATGAGGGAAATGACCACTGTGGCCAAACCCTTCTTCCTCAGCATAATAAACCTAGTGGAAAAGGAAGACAACAAAATATACTAAAAAACTGCATTTACAGTATATCTGAATTGTATTTGTGAAATTTTTAGAAAACTTTTAAATATATGACTTAGTTAAACACTCTTATTTTTCGAGTTCTATGAGGGAAATGACCACTGTGGCCAAACCCTTCTTCCTCAGCGAATTAAACCTAATGAAAAAGGAAGACAACAAATCATACTAAAAAAGTGCATTTACAGTATATCTGAATTGTATTTGTGAAATTTTTTAGAAAACTTTTAAAAATATGACTTAGTTAAACACTCTTATTTTTCGAGTTCTATGAGGGAAATGACCACTGTGGCCAAACCCTTCTTCCTCAGCATATTAAACCTAGTGAAAAAGGAAGACAACCAAATATACTAAAAAACTGCATTTACAGTATATCTGAAGTGTATTTGTGAAATTTTTTAGAAAACTTTTAAAAATATGACTTAGTAAATCACTCTTATTTTTCGAGTTCTATGAGGGAAATGACCACTGTGGCCAAACCCTTTTTTCTCAGCGCAAATCAGGCCAAGTGGGAAATGAAGACAACAAACCATACTAACAAACTGCATTTACAGTATATCTGAATTGTATTTGTGAAATTTTTTAGAAAACTTTTAAAAATATGACTTAGTAAAACACTCTTATTTTTCGAGTTCTATGAGGGAAATGACCACTGTGGCCAAACCTTTCTTTCTCAGCGAATCAAGCCTTGTGAAAAAGGAAGACAACCAAATATACTAAAAAACTGCATTTACAGTATATCTGAAGTGTATTTGTGAAATTTTTTAGAAAACTTTTAAAAATATGACTTAGTAAATCACTCTTATTTTTCGAGTTCTATGAGGGAAATGACCACTGTGGCCAAACCCTTTTTTCTCAGCGCAAATCAGGCCAAGTGGGAAATGAAGACAACAAACCATACTAACAAACTGCATTTACAGTATATCTGAATTGTATTTGTGAAATTTTTTAGAAAACTTTTAAAAATATGACTTAGTAAAACACTCTTATTTTTCGAGTTCTATGAGGGAAATGACCACTGTGGCCAAACCTTTCTTTCTCAGCGAATCAAGCCTAGTGGGAAATGAAGACAACAAATCATGCTAAAAAACTGCATTTACAGTATATCTGAATTGTATTTGTGAAATTTTTAGAAAATTTTTAAAAATATGACTTAGTTAAACACTCTTATTTTTCGAGTTCTATGAGGGAAATGACCACTGTGGCCAAACCCTTCTTCCTTAGCGAATTAAACCTAGTGAAAAAGGAAGACAACAAATTATACTAAAAAACTGCATTTACAGTATATCTGAATTGTATTTGTGAAATTTTTTAGAAAACTTTTAAAAATATGACTTAGTTAAACACTTTTATTTTTTGAGTTCTATGAGGGAAATGACCACTGTGGCCAAACCCTTCTTCCTCAGCATATTAAGCCTAGTGGAAAAGGAAGACAACAAATTATACTAAAAAACTGCATTTACAGTATATCTGAATTGTATTTGTGAAATTTTTTAGAAAACTTTTAAAAATATGACTTAGTAAAACACTCTTATTTTTCGAGTTCTATGAGGGAAATGACCACTGTGGCCAAACCTTTCTTTCTCAGCGAATCAAGCCTAGTGGGAAATGAAGACAACAAATCATTTAAAAAAACTGCATTTACAGTATATCTGAATTGTATTTGTGAAATTTTTAGAAAACTTTTAAAAATATGACTTAGTTAAACACTCTTATTTTTCGAGTTCTATGAGGGAAATGAACACTGTGGCCAAACCCTTCTTTCTCAGCGAATCAGACCTAGTGAAAAATGAAGACAACAAGTCATGCTATAAAAGTGCTTTTACAGTATATCTGAAGTGTATTTGTGAAATTTTTTAGAAAACTTTTAAAAATATGACTTAGTAAAACACTCTTATTTTTTGAGTTCTATGAGGGAAATGACCACTGTGGCCAAACCCTTTTTTCTCAGCAAATCAAGCCAAGTGGGAAATGAAAACAACAAACCATACTAACAAACTGCATTTACAGTATATCTGAATTGTATTTGTGAAATTTTTTAGAAAACTTTTAAAAAAATGACTTAGTTAAACACTCTTATTTTTTGAGTTCTATGAGGGAAATGACCACTGTGGCCAAACCCTTCTTCCTCAGCATAATAAACCTAGTGGAAAAGGAAGACAACAAATCATACTAAAAAACTGCATTTACAGTATATCTGAAATTTATTTGTGAAATTTTTTAGAAAACTTTTAAAAATATGACTTAGTAAAACACTCTTATTTTTCGAGTTCTATGAGGGAAATGAACACTGTGGCCAAACCCTTCTTTCTCAGCGAATCAAACCTAGTGAAAAATGAAGACAACAAGTCATGCTAAAAAAGTGCTTTTACAGTATATCTGAATTGTATTTGTGAAATTTTTAGAAAACTTTTAAAAATATGACTTAGTTAAACACTCTTATTTTTCGAGTTCTATGAGGGAAATGACCACTGTGGCCAAACCCTTCCTCCTCAGCAAATTAAACCTAGTGAAAAAGGAAGACAACAAATCATACTAAAAAACTGCATTTACAGTATATCTGAATTGTATTTGTGAAATTTTTTAGAAAACTTTTAAAAATATGACTTAGTTAAACACTCTTATTTTTCGAGTTCTATGAGGGAAATGACCACTGTGGCCAAACCCTTCTTCCTCAGCATATTAAACCTAGTGAAGAAGGAAGACAACAAAATATACTAAAAAACTGCATTTACAGTATATCTGAATTGTATTTGTGAAATTTTTTAGAAAACTTTTAAAAATATGACTTAGCAAAACACTCTTATTTTTCGAGTTCTATGAGGGAAATGACCACTGTGGCCAAACCTTTCTCTCTCAGCGAACCAAACCTAGTGGAAAATGAAAACAACATATCATACTAACAAACTGCATTCACAATATATCTGAAGTGTATTTGTGAAATTTTTTAGAAAACTTTTAAAAATATGACTTAGTAAAACACTCTTATTTTTTGAGTTCTATGAGGGAAATGACCACTGTGGCCAAACCCTTTTTTCTCAGCAAATCAAGCCAAGAAGGAAATGAAAACAACAAACCATACTAAAAAACTGCATTTACAGTATATCTGAATTGTATTTGTGAAATTTTTTAGAAAACTTTTAAAAATATGACTTAGTAAAGCACTCTTATTTTTCGAGTTCTATGAGGGAAATGACCACTGTGGCCAAACCTTTCTATCTCAGCGAATCAAACCTAGTGAAAAATGAAGACAACAAATCATGCTAAAAAACTGCATTTACAGTATATCTGAATTATATTTGTGAAATTTTTAGAAAACTTTTAAAAATATGACTTAGTTAAACACTCTTATTTTTCGAGTTCTATGAGGGAAATGACCACTGTGGCCAAATTCTTCTTTCTTAGCGAATTAAACCTAGTGGAAAAGGAAGACAACAAATCATACTAAAAAACTGCATTTACAGTATATCTGAATTGTATTTGTGAAATTTTTTAGAAAACTTTTAAAAATATGACTTAGTAAAACACTCTTATTTTTCGAGTTCTATGAGGGAAATGAACACTGTGGCCAAACCCTTCTTTCTCAGCGAATCAAGCCTAGAAAAAAATGAAGACAACAGGTCATGCTAAAAAACTGCTTTTACAGTATATCTGAATTGTATTTGTGACATTTTTGAGAAAACTTTTAAAAATATGACTTAGTAAAACACTCTTATTTTTCGAGTTCTATGAGGCAAATGACGACTGTGGCCAAACCCTGCTTCCCCAGCAAATTAAACCTAGTGAAAAGTGAAGACATCAAACCATGCTAAAAAACTGCATTTTACAGTATATCTGAATTGTATTTGTGAAATTGTTAGAAAACTTTTAAAAATATGACTTAGTTAAACACTCTTATTTTTCGAGTTCTATGAGGGAAATGACCACTGTGGCCAAACCTTTCTTTCTCAGCGAATCAAACCTAGTGGGAAATGAAGACAACAAATCATGCTAAAAAACTGCATTTACAGTATATCTGAATTGTATTTGTGAAATTTTTAGAAAACTTTTAAAAATATGACTTAGTTAAACACTCTTATTTTTCGAGTTCTATGAGGGAAATGACCACTGTGCCCAAACCCTTCTTCCACAGCGAATTAAACCTAGTGGAAAAGGAAGACAACAAATCATACTAAAAAACTGCATTTACAGTATATCTGAATTGTATTTGTGAAATTTTTTAGAAAACTTTTAAAAATATGACTTAGTAAAACACTCTTATTTTTCGAGTTCTATGAGGGAAATGACCACTGTGGCCAAACCTTTCTCTCTCTTAGCGAATCAAACCTAGTGGAAAATGAAAACAACATATCATACTAAAAAACTGCATTTACAGTATATCTGAAGTGTATTTGTGAAATTTTTAGAAAACTTTTAAAAATATGACTTAGTTAAACACTCTTATTTTTCGAGTTCTATGAGGGAAATGACCACTGTGGCCAAACCTTTCTTTCTTAGCGAATCAAACCTAGTTGGAAATGAAGACAACAAATCATGCTAAAAAACTGCATTTACAGTATATCTGAATTGTATTTGTGAAATTTTTTAGAAAACTTTTAAAAATATGACTTAGTAAAACACTCTTATTTTTCGAGTTCTATGAGGGAAATGACCACTGTGCCAAACCCTTCTTCCTCAGCGAATCAAGCCTAGTGGAAAACGAAGACAACAAATCATACTAAAAAACGGCATTTACAGTATATCTGAATTGTATTTGTGAAATTTTTTAGAAAACTTTTCAAAATATGACTTAGTAAAACACTCTTATTTTTCGAGTTCTATGAGGGAAATGACCACTGTGGCCAAACCTTTCTCTCTCAGCGAACCAAACCTAGTGGAAAATAAAAACAACATATCATACTAAAAAACTGCATTTACAATATATCTGAAGTGTATTTGTGAAATTTTTTAGAAAACTTTTAAAAATATGACTTAGTAAAACACTCTTATTTTTTGAGTTCTATGAGGGAAATGACCACTGTGGCCAAACCCTTTTTTCTCAGCAAATCAAGCCAAGTGGGAAATGAAGACAACAAACCATACTAAAAAACTGCATTTACAGTATATCTGAATTGTATTTGTGAAATTTTTTAGAAAACTTTTAAAAATATGACTTAGTAAAACACTCTTATTTTTCGAGTTCTATGAGGGAAATGACCACTGTGGCCAAATTCTTCTTCCTTAGCGAATTAAACCTAGTGGAAAAGGAAGACAACAAATCATACTAAAAAACTGCATTTACAGTATATCTGAATTGTATTTGTGAAATTTTTTAGAAAACTTTTAAAAATATGACTTAGTAAAACACTCTTATTTTTCGAGTTCTATGAGGGAAATGAACACTGTGGCCAAACCCTTCTTTCTCAGCGAATCAAGCCTAGAAAAAAATGAAGACAACAGGTCATGCTAAAAAACTGCATTTACAGTATATCTGAATTGTATTTGTGACATTTTTGAGAAAACTTTTAAAAATATGACTTAGTAAAACACTCTTATTTTTCGAGTTCTATGAGGCAAATGACGACTGTGGCCAAACCCTGCTTCCCCAGCAAATTAAACCTAGTGTAAAGTGAAGACAACAAACTATGCTAAAAAACTGCATTTACAGTATATCTGAATTGTATTTGTGAAATTGTTAGAAAACTTTTAAAAATATGACTTAGTTAAACACTCTTATTTTTCGAGTTCTATGAGGGAAATGACCACTGTGGCCAAACCTTTCTTTCTCAGCGAATCAAACCTAGTGGGAAATGAAGACAACAAATTATGCTAAAAAACTGCATTTACAGTATATCTGAATTGTATTTGTGAAATTTTTAGAAAACTTTTAAAAATATGACTTAGTTAAACACTCTTATTTTTCGAGTTCTATGAGGGAAATGACCACTGTGGCCAAACCCTTCTTCCACAGCGAATTAAACCTAGTGGAAAAGGAAGACAACAAATCATACTAAAAAACTGCATTTACAGTATATCTGAATTGTATTTGTGAAATTTTTTAGAAAACTTTTAAAAATATGACTTAGTAAAACACTCTTATTTTTCGAGTTCTATGAGGGAAATAACCACTGTGGCCAAACCTTTCTCTCTCAGCGAACCAAACCTAGTGGAAAATGAAAACAACATATCATACTAAAAAACTGCATTTACAATATATCTGAAGTGTATTTGTGAAATTTTTAGAAAACTTTTAAAAATATGACTTAGTTAAACACTCTTATTTTTCGAGTTCTATGAGGGAAATGACCACTGTGGCCAAACCTTTCTTTCTCAGCGAATCAAACCTAGTGGGAAATGAAGACAACAAATCATGCTAAAAAACTGCATTTACAGTATATCTGAATTGTATTTGTGAAATTTTTTAGAAAACTTTTAAAAATATGACTTAGTAAAACACTCTTATTTTTCGAGTTCTATGAGGGAAATGACCACTGTGCCAAACCCTTCTTCCTCAGCGAATCAAACCTAGTGGAAAACGAAGACAACAAATCATACTAAAAAACGGCATTTACAATATATCTGAAGTGTATTTGTGAAATTTTTTAGAAAACTTTTAAAAATATGACTTAGTAAAACACTCTTATTTTTTGAGTTCTATGAGGGAAATGACCACTGTGGCCAAACCCTTTTTTCTCAGCAAATCAAGCCAAGTGGGAAATGAAGACAACAAACCATACTAACAAACTGCATTTAAAGTATATCTGAATTATATTTGTGAAATTTTTTAGAAAACTTTTAAAAATATGACTTAGTAAAACACTCTTATTTTTCGAGTTCTATGAGGGAAATGACCACTGTGGCCAAACCTTTCTTTCTCAGCGAATCAAACCTAGTGGGAACTGAAGACAACAAATTATGCTAAAAAACTGCATTTACAGTATATCTGAATTATATTTGTGAAATTTTTTAGAAAACTTTTAAAAATATGACTTAGTTAAACACTCTTATTTTTCGAGTTCTATGAGGGAAATGACCACTGTGGCAAAACCCTTCTTCCTCAGCGAATCAAACCTAGTGGAAAAGGAAGACAACAAATCATACTAAAAAACTGCATTTACAGTATATCTAAATTGTATTTGTGAAATTTTTTAGAAAACTTTTAAAAATATGACTTAGTTAAACACTCTTATTTTTCGAGTTCTATGAGGGAAATGACCACTGTGCCAAACCCTTCTTCCTCAGCGAATCAAACCTAGTGGAAAACGAAGACAACAAATTATACTAAAAAACTGCATTTAAAGTATATCTGAATTATATTTGTGAAATTTTTTAGAAAACTTTTAAAAATATGACTTAGTAAAACACTCTTATTTTTCGAGTTCTATGAGGGAAATGACCACTGTGGCCAAACCCTCTTCCTCAGCATATTAAACCTAATGGGAACTGAAGACAACAAATCATGCTAAAAAACTGCATTTACAGTATATCTGAATTATATTTGTGAAATTTTTTAGAAAACTTTTAAAAATATGACTTAGTTAAACACTCTTATTTTTCGAGTTCTATGAGGGAAATGACCACTGTGGCCAAACCCTTCTTCCTCAGCGAATCAAACCTAGTGAAAAAGGAAGACAACAAAATATACTAAAAAACTGCATTTACAGTATATCTGAATTGTATTTGTGAAATTTTTTAGAAAACTTTTAAAAATATGACTTAGTAAAACACTCTTATTTTTCGAGTTCTATGAGGGAAATGACCACTGTGGCCAAACCTTTCTCTCTCAGCGAACCAAACCTAGTGGAAAATGAAAACAACATATCATACTAAAAAACTGCATTTACAATATATCTGAAGTGTATTTGTGAAATTTTTTAGAAAACTTTTAAAAATATGACTTAGTAAAACACTCTTATTTTTTGAGTTCTATGAGGGAAATGACCACTGTGGCCAAACCCTTTTTTCTCAGCAAATCAAGCCAAGTGGGAAATGAAGACAACAAACCATACTAACAAACTGCATTTAGAGTATATCTGAATTGTATTTGTGAAATTTTTTAGAAAACTTTTAAAAATATGACTTAGTAAAACACTCTTATTTTTCGAGTTCTATGAGGGAAATGACCACTGTGGCCAAACCTTTCTTTCTCAGCAAAACAAACCTAGTGGGAACTGAAGACAACAAATCATGCTAAAAAACTGCATTTACAGTATATCTGAATTTTATTTGTGAAATTTTTTAGAAAACTTTTAAAAATATGACTTAGTTAAACACTCTTATTTTTCGAGTTCTATGAGGGAAATGACCACTGTGGCCAAACCCTTCTTCCTCAGCGAATCAAACCTAGTGGAAAAGGAAGACAACAAAATATACTAAAAAACTGCATTTACAGTATATCTGAATTGTATTTGTAAAATTTTTTAGAAAACTTTTAAAAATATGACTTAGTAAAACACTCTTATTTTTCGAGTTCTATGAGGGAAATGACCACTGTGGCCAAACCCTTTTTTCTCAGCAAATCAAGCCAAGTGGGAAATGAAGACAACAAACCATACTAACAAACTGCATTTACAGTATATCTGAATTGTATTTGTGAAATTTTTTAGAAAACTTTTAAAAATATGACTTAGTAAAACACTCTTATTTTTCGAGTTCTATGAGGGAAATGACCACTGTGGCCAAACCCTTCTTCCTCAGCGAATCAAACCTAGTGGAAAAGGAAGACAACAAATTATACTAAAAAACTGCATTTACAGTATATCTGAATTGTATTTGTGAAATTTTTTAGAAAACTTTTAAAAATATGACTTAGTAAAACACTCTTATTTTTCGAGTTCTATGAGGGAAATGACCAGTGTGGCCAAACCTTTCTCTCTCAGCGAACCAAACCTAGTGGAAAATGAAAACAACATATCATACTAAAAAACTGCATTTACAATATATCTGAAGTGTATTTGTGAAATTTTTTAGAAAACTTTTAAAAATATGACTTAGTAAAACACTCTTATTTTTTGAGTTCTATGAGGGAAATGACCACTGTGGCCAAACCCTTTTTTCTCAGCAAATCAAGCCAAGTGGGAAATGAAGACAACAAACCATACTAAAAAACTGCATTTACAGTATATCTGAATTGTATTTGTGAAATTTTTTAGAAAACTTTTAAAAATATGACTTAGTAAAACACTCTTATTTTTCGAGTTCTATGAGGGAAATGACCACTGTGCCAAACCCTTCTTCCTCAGCGAATCAAACCTAGTGAAAAACGAAGACAACAAATCATACTAAAAAACGGCATTTACAATATATCTGAAGTGTATTTGTGAAATTTTTTAGAAAACTTTTAAAAATATGACTTAGTAAAACACTCTTATTTTTTGAGTTCTATGAGGGAAATGACCACTGTGGCCAAACCCTTTTTTCTCAGCAAATCAAGCCAAGTGGGAAATGAAGACAACAGACCATACTAACAAACTGCATTTACAGTATATCTGAATTGTATTTGTGAAATTTTTTAGAAAACTTTTAAAAATATGACTTAGTAAAACACTCTTATTTTTCGAGTTCTATGAGGGAAATGACCACTGTGGCCAAACCTTTCTTTCTCAGCGAATCAAACCTAGTGGGAACTGAAGACAACAAATCATGCTAAAAAACTGCATTTACAGTATATCTGAATTATATTTGTGAAATTTTTTAGAAAACTTTTAAAAATATGACTTAGTTAAACACTCTTATTTTTCGAGTTCTATGAGGGAAATGACCACTGTGGCCAAACCCTTCTTCCTCAGCAAATTAAACCTAGTGGAAAAGGAAGACAACAAATTATACTAAAAAACTGCATTTACAGTATATCTGAATTGTATTTGAGAAATTTTTTAGAAAACTTTTAAAAATATGACTTAGTTAAACACTCTTATTTTTCGAGTTCTATGAGGGAAATGACCACTGTGGCCAAACCCTTCTTCCTCAGCATATTAAACCTAGTGAAAAAGGAAGACAACAAAATATACTAAAAAACTGCATTTACAGTATATCTGAATTGTATTTGTGAAATTTTTTAGAAAACTTTTAAAAATATGACTTAGTAAAACACTCTTATTTTTCGAGTTCTATGAGGGAAATGACCACTGTGGCCAAACCTTTCTCTCTCAGCGAACCAAACCTAGTAGAAAATGAAAACAACATATCATACTAAAAAACTGCATTTACAATATATCTGAAGTGTATTTGTGAAATTTTTTAGAAAACTTTTAAAAATATGACTTAGTAAAACACTCTTATTTTTTGAGTTCTATGAGGGAAATGACCACTGTGGCCAAACCCTTTTTTCTCAGCAAATCAAGCCAGGTGGGAAATGAAGACAACAAACCATACTAACAAACTGCATTTAAAGTATATCTGAATTGTATTTGTGAAATTTTTTAGAAAACTTTTAAAAATATGACTTAGTAAAACACTCTTATTTTTCAAGTTCTATGAGGGAAATGACCACTGTGGCCAAACCTTTCTTTCTCAGCGAATCAAACCTAGTGGAAACTGAAGACAAGAAATCATGCTAAAAAACTGCATTTACAGTATATCTGAATTATATTTGTGAAATTTTTTAGAAAACTTTTAAAAATATGACTTAGTAAAACACTCTTATTTTTCGAGTTCTATGAGGGAAATGACCACTGTGGCCAAACCTTTCTTTCTCAGCGAATCAAACCTAGTGGGAACTGAAGACAACAAATTATGCTAAAAAACTGCATTTACAGTATATCTGAATTATATTTGTGAAATTTTTTAGAAAACTTTTAAAAATATGACTTAGTTAAACACTCTTATTTTTCGAGTTCTATGAGGGAAATGACCACTGTGGCCAAACCCTTCTTTCTCAGCGAATCAAACCTAGTGAAAAAGGAAGACAACAAATCATACTAAAAAACTGCATTTACAGTATATCTGAATTGTATTTGTGAAATTTTTTAGAAAACTTTTAAAAATATGACTTAGTAAAACACTCTTATTTTTCGAGTTCTATGAGGGAAATGACCACTGTGGCCAAACCTTTCTCTCTCAGCGAACCAAACCTAGTGGAAAATGAAAACAACATATCATACTAAAAAACTGCATTTACAATATATCTGAAGTGTATTTGTGAAATTTTTTAGAAAACTTTTAAAAATATGACTTAGTAAAACACTCTTATTTTTTGAGTTCTATGAGGGAAATGACCACTGTGGCCAAACCCTTTTTTCTCAGCAAATCAAGCCAAGTGGGAAATGAAGACAACAAACCATACTAACAAACTGCATTTAAAGTATATCTGAATTGTATTTGTGAAATTTTTTAGAAAACTTTTAAAAATATGACTTAGTAAAACACTCTTATTTTTCGAGTTCTATGAGGGAAATGACCACTGTGGCCAAACCTTTCTTTCTCAGCGAATCAAACCTAGTGGGAACTGAAGACAACAAATCATGCTAAAAACGGCATTTACAGTATATCTGAATTATATTTGTGAAATTTTTTAGAAAACTTTTAAAAATATGACTTAGTTAAACACTCTTATTTTTCGAGTTCTATGAGGGAAATGACCACTGTGGCCAAACCCTTCTTCCTCAGCGAATCAAACCTAGTGGAAAAGGAAGACAACAAATCATACTAAAAAACTGCATTTACAGTATATCTGAATTGTATTTGTGAAATTTTTTAGAAAACTTTTAAAAATATGACTTAGTTAAACACTCTTATTTTTCGAGTTCTATGAGGGAAATGACCACTGTGGCCAAACCCTTCTTCCTCAGCATATTAAGCCTAGTGAAAAAGGAAGACAACAAAATATACTAAAAAACTGCATTTACAGTATATCTGAATTGTATTTGTGAAATTTTTTAGAAAACTTTTAAAAATATGACTTAGTAAAACACTCTTATTTTTCGAGTTCTATGAGGGAAATGACCACTGTGGCCAAACCTTTCTCTCTCAGCGAATCAAACCTAGTGGAAAATGAAAACAACACATCAATCTAAAAAACTGCATTTACAATATATCTGAAGTGTATTTGTGAAATTTTTTAGAAAACTTTTAAAAATATGACTTAGTAAAACACTCTTATTTTTTGAGTTCTATGAGGGAAATGACCACTGTGGCCAAACCCTTTTTTCTCAGCAAATCAAGCCAAGTGGGAAATGAAGACAACAAACCATACTAAAAAACTGCATTTACAGTATATCTGAATTGTATTTGTGAAATTTTTTAGAAAACTTTTAAAAATATGACTTAGTAAAACACTCTTATTTTTCGAGTTCTATGAGGGAAATGACCACTGTGCCAAACCCTTCTTCCTCAGCGAATCAAACCTAGTGGAAAACGAAGACAACAAATCATACTAAAAAACTGCATTTACAGTATATCTGAATTGTATTTGTGAAATTTTTTAGAAAACTTTTAAAAATATGACTTAGTAAAACACTCTTATTTTTCGAGTTCTATGAGGGAAATGACCACTGTGGCCAAACCTTTCTCTCTCAGCGAACCAAACCTAGTGGAAAATGAAGACAACAAACCATACTAAAAAACTGCATTTACAGTATATCTAAATTGTATTTGTGAAATTTTTTAGAAAACTTTTAAAAATATGACTTAGTAAAACACTCTTATTTTTCGAGTTCTATGAGGGAAATGACCACTGTGGCCAAACCTTTCTTTCTCAGCGAATCAAACCTAGTGGGAACTGAAGACAACAAATCATGCTAAAAAACTGCATTTACAGTATATCTGAATTATATTTGTGAAATTTTTTAGAAAACTTTTAAAAATATGACTTAGTTAAACACTCTTATTTTTCGAGTTCTATGAGGGAAATGAACACTGTGGCCAAACCCTTCTTCCTCAGCAAATTAAACCTAGTGGAAAAGGAAGACAACAAATTATACTAAAAAACTGCATTTACAGTATATCTGAATTGTATTTGTGAAATTTTTTAGAAAACTTTTAAAAATATGACTTAGTTAAACACTCTTATTTTTCGAGTTCTATGAGGGAAATGACCACTGTGGCCAAACCCTTCTTCCTCAGCATATTAAACCTAGTGAAAAAGGAAGACAACAAATTATACTAAAAAACTGCATTTACAGTATATCTGAATTGTATTTGTGAAATTTTTTAGAAAACTTTTAAAAATATGACTTAGTTAAACACTCTTATTTTTCGAGTTCTATGAGGGAAATGACCACTGTGGCCAAACCTTTCTCTCTCAGCGAACCAAACCTAGTAGAAAATGAAAACAACATATCATACTAAAAAACTGCATTTACAATATATCTGAAGTGTATTTGTGAAATTTTTTAGAAAACTTTTAAAAATATGACTTAGTAAAACACTCTTATTTTTTGAGTTCTATGAGGGAAATGACCACTGTGGCCAAACCCTTTTTTCTCAGCAAATCAAGCCAAGTGGGAAATGAAGACAACAAACCATACTAACAAACTGCATTTAAAGTATATCTGAATTATATTTGTGAAATTTTTTAGAAAACTTTTAAAAATATGACTTAGTAAAACACTCTTATTTTTCGAGTTCTATGAGGGAAATGACCACTGTGGCCAAACCTTTCTTTCTCAGCGAATCAAACCTAGTGGGAACTGAAGACAACAAATCATGCTAAAAAACTGCATTTACAGTATATCTGAATTATATTTGTGAAATTTTTTAGAAAACTTTTAAAAATATGACTTAGTTAAACACTCTTATTTTTCGAGTTCTATGGGGGAAATGACCACTGTGGCCAAACCCTTCTTCCTCAGCGAATCAAACCTAGTGGAAAAGGAAGACAACAAATCATACTAAAAAACTGCACTTACAGTATATCTGAATTGTATTTGTGAAATTTTTTAGAAAACTTTTAAATATATGACTTAGTAAAACACTCTTATTTTTCGAGTTCTATGAGGGAAATGACCACTGTGGCCAAACCTTTCTCTCTAAGCGAACCAAACCTAGTGGAAACTGAAGACAACAAATCATGCTAAAAAACTGCATTTACAGTATATCTGAATTATATTTGTGAAATTTTTTAGAAAACTTTTAAAAATATGACTTAGTAAAACACTCTTATTTTTTGAGTTCTATGAGGGAAATGACCACTGTGGCCAAACCCTTTTTTCTCAGCAAATCAAGCCAAGTGGGAAATGAAGACAACAAACCATACTAACAAACTGCATTTAAAGTATATCTGAATTGTATTTGTGAAATTTTTTAGAAAACTTTTAAAAATATGACTTAGTAAAACACTCTTATTTTTCAAGTTCTATGAGGGAAATGACCACTGTGGCCAAACCTTTCTTTCTCAGCGAATCAAACCTAGTGGAAACTGAAGACAACAAATCATGCTAAAAAACTGCATTTACAGTATATCTGAATTATATTTGTGAAATTTGTGAAAACTTTTAAAAATATGACTTAGTAAAACACTCTTATTTTTCGAGTTCTATGAGGGAAATGACCACTGTGGCCAAACCTTTCTTTCTCAGCGAATCAAACCTAGTGGGAACTGAAGACAACAAATTATGCTAAAAAACTGCATTTACAGTATATCTGAATTATATTTGTGAAATTTTTTAGAAAACTTTTAAAAATATGACTTAGTAAAACACTCTTATTTTTCGAGTTCTATGAGGGAAATGACCACTGTGGCCAAACCTTTCTTTCTCAGCGAATCAAACCTAGTGGGAACTGAAGACAACAAATTATGCTAAAAAACTGCATTTACAGTATATCTGAATTATATTTGTGAAATTTTTTAGAAAACTTTTAAAAATATGACTTAGTTAAACACTCTTATTTTTCGAGTTCTATGAGGGAAATGACCACTGTGGCCAAACCCTTCTTTCTCAGCGAATCAAACCTAGTGAAAAAGGAAGACAACAAATCATACTAAAAAACTGCATTTACAGTATATCTGAATTGTATTTGTGAAATTTTTTAGAAAACTTTTAAAAATATGACTTAGTAAAACACTCTTATTTTTCGAGTTCTATGAGGGAAATGACCACTGTGGCCAAACCTTTCTCTCTCAGCGAACCAAACCTAGTGGAAAATGAAAACAACATATCATACTAAAAAACTGCATTTACAATATATCTGAAGTGTATTTGTGAAATTTTTTAGAAAACTTTTAAAAATATGACTTAGTAAAACACTCTTATTTTTTGAGTTCTATGAGGGAAATGACCACTGTGGCCAAACCCTTTTTTCTCAGCAAATCAAGCCAAGTGGGAAATGAAGACAACAAACCATACTAACAAACTGCATTTAAAGTATATCTGAATTGTATTTGTGAAATTTTTTAGAAAACTTTTAAAAATATGACTTAGTAAAACACTCTTATTTTTCGAGTTCTATGAGGGAAATGACCACTGTGGCCAAACCTTTCTTTCTCAGCGAATCAAACCTAGTGGGAACTGAAGACAACAAATCATGCTAAAAACGGCATTTACAGTATATCTGAATTATATTTGTGAAATTTTTTAGAAAACTTTTAAAAATATGACTTAGTTAAACACTCTTATTTTTCGAGTTCTATGAGGGAAATGACCACTGTGGCCAAACCCTTCTTCCTCAGCGAATCAAACCTAGTGGAAAAGGAAGACAACAAATCATACTAAAAAACTGCATTTACAGTATATCTGAATTGTATTTGTGAAATTTTTTAGAAAACTTTTAAAAATATGACTTAGTTAAACACTCTTATTTTTCGAGTTCTATGAGGGAAATGACCACTGTGGCCAAACCCTTCTTCCTCAGCATATTAAGCCTAGTGAAAAAGGAAGACAACAAAATATACTAAAAAACTGCATTTACAGTATATCTGAATTGTATTTGTGAAATTTTTTAGAAAACTTTTAAAAATATGACTTAGTAAAACACTCTTATTTTTCGAGTTCTATGAGGGAAATGACCACTGTGGCCAAACCTTTCTCTCTCAGCGAATCAAACCTAGTGGAAAATGAAAACAACACATCAATCTAAAAAACTGCATTTACAATATATCTGAAGTGTATTTGTGAAATTTTTTAGAAAACTTTTAAAAATATGACTTAGTAAAACACTCTTATTTTTTGAGTTCTATGAGGGAAATGACCACTGTGGCCAAACCCTTTTTTCTCAGCAAATCAAGCCAAGTGGGAAATGAAGACAACAAACCATACTAAAAAACTGCATTTACAGTATATCTGAATTGTATTTGTGAAATTTTTTAGAAAACTTTTAAAAATATGACTTAGTAAAACACTCTTATTATTCGAGTTCTATGAGGGAAATGACCACTGTGCCAAACCCTTCTTCCTCAGCGAATCAAACCTAGTGGAAAACGAAGACAACAAATCATACTAAAAAACTGCATTTACAGTATATCTGAATTGTATTTGTGAAATTTTTTAGAAAACTTTTAAAAATATGACTTAGTAAAACACTCTTATTTTTCGAGTTCTATGAGGGAAATGACCACTGTGGCCAAACCTTTCTCTCTCAGCGAACCAAACCTAGTGGAAAATGAAGACAACAAACCATACTAAAAAACTGCATTTACAGTATATCTAAATTGTATTTGTGAAATTTTTTAGAAAACTTTTAAAAATATGACTTAGTAAAACACTCTTATTTTTCGAGTTCTATGAGGGAAATGACCACTGTGGCCAAACCTTTCTTTCTCAGCGAATCAAACCTAGTGGGAACTGAAGACAACAAATCATGCTAAAAAACTGCATTTACAGTATATCTGAATTATATTTGTGAAATTTTTTAGAAAACTTTTAAAAATATGACTTAGTTAAACACTCTTATTTTTCGAGTTCTATGAGGGAAATGAACACTGTGGCCAAACCCTTCTTCCTCAGCAAATTAAACCTAGTGGAAAAGGAAGACAACAAATTATACTAAAAAACTGCATTTACAGTATATCTGAATTGTATTTGTGAAATTTTTTAGAAAACTTTTAAAAATATGACTTAGTTAAACACTCTTATTTTTCGAGTTCTATGAGGGAAATGACCACTGTGGCCAAACCCTTCTTCCTCAGCATATTAAACCTAGTGAAAAAGGAAGACAACAAATTATACTAAAAAACTGCATTTACAGTATATCTGAATTGTATTTGTGAAATTTTTTAGAAAACTTTTAAAAATATGACTTAGTTAAACACTCTTATTTTTCGAGTTCTATGAGGGAAATGACCACTGTGGCCAAACCTTTCTCTCTCAGCGAACCAAACCTAGTAGAAAATGAAAACAACATATCATACTAAAAAACTGCATTTACAATATATCTGAAGTGTATTTGTGAAATTTTTTAGAAAACTTTTAAAAATATGACTTAGTAAAACACTCTTATTTTTTGAGTTCTATGAGGGAAATGACCACTGTGGCCAAACCCTTTTTTCTCAGCAAATCAAGCCAAGTGGGAAATGAAGACAACAAACCATACTAACAAACTGCATTTAAAGTATATCTGAATTATATTTGTGAAATTTTTTAGAAAACTTTTAAAAATATGACTTAGTAAAACACTCTTATTTTTCGAGTTCTATGAGGGAAATGACCACTGTGGCCAAACCTTTCTTTCTCAGCGAATCAAACCTAGTGGGAACTGAAGACAACAAATCATGCTAAAAAACTGCATTTACAGTATATCTGAATTATATTTGTGAAATTTTTTAGAAAACTTTTAAAAATATGACTTAGTTAAACACTCTTATTTTTCGAGTTCTATGGGGGAAATGACCACTGTGGCCAAACCCTTCTTCCTCAGCGAATCAAACCTAGTGGAAAAGGAAGACAACAAATCATACTAAAAAACTGCATTTACAGTATATCTGAATTGTATTTGTGAAATTTTTTAGAAAACTTTTAAATATATGACTTAGTAAAACACTCTTATTTTTCGAGTTCTATGAGGGAAATGACCACTGTGGCCAAACCTTTCTCTCTAAGCGAACCAAACCTAGTGGAAACTGAAGACAACAAATCATGCTAAAAAACTGCATTTACAGTATATCTGAATTATATTTGTGAAATTTTTTAGAAAACTTTTAAAAATATGACTTAGTAAAACACTCTTATTTTTTGAGTTCTATGAGGGAAATGACCACTGTGGCCAAACCCTTTTTTCTCAGCAAATCAAGCCAAGTGGGAAATGAAGACAACAAACCATACTAACAAACTGCATTTAAAGTATATCTGAATTGTATTTGTGAAATTTTTTAGAAAACTTTTAAAAATATGACTTAGTAAAACACTCTTATTTTTCAAGTTCTATGAGGGAAATGACCACTGTGGCCAAACCTTTCTTTCTCAGCGAATCAAACCTAGTGGAAACTGAAGACAACAAATCATGCTAAAAAACTGCATTTACAGTATATCTGAATTATATTTGTGAAATTTGTGAAAACTTTTAAAAATATGACTTAGTAAAACACTCTTATTTTTCGAGTTCTATGAGGGAAATGACCACTGTGGCCAAACCTTTCTTTCTCAGCGAATCAAACCTAGTGGGAACTGAAGACAACAAATTATGCTAAAAAACTGCATTTACAGTATATCTGAATTATATTTGTGAAATTTTTTAGAAAACTTTTAAAAATATGACTTAGTTAAACACTCTTATTTTTCGAGTTCTATGAGGGAAATGACCACTGTGGCCAAACCCTTCTTTCTCAGCGAATCAAACCTAGTGGAAAAGGAAGACAACAAATTATACTAAAAAACTGCATTTACAGTATATCTGAATTGTATTTGTGAAATTTTTTAGAAAACTTTTAAAAATATGACTTAGTAAAACACTCTTATTTTTCGAGTTCTATGAGGGAAATGACCACTGTGGCCAAACCTTTCTCTCTCAGCGAACCAAACCTAGTGGAAAATGAAAACAACATATCATACTAAAAAACTGCATTTACAATATATCTGAAGTGTATTTGTGAAATTTTTTAGAAAACTTTTAAAAATATGACTTAGTAAAACACTCTTATTTTTTGAGTTCTATGAGGGAAATGACCACTGTGGCCAAACCCTTTTTTCTCAGCAAATCAAGCCAAGTGGGAAATGAAGACAACAAACCATACTAACAAACTGCATTTAAAGTATATCTGAATTGTATTTGTGAAATTTTTTAGAAAACTTTTAAAAATATGACTTAGTTAAACACTCTTATTTTTCGAGTTCTATGAGGGAAATGACCACTGTGGCCAAACCCTTCTTCCTCAGCATATTAAACCTAGTGAAAAAGGAAGACAACAAAATATACTAAAAAACTGCATTTACAGTATATCTGAATTGTATTTGTGAAATTTTTTAGAAAACTTTTAAAAATATGACTTAGTAAAACACTCTTATTTTTCGAGTTCTATGAGGGAAATGACCACTGTGGCCAAACCTTTCTCTCTCAGCGAACCAAACCTAGTGGAAAATGAAAACAACATATCATACTAAAAAACTGCATTTACAATATATCTGAAGTGTATTTGTGAAATTTTTTAGAAAACTTTTAAAAATATGACTTAGTAAAACACTCTTATTTTTTGAGTTCTATGAGGGAAATGACCACTGTGGCCAAACCCTTTTTTCTCAGCAAATCAAGCCAAGTGGGAAATGAAGACAACAAACCATACTAACAAACTGCATTTACAGTATATCTGAATTGTATTTGTGAAATTTTTTAGAAAACTTTTAAAAATATGACTTAGTAAAACACTCTTATTTTTCGAGTTCTATGAGGGAAATGACCACTGTGGCCAAACCTTTCTTTCTCAGCGAATCAAACCTAGTGAAAAATGAAGACAACAAAGTATGCTAAAAAACTGCATTTACAGTATATCTGAATTATATTTGTGAAATTTTTAGAAAACTTTTAAAAATATGACTTAGTTAAACACTCTTATTTTTCGAGTTCTATGAGGGAAATGACCACTGTGGCCAAATTCTTCTTCCTTAGCGAATTAAACCTAGTGGAAAAGGAAGACAACAAATCATGCTAAAAAACTGCATTTACAGTATATCTGAATTATATTTGTGACATTTTTTAGAAAACTTTTAAAAATATGACTTAGTTAAACACTCTTATTTTTCGAGTTCTATGAGGGAAATGACCACTGTGGCCAAACCCTTCTTTCTCAGCGAATCAAACCTAGTGGAAAAGGAAGACAACAAATCATACTAAAAAACTGCATTTACAGTATATCTGAATTGTATTTGTGAAATTTTTTAGAAAACTTTTAAAAATATGACTTAGTAAAACACTCTTATTTTTCGAGTTCTATGAGGGAAATGACCACTGTGGCCAAATTCTTCTTCCTTAGCGAATTAAACCTAGTGGAAAAGGAAGACAACAAATCATGCTAAAAAACTGCATTTACAGTATATCTGAATTATATTTGTGAAATTTTTTAGAAAACTTTTAAAAATATGACTTAGTTAAACACTCTTATTTTTCGAGTTCTATGAGGGAAATGACCACTGTGGCCAAACCCTTCTTTCTCAGCGAATCAAACCTAGTGGAAAAGGAAGACAACAAATCATACTAAAAAACTGCATTTACAGTATATCTGAATTGTATTTGTGAAATTTTTTAGAAAACTTTTAAAAATATGACTTAGTAAAACACTCTTATTTTTTGAGTTCTATGAGGGAAATGACCACTGTGGCCAAACCCTTTTTTCTCAGCAAATCAAGCCAAGTGGGAAATGAAGACAACAAACCATACTAACAAACTGCATTTAAAGTATATCTGAATTGTATTTGTGAAATTTTTTAGAAAACTTTTAAAAATATGACTTAGTTAAACACTCTTATTTTTCGAGTTCTATGAGGGAAATGACCACTGTGGCCAAACCCTTCTTCCTCAGCATATTAAACCTAGTGAAAAAGGAAGACAACAAAATATACTAAAAAACTGCATTTACAGTATATCTGAATTGTATTTGTGAAATTTTTTAGAAAACTTTTAAAAATATGACTTAGTAAAACACTCTTATTTTTCGAGTTCTATGAGGGAAATGACCACTGTGGCCAAACCTTTCTCTCTCAGCGAACCAAACCTAGTGGAAAATGAAAACAACATATCATACTAAAAAACTGCATTTACAATATATCTGAAGTGTATTTGTGAAATTTTTTAGAAAACTTTTAAAAATATGACTTAGTAAAACACTCTTATTTTTTGAGTTCTATGAGGGAAATGACCACTGTGGCCAAACCCTTTTTTCTCAGCAAATCAAGCCAAGTGGGAAATGAAGACAACAAACCATACTAACAAACTGCATTTACAGTATATCTGAATTGTATTTGTGAAATTTTTTAGAAAACTTTTAAAAATATGACTTAGTAAAACACTCTTATTTTTCGAGTTCTATGAGGGAAATGACCACTGTGGCCAAACCTTTCTTTCTCAGCGAATCAAACCTAGTGAAAAATGAAGACAACAAAGTATGCTAAAAAACTGCATTTACAGTATATCTGAATTATATTTGTGAAATTTTTAGAAAACTTTTAAAAATATGACTTAGTTAAACACTCTTATTTTTCGAGTTCTATGAGGGAAATGACCACTGTGGCCAAATTCTTCTTCCTTAGCGAATTAAACCTAGTGGAAAAGGAAGACAACAAATCATGCTAAAAAACTGCATTTACAGTATATCTGAATTATATTTGTGACATTTTTTAGAAAACTTTTAAAAATATGACTTAGTTAAACACTCTTATTTTTCGAGTTCTATGAGGGAAATGACCACTGTGGCCAAACCCTTCTTCCTCAGCAAATTAAACCTAGTGGAAAAGGAAGACAACAAATCATACTAAAAAACTGCATTTACAGTATATCTGAATTGTATTTGTGAAATTTTTTAGAAAACTTTTAAAAATATGACTTAGTTAAACACTCTTATTTTTCGAGTTCTATGAGGGAAATGACCACTGTGGCCAAACCCTTCTTCCTCAGCATATTAAACCTAGTGAAAAAGGAAGACAACAAAATATACTAAAAAACTGCATTTACAGTATATCTGAATTGTATTTGTGAAATTTTTTAGAAAACTTTTAAAAATATGACTTAGTAAAACACTCTTATTTTTCGAGTTCTATGAGGGAAATGACCACTGTGGCCAAACCTTTCTCTCTCAGCGAACCAAACCTAGTAGAAAATGAAAACAACATATCATACTAAAAAACTGCATTTACAATATATCTGAAGTGTATTTGTGAAATTTTTTAGAAAACTTTTAAAAATATGACTTAGTAAAACACTCTTATTTTTTGAGTTCTATGAGGGAAATGACCACTGTGGCCAAACCCTTTTTTCTCAGCAAATCAAGCCAAGTGGGAAATAAAGACAACAAACCATGCTAACAAACTGCATTTAAAGTATATCTGAATTATATTTGTGAAATTTTTTAGAAAACTTTTAAAAATATGACTTAGTAAAACACTCTTATTTTTCGAGTTCTATGAGGGAAATGACCACTGTGGCCAAACCTTTCTCTCTCAGCGAACCAAACCTAGTGGAAAATGAAAACAACATATCATACTAAAAAACTGCATTTACAATATATCTAAAGTGTATTTGTGAAATTTTTTAGAAAACTTTTAAAAATATGACTTAGTAAAACACTCTTATTTTTTGAGTTCTATGAGGGAAATGACCACTGTGGCCAAACCCTTTTTTCTCAGCAAATCAAGCCAAGTGGGAAATGAAGACAACAAACCATACTAACAAACTGCATTTACAGTATATCTGAATTGTATTTGTGAAATTTTTTAGAAAACTTTTAAAAATATGACTTAGTAAAACACTCTTATTTTTTGAGTTCTATGAGGGAAATGACCACTGTGGCCAAACCTTTCTTTCTCAGCGAATCAAACCTAGTGAAAAATGAAGACAACAAAGTATGCTAAAAAACTGCATTTACAGTATATCTGAATTATATTTGTGAAATTTTTAGAAAACTTTTAAAAATATGACTTAGTTAAACACTCTTATTTTTCGAGTTCTATGAGGGAAATGACCACTGTGGCCAAATTCTTCTTCCTTAGCGAATTAAACCTAGTGGAAAAGGAAGACAACAAATCATGCTAAAAAACTGCATTTACAGTATATCTGAATTATATTTGTGACATTTTTTAGAAAACTTTTAAAAATATGACTTAGTTAAACACTCTTATTTTTCGAGTTCTATGAGGGAAATGACCACTGTGGCCAAACCCTTCTTCCTCAGCAAATAAAACCTAGTGGAAAAGGAAGACAACAAATCATACTAAAAAACTGCATTTACAGTATATCTGAATTGTATTTGTGAAATTTTTTAGAAAACTTTTAAAAATATGACTTAGTTAAACACTCTTATTTTTCGAGTTCTATGAGGGAAATGACCACTGTGGCCAAACCCTTCTTCCTCAGCATATTAAACCTAGTGAAAAAGGAAGACAACAAAATATACTAAAAAACTGCATTTACAGTACATCTGAATTGTATTTGTGAAATTTTTTAGAAAACTTTTAAAAATATGACTTAGTAAAACACTCTTATTTTTCGATTTCTATGAGGGAAATGACCACTGTGGCCAAACCTTTCTCTCTCAGCGAACCAAACCTAGTAGAAAATGAAAACAACATATCATACTAAAAAACTGCATTTACAATATATCTGAAGTGTATTGAAATTTTTTAGAAAACTTTTAAAAATATGACTTAGTAAAACACTCTTATTTTTTGAGTTCTATGAGGGAAATGACCACTGTGGCCAAACCCTTTTTTCTCAGCAAATCAAGCCAAGTGGGAAATGAAGACAACAAACCATACTAACAAACTGCATTTAAAGTATATCTGAATTATATTTGTGAAATTTTTTAGAAAACTTTTAAAAATATGACTTAGTAAAACACTCTTATTTTTCGAGTTCTATGAGGGAAATGACCACTGTGGCCAAACCTTTCTCTCTTAGCGAACTGAACCTAGTGGGAACTGAAGACATCAAATCATGCTAAAAAACTGCATTTACAGTATATCTGAATTATATTTGTGAAATTTTTTAGAAAACTTTTAAAAATATGACTTAGTTAAACACTTTTATTTTTCGAGTTCTATGAGGGAAATGACCACTGTGGCCAAACCCTTCTTTCTCAGCGAATCAAACCTAGTGGAAAAGGAAGACAACAAATCATACTAAAAAACTGCATTTACAGTATATCTGAATTATATTTGTGACATTTTTTAGAAAACTTTTAAAAATATGACTTAGTTAAACACTCTTATTTTTCGAGTTCTATGAGGGAAATGACCACTGTGGCCAAACCCTTCTTCCTCAGCAAATTAAACCTAGTGGAAAAGGAAGACAACAAATCATACTAAAAAACTGCATTTACAGTATATCTGAATTGTATTTGTGAAATTTTTTAGAAAACTTTTAAAAATATGACTTAGTTAAACACTCTTATTTTTCGAGTTCTATGAGGGAAATGACCACTGTGGCCAAACCCTTCTTCCTCAGCATATTAAACCTAGTGAAAAAGGAAGACAACAAAATATACTAAAAAACTGCATTTACAGTATATCTGAATTGTATTTGTGAAATTTTTTAGAAAACTTTTAAAAATATGACTTAGTAAAACACTCTTATTTTTCGATTTCTATGAGGGAAATGACCACTGTGGCCAAACCTTTCGCTCTCAGCGAACCAAACCTAGTAGAAAATGAAAACAACATATCATACTAAAAAACTGCATTTACAATATATCTGAAGTGTATTGAAATTTTTTAGAAAACTTTTAAAAATATGACTTAGTAAAACACTCTTATTTTTTGAGTTCTATGAGGGAAATGACCACTGTGGCCAAACCCTTCTTTCTCAGCGAATCAAACCTAGTGGAAAAGGAAGACAACAAATCATACTAAAAAACTGCATTTACAGTATATCTGAATTGTATTTGTGAAATTTTTTAGAAAACTTTTAAAAATATGACTTAGTAAAACACTCTTATTTTTCGAGTTCTATGAGGGAAATGACCACTGTGGCCAAACCTTTCTCTCTCAGCGAACCAAACCTAGTGGAAAATGAAAACAACATATCATACTAAAAAACTGCATTTACAATATATCTGAAGTGTATTTGTGAAATTTTTTAGAAAACTTTTAAAAATATGACTTAGTAAAACACTCTTATTTTTTGAGTTCTATGAGGGAAATGACCACTGTGGCCAAACCCTTTTTTCTCAGCAAATCAAGCCAAGTGGGAAATGAAGACAACAAACCATACTAACAAACTGCATTTAAAGTATATCTGAATTGTATTTGTGAAATTTTTTAGAAAACTTTTAAAAATATGACTTAGTAAAACACTCTTATTTTTCGAGTTCTATGAGGGAAATGACCACTGTGGCCAAACCTTTCTTTCTCAGCGAATCAAACCTAGTGGGAACTGAAGACAACGTATCATACTAAAAAACTGCATTTACAGTATATCTGAATTGTATTTGTGAAATTTTTTAGAAAACTTTTAAAAATATGACTTAGTTAAACACTCTTATTTTTCGAGTTCTATGAGGGAAATGACCACTGTGGCCAAACCCTTCTTCCTCAGCATATTAAACCTAGTGAAAAAGGAAGACAACAAAATATACTAAAAAATTGCATTTACAGTATATCTGAATTGTATTTGTGAAATTTTTTTTAGAAAACTTTTAAAAATATGACTTAGTAAAACACTCTTATTTTTCGAGTTCTATGAGGGAAATGACCACTGTGGCCAAACCTTTCTCTCTCAGCGAACCAAACCTAGTGGAAAATGAAAACAACATATCATACTAAAAAACTGCATTTACAATATATCTGAAGTGTATTTGTGAAATTTTTTAGAAAACTTTTAAAAATATGACTTAGTAAAACACTCTTATTTTTTGAGTTCTATGAGGGAAATGACCACTGTGGCCAAACCCTTTTTTCTCAGCAAATCAAGCCAAGTGGGAAATCAAGACAACAAACCATACTAACAAACTGCATTTAACGTATATCTGAATTGTATTTGTGAAATTTTTTAGAAAACTTTTAAAAATATGACTTAGTAAAACACTCTTATTTTTCGAGTTCTATGAGGGAAATGACCACTGTGGCCAAACCTTTCTTTCTCAGCGAATCAAACCTAGTGAAAAATGAAGACAACAAAGTATGCTAAAAAACTGCATTTACAGTATATCTGAATTATATTTGTGAAATTTTTAGAAAACTTTTAAAAATATGACTTAGTTAAACACTCTTATTTTTCGAGTTCTATGAGGGAAATGACCACTGTGGCCAAATTCTTCTTCCTTAGCGAATTAAACCTAGTGGAAAAGGAAGACAACAAATCATACTAAAAAACTGCATTTACAGTATATCTGAATTGTATTTGTGAAATTTTTTAGAAAACTTTTAAAAATATGACTTAGTTAAACACTCTTATTTTTCGAGTTCTATGAGGGAAATGACCACTGTGGCCAAACCCTTCTTCCTCAGCATATTAAACCTAGTGAAAAAGGAAGACAACAAAATATACTAAAAAACTGCATTTACAGTATATCTGAATTGTATTTGTGAAATTTTTTAGAAAACTTTTAAAAATATGACTTAGTAAAACACTCTTATTTTTCGAGTTCTATGAGGGAAATGACCACTGTGGCCAAACCTTTCTCTCTCAGCGAACCAAACCTAGTGGAAAATGAAAACAACATATCATACTAAAAAACTGCATTTACAATATATCTGAAGTGTATTTGTGAAATTTTTTAGAAAACTTTTAAAAATATGACTTAGTAAAACACTCTTATTTTTTGAGTTCTATGAGGGAAATGACCACTGTGGCCAAACCCTTTTTTCTCAGCAAATCAAGCCAAGTGGGAAATGAAGACAACAAACCATACTAACAAACTGCATTTACAGTATATCTGAATTGTATTTGTGAAATTTTTTAGAAAACTTTTAAAAATATGACTTAGTAAAACACTCTTATTTTTCGAGTTCTATGAGGGAAATGACCACTGTGGCCAAACGTTTCTTTCTCAGCGAATCAAACCTAGTGAAAAATGAAGACAACAAAGTATGCTAAAAAACTGCATTTACAGTATATCTGAATTATATTTGTGAAATTTTTAGAAAACTTTTAAAAATATGACTTAGTTAAACACTCTTATTTTTCGAGTTCTATGAGGGAAATGATCACTGTGGCCAAATTCTTCTTCCTTAGCGAATTAAACCTAGTGAAAAAGGAAGACAACAAATCACACTAAAAAACTGCATTTACAGTATATCTGAATTGTATTTGTGAAATTTTTTAGAAAACTTTTAAAAATATGACTTAGTAAAACACTCTTATTTTTCGAGTTCTATGAGGGAAATGACCACTGTGGCCAAACCTTTCTCTCTCAGCGAACCAAACCTAGTGGAAAATGAAAACAACATATTATACTAAAAAACTGCATTTACAATATATCTGAAGTGTATTTGTGAAATTTTTAGAAAACTTTTAAAAATATGACTTAGTTAAACACTCTTATTTTTCGAGTTCTATGAGGGAAATGACCACTGTGGCCAAACCTTTCTTTCTCAGCGAATCAAACCTATTGGAAAATGAAGACAACAAATCATGCTAAAAAACTGCATTTACAGTATATCTGAATTGTATTTGTGAAATTTTTTAGAAAACTTTTAAAAATATGACTTAGTAAAACACTCTTATTTTTCGAGTTCTAAGAGGGAAATGACCACTGTGCCAAACCCTTCTTCCTCAGCGAATCAAACCTAGTGGAAAACAAAGACAACAAATCATACTAAAAAACGGCATTTACAATATATCTGAAGTGTATTTGTGAAATTTTTTACAAAACTTTTAAAAATATGACTTAGTAAAACACTCTTATTTTTTGAGTTCTATGAGGGAAATGACCACTGTGGCCAAACCCTTTTTTCTCAGCAAATCAAGCCAAGTGGGAAATGAAGACAACAAACCATACTAACAAACTGCATTTACAGTATATCTGAATTGTATTTGTGAAATTTTTTAGAAAACTTTTAAAAATATGACTTAGTAAAACACTCTTATTTTTCGAGTTCTATGAGGGAAATGACCACTGTGGCCAAACCTTTCTTTCTCAGCGAATCAAACCTAGTGGGAACTGAAGACAACAAATCATGCTAAAAAACAGCATTTACAGTATATCTGAATTATATTTGTGAAATTTTTTAGAAAACTTTTCAAAATATGACTTAGTTAAACACTCTTATTTTTCGAGTTCTATGAGGGAAATGACCACTGTGGCCAAACCCTTCTTCCTCAGCAAATTAAACCTAGTGGAAAAGGAAGACAACAAATCATACTAAAAAACTACATTTACAGTATATCTGAATTGTATTTGTGAAATTTTTTAGAAAACTTTTAAAAATATGACTTAGTTAAACACTCTTATTTTTCGCGTTCTATGAGGGAAATGACCACTGTGGCCAAACCCTTCTTCCTCAGCATATTAAACCTAGTGAGGAAGATAGACAACAAAATATACTAGAAAACTGCATTTACAGTATATCTGAATTGTATTTGTGAAATTTTTTAGAAAACTTTTAAAAATATGACTTAGTAAAACACTCTTATTTTTCGAGTTCTATGAGGGAAATGACCACTGTGGCCAAACCTTTCTCTCTCAGTGAACCAAACCTATTGGAAAATGAAGACAACAAATCATGCTAAAAAACTGCATTTACAGTATATCTGAATTGTATTTGTGAAATTTTTTAGAAAACTTTTAAAAATATGACTTAGTAAAACACTCTTATTTTTCGAGTTCTATGAGGGAAATGACCACTGTGCCAAACCCTTCTTCGTCAGCGAATCAAACCTAGTGGAAAACGAAGACAACAAATCATACTAAAAAACGGCATTTACAATTTATCTGAAGTGTATTTGTGAATTTTTTTAGAAAACTTTTAAAAATATGACTTAGTAAAACACTCTTATTTTTTGAGTTCTATGAGGGAAATGACCACTGTGGCCAAACCCTTTTTTCTCAGCAAATCAAGCCAAGTGGGAAATGAAGACAACAAACCATACTAACAAACTGCATTTACAGTATATCTGAATTGTATTTGTGAAATTTTTTAGAAAACTTTTAAAAATATGACTTAGTAAAACACTCTTATTTTTCGAGTTCTATGAGGGAAATGACCACTGTGGCCAAACCTTTCTTTCTCAGCGAATCAAACCTAGTGGGAACTGAAGACAACTAATCATGCTAAAAAACAGCATTTACAGTATATCTGAATTATATTTGTGACATTTTTTAGAAAACTTTTAAAAATATGACTTAGTTAAACACTCTTATTTTTCGAGTTCTATGAGGGAAATGACCACTGTGGCCAAACCCTTCTTCCTCAGCAAATTAAACCTAGTGGAAAAGGAAGACAACAAATCATACTAAAAAACTGCATTTACAGTATATCTTAATTGTATTTGTGAAATTTTTTAGAAAACTTTTAAAAATATGACTTAGTTAAACACTCTTATTTTTCGAGTTCTATGAGGGAAATGACCACTGTGGCCAAACCCTTCTCTCTCAGCGAACCAAACCTAGTAGAAAATGAAAACAACATATCATACTAAAAAACTGCATTTACAACATATCTGAAGTGTATTTGTGAAATTTTTTAGAAAACTTTTAAAAATATGACTTAGTAAAACACTCTTATTTTTTGAGTTCTATGAGGGAAATGACCACTGTGGCCAAACCCTTTTTTCTCAGCAAATCAAGCCAAGTGGGAAATGAAGACAACAAACCATACTAACAAACTGCATTTAAAGTATATCTGAATTATATTTGTGAAATTTTTTAGAAAACTTTTAAAAATATGACTTAGTAAAACACTCTTATTTTTCGAGTTCTATGAGGGAAATGACCACTGTGGCCAAACCCTTCTTCCTCAGCAAATTAAACCTAGTGGAAAAGGAAGACAACAAATCATACTAAAAAACTGCATTTACAGTATATCTGAATTGTATTTGTGAAATTTTTTAGAAAACTTTTAAAAATATGACTTAGTTAAACACTCTTATTTTTCGAGTTCTATGAGGGAAATGACCACTGTGGCCAAACCCTTCTTCGTCAGCATATTAAACCTAGTGAGAAAGGAAGACAACAAAATATACTAAAAAACTGCATTTACAGTATATCTGAATTGTATTTGTGAAATTTTTTAGAAAACTTTTAAAAATATGACTTAGTAAAACACTCTTATTTTTTGAGTTCTATGAGGGAAATGACCACTGTGGCCAAACCCTTTTCTCTCAGCAAATCAAGCCAAGTGGGAAATGAAGACAACAAACCATACTAACAAACTGCATTTAAAGTATATCTGAATTATATTTGTGAAATTTTTTAGAAAACTTTTAAAAATATGACTTAGTAAAACACTCTTATTTTTCGAGTTCTATGAGGGAAATGACCACTGTGGCCAAACCTTTCTTTCTCAGCGAATCAAACCTAGTGAGAACTGAAAACAACAAATCATGCTAAAAAACTGCATTTACAGTATATCTGAATTATATTTGTGAAATTTTTTAGAAAACTTTTAAAAATATGACTTAGTTAAACACTCTTATTTTTCGAGTTCTATGAGGGAAATGACCACTGTGGCCAAACCCTTCTTCCTCAGCGAATCAAACCTAGCGGAAAAGGAAGACAACAAATCATACTAAAAAACTGCATTTACAGTATATCTGAATTGTATTTGTGAAATTTTTTAGAAAACTTTTAAAAATATGACTTGGTTAAACACTCTTATTTTTCGAGTTCTATGAAGGAAATGACCACTGTGGCCAAACCCTTCTTCCTCAGCATATTAAACCTAGTGAAAGAGGAAGACAACAAAATATACTAAAAAACTGCATTTACAGTATATCTGAATTGTATTTGTGAAATTTTTTAGAAAACTTTTAAAAAAATGACTTAGTAAAACACTCTTATTTTTCGAGTTCTATGAGGGAAATGACCACTGTGGCCAAACCTTTCTCTCTCAGCGAACCAAACCTAGTGGAAAATGAAAACAACATATCATACTAAAAAACTGCATTTACAATATATCTGAAGTGTATTTGTGAAATTTTTTAGAAAACTTTTAAAAATATGACTTAGTAAAACACTCTTATTTTTTGAGTTCTATGAGGGAAATGACCACTGTGGCCAAACCCTTTTTTCTCAGCAAATCAAGCCAAGTGGGAAATGAAGACAACAAACCATACTAACAAACCGCATTTACAGTATATCTGAATTGTATTTGTGAAATTTTTTAGAAAACTTTTAAAAATATGACTTAGTAAAACACTCTTATTTTTCGAGTTCTATGAGGGAAATGACCACTGTGGCCAAACCTTTCTTTCTCAGCGAATCAAACCTAGTGAAAAATGAAGACAACAAATTATGCTAAAAAACTGCATTTACAGTATATCTGAATTATATTTGTGAAATTTTTTAGAAAACTTTTAAAAATATGACTTAGTAAAACACTCTTATTTTTCGAGTTCTATGAGGGAAATGAACACTGTGGCCAAACCCTTCTTTCTCAGCGAATCAAGCCTAGAAAAAAATGAAGACAACAGGTCATGCTAAAAAACTGCATTTACAGTATATCTGAATTGTATTTGTGACATTTTTGAGAAAACTTTTAAAAATATGACTTAGTAAAACACTCTTATTTTTCGAGTTCTATGAGGCAAATGACGACTGTGGCCAAACCCTGCTTCCCCAGCAAATTAAACCTAGTGGAAAGTGAAGACAACAAACCATGCTAAAAAACTGCATTTACAGTATATCTGAATTGTATTTGTGAAATTTTTAGAAAACTTTTAAAAATATGACTTAGTTAAACACTCTTATTTTTCGAGTTCTATGAGGGAAATGACCACTGTGGCCAAACCCTTCTTCCTCAGCGAATTAAACCTAGTGAAAAAGGAAGACAACAAACCATACTAAAAAACTGCATTTACAGTATATCTAAATTGTATTTGTGAAATTTTTTAGAAAACTTTTAAAAATATGACTTAGTTAAACACTCTTATTTTTCGAGTTCTATGAGGGAAATGACCACTGTGGCCAAACCCTTTTTCCTAAGCATATTAAGCCTAGTGGAAAAGGAAGACAACAAAATATACTAAAAAACTGCATTTACAGTATATCTAAATTGTATTTGTGAAATTTTTAAGAAAACTTTTAAAAATATGACTTAGTAAAACACTCTTATTTTTCGAGTTCTATGAGGGAAATGACCACTGTGGCCAAACCTTTCTCTCTCAGCGAACCAAACCTAGTGGAAAATGAAAACAACATATCATACTAAAAAACTGCATTTACAATATATCTGAAGTGTATTTGTGAAATTTTTTAGAAAACTTTTAAAAATATGACTTAGTAAAACACTCTTATTTTTTGAGTTCTATGAGGGAAATGACCACTGTGTTTAAACCCTTTTTTCTCAGCAAATCAAGCTAAGTGGGAAATGAAGACAACAAACCATACTAACAAACTGCATTTACAGTATATCTGAATTGTATTTGTGAAATTTTTTAGAAAACTTTTAAAAATATGACTTAGTAAAACACTCTTATTTTTCGAGTTCTATGAGGGAAATGAACACTCTGGCCAAACCCTTCTTTCTCAGCGAATCAAGCCTAGTGAAGAATGAAGACAATAGGTCATGCTAAAAAACTGCATTTACAATATATCTGAATTGTATTTGTGACATTTTTGAGAAAACTTTTAAAAATATGACTTAGTAAAACACTCTTATTTTTCGAGTTCTATGAGGCAAATGACGACTGTGGCCAAACCCTGCTTCCCCAGCAAATCGAACCTAGTGGAAAGTAAAGACAACAAACCATACTAACAAACTGCATTTACAGTATATCTGAATTGTATTTGTGAAATTTTTTAGAAAACTTTTAAAAATATGACTTAGTAAAACACTCTTATTTTTCGAGTTCTATGAGGGAAATGACCACTGTGGCCAAACCTTTCTTTCTCAGCGAATCAAACCTAGTGAAAAATGAAGACAACAAATCATGCTAAAAAACTGCATTTACAATATATCTGAATTATATTTGTGAAATTTTTAGAAAACTTTTAAAAATATGACTTAGTAAAACACTCTTATTTTTCGAGTTCTATGAGGGAAATGAACACTGTGGCCAAATTCTTCTTCCTTAGCGAATTAAACCTAGTGGAAAAGGAAGACAACAAATCATACTAAAAAACTGCATTTACAGTATATCTGAATTGTATTTGTGAAATTTTTTAGAAAACTTTTAAAAATATGACTTAGTAAAACACTCTTATTTTTTGAGTTCTATGAGGGAAATGAACACTGTGGCCAAACCCTTCTTTCTCAGCGAATCAAGCCTAGAAAAAAATGAAGACAACAGGTCATGCTAAAAAACTGCATTTACAGTATATCTGAATTGTATTTGTGACATTTTTGAGAAAACTTTTAAAAATATGACTTAGTAAAACACTCTTATTTTTCGAGTTCTATGAGGCAAATGACGACTGTGGCCAAACCCTGCTTCCCCAGCAAATCAAACCTAGTGGAAAGTGAAGACAACAAACTATGCTAAAAACTGCATTTACAGTATATCTGAATTGTATTTGTGAAATTGTTAGAAAACTTTTAAAAATATGACTTAGTTAAACACTCTTATTTTTCGAGTTCTATGAGGGAAATGACCACTGTGGCCAAACCTTTCTCTCTCAGCGAACCAAACCTAGTGGAAAATGAAAACAACATATCATACTAAAAAACTGCATTTACAATATATCTGAAGTGTATTTGTGAAATTTTTTAGAAAACTTTTAAAAATATGACTTAGTAAAACACTCTTATTTTTTGAGTTCTATGAGGGAAATGACCACTGTGTTCAAACCCTTTTTTCTCAGCAAATCAAGCTAAGTGGGAAATGAAGACAACAAACCATACTAACAAACTGCATTTACAGTATATCTGAATTGTATTTGTGAAATTTTTTAGAAAACTTTTAAAAATATGACTTAGTAAAACACTCTTATTTTTCGAGTTCTATGAGGGAAATGACCACTGTGGCCAAATCTTTCTTTCTCAGCGAATCAAACCTAGTGGGAACTGAAGACAACAAATCATGCTAAAAAACTGCATTTACAGTATATCTGAATTATATTTGTGAAATTTTTAGAAAACTTTTAAAAATATGACTTAGTTAAACACTCTTATTTTTCGAGTTCTATGAGGGAAATGACCACTGTGGCCAAATTCTTCTTCCTTAGCGAATTAAACCTAGTGGAAAAGGAAGACAACAAATCATACTAAAAAACTGCATTTACAGTATATCTGAATTGTATTTGTGAAATTTTTTAGAAAACTTTTAAAAATATGACTTAGTAAAACACTCTTATTTTTCGAGTTCTATAAGGGAAATGAACACTCTGGCCAAACCCTTCTTTCTCAGCGAATCAAGCCTAGTGAAGAATGAAGACAACAGGTCATGCTAAAAAACTGCATTTACAATATATCTGAATTGTATTTGTGACATTTTTGAGAAAACTTTTAAAAATATGACTTAGTAAAACACTCTTATTTTTCGAGTTCTATGAGGCAAATGACGACTGTGGCCAAACCCTGCTTCCCCAGCAAATCGAACCTAGTGGAAAGTGAAGACAACAAACCATACTAACAAACTGCATTTACAGTATATCTGAATTGTATTTGTGAAATTTTTTAGAAAACTTTTAAAAATATGACTTAGTAAAACACTCTTATTTTTCGAGTTCTATGAGGGAAATGACCACTGTGGCCAAACCTTTCTTTCTCAGCGAATCAAACCTAGTGAGAAATGAAGACAACAAATCATGCTAAAAAACTGCATTTACAATATATCTGAATTATATTTGTGAAATTTTTAGAAAACTTTTAAAAATATGACTTAGTAAAACACTCTTATTTTTCGAGTTCTATGAGGGAAATGACCACTGTGGCCAAATTCTTCTTCCTTAGCGAAATAAACCTAGTGGAAAAGGAAGACAACAAATCATACTAAAAAACTGCATTTACAGTATATCTGAATTGTATTTGTGAAATTTTTTAGAAAACTTTTAAAAATATGACTTAGTAAAACACTCTTATTTTTCGAGTTCTATGAGGGAAATGAACAGTGTGGCCAAACCCTTCTTTCTCAGCGAATCAAGCCTAGAAAAAAATGAAGACAACAGGTCATGCTAAAAAACTGCATTTACAGTATATCTGAATTGTATTTGTGACATTTTTGAGAAAACTTTTAAAAATATGACTTAGTAAAACACTCTTATTTTTCGAGTTCTATGAGGCAAATGACGACTGTGGCCAAACCCTGCTTCCCCAGCAAATCAAACCTAGTGGAAAGTGAAGACAACAAACTATGCTAAAAACTGCATTTACAGTATATCTGAATTGTATTTGTGAAATTGTTAGAAAACTTTTAAAAATATGACTTAGTTAAACACTCTTATTTTTCGAGTTCTATGAGGGAAATGACCACTGTGGCCAAAGCTTTCTTTCTCAGCGAATCAAACCTAGTGGGAAATGAAGACAACAAATCATGCTAAAAAACTGCATTTACAGTATATCTGAATTGTATTTGTGAAATTTTTAGAAAACTTTTAAAAATATGACTTAGTTAAACACTCTTATTTTTCGAGTTCTATGAGGGAAATGACCACTGTGGCCAAACCCTTCTTGCTCAGCGAATTAAACCTAGTGGAAAAGGAAGACAACAAATCATACTAAAAATTGCATTTACAGTATATCTGAATTGTATTTGTGAAATTTTTTAGAAAACTTTTAAAAATATGACTTAGTTAAACACTCTTATTTTTCGAGTTCTATGAGGGAAATGACCACTGTGGCCAAACCCTTTTTTCTCAGCAAATCAAGCCAAGTGGGAAATGAAGACAACAAACCATACTAACAAACTGCATTTACAGTATATCTGAATTGTATTTGTGAAATTTTTTAGAAAACTTTTAAAAATATGACTTAGTAAAACACTCTTATTTTTCGAGTTCTATGAGGGAAATGACCACTGTGGCCAAACCTTTCTTTTTCAGCGAATCAAACCTAGTGGGAACTGAAGACAACAAATCATGCTAAAAAACTGCATTTACAGTATATCTGAATTATATTTGTGAAATTTTTAGAAAACTTTTAAAAATATGACTTAGTTAAACACTCTTATTTTTCGAGTTCTATGAGGGAAATGACCACTGTGGCCAAATTCTTCTTCCTTAGCGAATTAAACCTAGTGGAAAAGGAAGACAACAAATCATACTAAAAAACTGCATTTACAGTATATCTGAATTGTATTTTTGAAATTTTTTAGAAAACTTTTAAAAATATGACTTAGTTAAACACTCTTATTTTTCGAGTTCTATGAGGGAAATGAACACTGTGGCCAAACCCTTCTTTCTCAGCGAATCAAGCCTAGTGAAAAATAAAGACAACAGGTCATGCTAAAAAACTGCATTTACAGTATATCTGAATTGTATTTGTGACATTTTTGAGAAAACTTTTAAAAATATGACTTAGTAAAACACTCTTATTTTTCGAGTTCTATGAGGCAAATGACGACTGTGGCCAAACCCTGATTCCCCAGCAAATCGAACCTAGTGGAAAGTGAAGACAACAAACCATGCTAAAAAACTGCATTTACAGTATATCTGAATTGTATTTGTGAAATTGTTAGAAAACTTTTAAAAATATGACTTAGTTAAACACTCTTATTTTTCGAGTTCTATGAGGGAAATGACCACTGTGGCCAAACCACTCTTCCTCAGCGAATTAAGCCTAGTGGAAAAGGAAGACAACAAATCATACTAACAAACTGCATTTACAGTATATCTGAATTGTATTTGTGAAATTTTTTAGAAAACTTTTAAAAATATGACTTAGTAAAACACTCTTATTTTTCGAGTTCTATGAGGCAAATGACGACTGTGGCCAAACCCTGATTCCCCAGCAAATCGAACCTAGTGGAAAGTGAAGACAACAAACCATGCTAAAAAACTGCATTTACAGTATATCTGAATTGTATTTGTGAAATTGTTAGAAAACTTTTAAAAATATGACTTAGTTAAACACTCTTATTTTTCGAGTTCTATGAGGGAAATGACCACTGTGGCCAAACCACTCTTCCTCAGCGAATTAAGCCTAGTGGAAAAGGAAGACAACAAATCATACTAACAAACTGCATTTACAGTATATCTGAATTGTATTTGTGAAATTTTTTAGAAAACTTTTAAAAATATGACTTAGTAAAACACTCTTATTTTTCGAGTTCTATGAGGGAAATGAACAGTGTGGCCAAACCCTTCTTTCTCAGCGAATCAAGCCTAGAAAAAAATGAAGACAACAGGTCATGCTAAAAAACTGCATTTACAGTATATCTGAATTGTATTTGTGACATTTTTGAGAAAACTTTTAAAAATATGACTTAGTAAAACACTCTTATTTTTCGAGTTCTATGAGGCAAATGACCACTGTGGCCAAACCCTTCTTCCTCAGCGAATTAAACCTAGTGGAAAAGGAAGACAACAAATCATACTAAAAATTGCATTTACAGTATATCTGAATTGTATTTGTGAAATTTTTTAGAAAACTTTTAAAAATATGACTTAGTTAAACACTCTTATTTTTCGAGTTCTATGAGGGAAATGAACACTCTGGCCAAACCCTTCTTTCTCAGCGAATCAAGCCTAGTGAAGAATGAAGACAATAGGTCATGCTAAAAAACTGCATTTACAATATATCTGAATTGTATTTGTGACATTTTTGAGAAAACTTTTAAAAATATGACTTAGTAAAACACTCTTATTTTTCGAGTTCTATGAGGCAAATGACGACTGTGGCCAAACCCTGCTTCCCCAGCAAATCGAACCTAGTGGAAAGTGAAGACAACAAACCATACTAACAAACTGCATTTACAGTATATCTGAATTGTATTTGTGAAATTTTTTAGAAAACTTTTAAAAATATGACTTAGTAAAACACTCTTATTTTTCGAGTTCTATGAGGGAAATGACCACTGTGGCCAAACCTTTCTTTCTCAGCGAATCAAACCTAGTGAAAAATGAAGACAACAAATCATGCTAAAAAACTGCATTTACAATATATCTGAATTATATTTGTGAAATTTTTAGAAAACTTTTAAAAATATGACTTAGTAAAACACTCTTATTTTTCGAGTTCTATGAGGGAAATGAACACTGTGGCCAAATTCTTCTTCCTTAGCGAATTAAACCTAGTGGAAAAGGAAGACAACAAATCATACTAAAAAACTGCATTTACAGTATATCTGAATTGTATTTGTGAAATTTTTTAGAAAACTTTTAAAAATATGACTTAGTAAAACACTCTTATTTTTTGAGTTCTATGAGGGAAATGAACACTGTTGCCAAACCCTTCTTTCTCAGCGAATCAAGCCTAGAAAAAAATGAAGACAACAGGTCATGCTAAAAAACTGCATTTACAGTATATCTGAATTGTATTTGTGACATTTTTGAGAAAACTTTTAAGAATATGACTTAGTAAAACACTCTTATTTTTCGAGTTCTATGAGGCAAATGACGACTGTGGCCAAACCCTGCTTCCCCAGCAAATCAAACCTAGTGGAAAGTGAAGACAACAAACTATGCTAAAAACTGCATTTACAGTATATCTGAATTGTATTTGTGAAATTGTTAGAAAACTTTTAAAAATATGACTTAGTTAAACACTCTTATTTTTCGAGTTCTATGAGGGAAATGACCACTGTGGCCAAACCTTTCTCTCTCAGCGAACCAAACCTAGTGGAAAATGAAAACAACATATCATACTAAAAAACTGCATTTACAATATATCTGAAGTGTATTTGTGAAATTTTTTAGAAAACTTTTAAAAATATGACTTAGTAAAACACTCTTATTTTTTGAGTTCTATGAGGGAAATGACCACTGTGTTCAAACCCTTTTTTCTCAGCAAATCAAGCTAAGTGGGAAATGAAGACAACAAACCATACTAACAAACTGCATTTACAGTATATCTGAATTGTATTTGTGAAATTTTTTAGAAAACTTTTAAAAATATGACTTAGTAAAACACTCTTATTTTTCGAGTTCTATGAGGGAAATGACCACTGTGGCCAAATCTTTCTTTCTCAGCGAATCAAACCTAGTGGGAACTGAAGACAACAAATCATGCTAAAAAACTGCATTTACAGTATATCTGAATTATATTTGTGAAATTTTTAGAAAACTTTTAAAAATATGACTTAGTTAAACACTCTTATTTTTCGAGTTCTATGAGGGAAATGACCACTGTGGCCAAATTCTTCTTCCTTAGCGAATTAAACCTAGTGGAAAAGGAAGACAACAAATCATACTAAAAAACTGCATTTACAGTATATCTGAATTGTATTTGTGAAATTTTTTAGAAAACTTTTAAAAATATGACTTAGTAAAACACTCTTATTTTTCGAGTTCTATGAGGGAAATGAACACTCTGGCCAAACCCTTCTTTCTCAGCGAATCAAGCCTAGTGAAGAATGAAGACAACAGGTCATGCTAAAAAACTGCATTTACAATATATCTGAATTGTATTTGTGACATTTTTGAGAAAACTTTTAAAAATATGACTTAGTAAAACACTCTTATTTTTCGAGTTCTATGAGGCAAATGACGACTGTGGCCAAACCCTGCTTCCCCAGCAAATCGAACCTAGTGGAAAGTGAAGACAACAAACCATACTAACAAACTGCATTTACAGTATATCTGAATTGTATTTGTGAAATTTTTTAGAAAACTTTTAAAAATATGACTTAGTAAAACACTCTTATTTTTCGAGTTCTATGAGGGAAATGACCACTGTGGCCAAACCTTTCTTTCTCAGCGAATCAAACCTAGTGAGAAATGAAGACAACAAATCATGCTAAAAAACTGCATTTACAATATATCTGAATTATATTTGTGAAATTTTTAGAAAACTTTTAAAAATATGACTTAGTAAAACACTCTTATTTTTCGAGTTCTATGAGGGAAATGACCACTGTGGCCAAATTCTTCTTCCTTAGCGAAATAAACCTAGTGGAAAAGGAAGACAACAAATCATACTAAAAAACTGCATTTACAGTATATCTGAATTGTATTTGTGAAATTTTTTAGAAAACTTTTAAAAATATGACTTAGTAAAACACTCTTATTTTTCGAGTTCTATGAGGGAAATGAACAGTGTGGCCAAACCCTTCTTTCTCAGCGAATCAAGCCTAGAAAAAAATGAAGACAACAGGTCATGCTAAAAAACTGCATTTACAGTATATCTGAATTGTATTTGTGACATTTTTGAGAAAACTTTTAAAAATATGACTTAGTAAAACACTCTTATTTTTCGAGTTCTATGAGGCAAATGACGACTGTGGCCAAACCCTGCTTCCCCAGCAAATCAAACCTAGTGGAAAGTGAAGACAACAAACTATGCTAAAAACTGCATTTACAGTATATCTGAATTGTATTTGTGAAATTGTTAGAAAACTTTTAAAAATATGACTTAGTTAAACACTCTTATTTTTCGAGTTCTATGAGGGAAATGACCACTGTGGCCAAAGCTTTCTTTCTCAGCGAATCAAACCTAGTGGGAAATGAAGACAACAAATCATGCTAAAAAACTGCATTTACAGTATATCTGAATTGTATTTGTGAAATTTTTAGAAAACTTTTAAAAATATGACTTAGTTAAACACTCTTATTTTTCGAGTTCTATGAGGGAAATGACCACTGTGGCCAAACCCTTCTTCCTCAGCGAATTAAACCTAGTGGAAAAGGAAGACAACAAATCATACTAAAAATTGCATTTACAGTATATCTGAATTGTATTTGTGAAATTTTTTAGAAAACTTTTAAAAATATGACTTAGTTAAACACTCTTATTTTTCGAGTTCTATGAGGGAAATGACCACTGTGGCCAAACCCTTTTTTCTCAGCAAATCAAGCCAAGTGGGAAATGAAGACAACAAACCATACTAACAAACTGCATTTACAGTATATCTGAATTGTATTTGTGAAATTTTTTAGAAAACTTTTAAAAATATGACTTAGTAAAACACTCTTATTTTTCGAGTTCTATGAGGGAAATGACCACTGTGGCCAAACCTTTCTTTTTCAGCGAATCAAACCTAGTGGGAACTGAAGACAACAAATCATGCTAAAAAACTGCATTTACAGTATATCTGAATTATATTTGTGAAATTTTTAGAAAACTTTTAAAAATATGACTTAGTTAAACACTCTTATTTTTCGAGTTCTATGAGGGAAATGACCACTGTGGCCAAATTCTTCTTCCTTAGCGAATTAAACCTAGTGGAAAAGGAAGACAACAAATCATACTAAAAAACTGCATTTACAGTATATCTGAATTGTATTTTTGAAATTTTTTAGAAAACTTTTAAAAATATGACTTAGTTAAACACTCTTATTTTTCGAGTTCTATGAGGGAAATGAACACTGTGGCCAAACCCTTCTTTCTCAGCGAATCAAGCCTAGTGAAAAATAAAGACAACAGGTCATGCTAAAAAACTGCATTTACAGTATATCTGAATTGTATTTGTGACATTTTTGAGAAAACTTTTAAAAATATGACTTAGTAAAACACTCTTATTTTTCGAGTTCTATGAGGCAAATGACGACTGTGGCCAAACCCTGATTCCCCAGCAAATCGAACCTAGTGGAAAGTGAAGACAACAAACCATGCTAAAAAACTGCATTTACAGTATATCTGAATTGTATTTGTGAAATTGTTAGAAAACTTTTAAAAATATGACTTAGTTAAACACTCTTATTTTTCGAGTTCTATGAGGGAAATGACCACTGTGGCCAAACCACTCTTCCTCAGCGAATTAAGCCTAGTGGAAAAGCAAGACAACAAATCATACTAACAAACTGCATTTACAGTATATCTGAATTGTATTTGTGAAATTTTTTAGAAAACTTTTAAAAATATGACTTAGTAAAACACTCTTATTTTTCGAGTTCTATGAGGCAAATGACGACTGTGGCCAAACCCTGATTCCCCAGCAAATCGAACCTAGTGGAAAGTGAAGACAACAAACCATGCTAAAAAACTGCATTTACAGTATATCTGAATTGTATTTGTGAAATTGTTAGAAAACTTTTAAAAATATGACTTAGTTAAACACTCTTATTTTTCGAGTTCTATGAGGGAAATGACCACTGTGGCCAAACCACTCTTCCTCAGCGAATTAAGCCTAGTGGAAAAGGAAGACAACAAATCATACTAACAAACTGCATTTACAGTATATCTGAATTGTATTTGTGAAATTTTTTAGAAAACTTTTAAAAATATGACTTAGTAAAACACTCTTATTTTTCGAGTTCTATGAGGGAAATGAACAGTGTGGCCAAACCCTTCTTTCTCAGCGAATCAAGCCTAGAAAAAAATGAAGACAACAGGTCATGCTAAAAAACTGCATTTACAGTATATCTGAATTGTATTTGTGACATTTTTGAGAAAACTTTTAAAAATATGACTTAGTAAAACACTCTTATTTTTCGAGTTCTATGAGGCAAATGACCACTGTGGCCAAACCCTTCTTCCTCAGCGAATTAAACCTAGTGGAAAAGGAAGACAACAAATCATACTAAAAATTGCATTTACAGTATATCTGAATTGTATTTGTGAAATTTTTTAGAAAACTTTTAAAAATATGACTTAGTTAAACACTCTTATTTTTCGAGTTCTATGAGGGAAATGACCACTGTGGCCAAACCCTTTTTTCTCAGCAAATCAAGCCAAGTGGGAAATGAAGACAACAAACCATACTAACAAACTGCATTTACAGTATATCTGAATTGTATTTGTGAAATTTTTTAGAAAACTTTTAAAAATATGACTTAGTAAAACACTCTTATTTTTCGAGTTCTATGAGGGAAATGACCACTGTGGCCAAACCTTTCTTTTTCAGCGAATCAAACCTAGTGGGAACTGAAGACAACAAATCATGCTAAAAAACTGCATTTACAGTATATCTGAATTATATTTGTGAAATTTTTAGAAAACTTTTAAAAATATGACTTAGTTAAACACTCTTATTTTTCGAGTTCTATGAGGGAAATGACCACTGTGGCCAAATTCTTCTTCCTTAGCGAATTAAACCTAGTGGAAAAGGAAGACAACAAATCATACTAAAAAACTGCATTTACAGTATATCTGAATTGTATTTTTGAAATTTTTTAGAAAACTTTTAAAAATATGACTTAGTTAAACACTCTTATTTTTCGAGTTCTATGAGGGAAATGAACACTGTGGCCAAACCCTTCTTTCTCAGCGAATCAAGCCTAGTGAAAAATAAAGACAACAGGTCATGCTAAAAAACTGCATTTACAGTATATCTGAATTGTATTTGTGACATTTTTGAGAAAACTTTTAAAAATATGACTTAGTAAAACACTCTTATTTTTCGAGTTCTATGAGGCAAATGACGACTGTGGCCAAACCCTGATTCCCCAGCAAATCGAACCTAGTGGAAAGTGAAGACAACAAACCATGCTAAAAAACTGCATTTACAGTATATCTGAATTGTATTTGTGAAATTGTTAGAAAACTTTTAAAAATATGACTTAGTTAAACACTCTTATTTTTCGAGTTCTATGAGGGAAATGACCACTGTGGCCAAACCACTCTTCCTCAGCGAATTAAGCCTAGTGGAAAAGGAAGACAACAAATCATACTAACAAACTGCATTTACAGTATATCTGAATTGTATTTGTGAAATTTTTTAGAAAACTTTTAAAAATATGACTTAGTAAAACACTCTTATTTTTCGAGTTCTATGAGGGAAATGACCACTGTGGCCAAACCTTTCTTTCTCAGCGAATCAAACCTAGTGAAAAATGAAGACAACAAATCATGCTAAAAAACTGCATTTACAATATATCTGAATTATATTTGTGAAATTTTTAGAAAACTTTTAAAAATATGACTTAGTTAAACACTCTTATTTTTCGAGTTCTATGAGGGAAATGACCACTGTGGCCAAATTCTTCTTCCTTAGCGAATTAAACCTAGTGGAAAAGGAAGACAACAAATCATACTAAAAAACTGCATTTACAGTATATCTGAATTGTATTTGTGAAATTTTTTAGAAAACTTTTAAAAATATGACTTAGTAAAACACTCTTATTTTTCGAGTTCTATGAGGGAAATGAACACTCTGGCCAAACCCTTCTTTCTCAGCGAATCAAGCCTAGTGAAGAATGAAGACAACAGGTCATGCTAAAAAACTGCATTTACAATATATCTGAATTGTATTTGTGACATTTTTGAGAAAACTTTTAAAAATATGACTTAGTAAAACACTCTTATTTTTCGAGTTCTATGAGGCAAATGACGACTGTGGCCAAACCCTGCTTCCCCAGCAAATCGAACCTAGTGGAAAGTGAAGACAACAAACCATACTAACAAACTGCATTTACAGTATATCTGAATTGTATTTGGGAAATTGTTTAGAAAACTTTTAAAAATATGACTTAGTGAAACACTCTTATTTTTCGAGTTCTATGAGGGAAATGACCACTGTGGCCAAACCTTTCTTTCTCAGCGAATCAAACCTAGTGAAAAATGAAGACAACAAATCATGCTAAAAAACTGCATTTACAATATATCTGAATTATATTTGTGAAATTTTTAGAAAACTTTTAAAAATATGACTTAGTAAAACACTCTTATTTTTCGAGTTCTATGAGGGAAATGACCACTGTGGCCAAATTCTTCTTCCTTAGCGAAATAAACCTAGTGGAAAAGGAAGACAACAAATCATACTAAAAAACTGCATTTACAGTATATCTGAATTGTATTTGTGAAATTTTTTAGAAAACTTTTAAAAATATGACTTAGTAAAACACTCTTATTTTTCGAGTTCTATGAGGGAAATGAACACTGTGGCCAAACCCTTCTTTCTCAGCGAATCAAGCCTAGAAAAAAATGAAGACAACAGGTCATGCTAAAAAACTGCATTTACAGTATATCTGAATTGTATTTGTGACATTTTTGAGAAAACTTTTAAAAATATGACTTAGTAAAACACTCTTATTTTTCGAGTTCTATGAGGCAAATGACGACTGTGGCCAAACCCTGCTTCCCCAGCAAATCAAACCTAGTGGAAAGTGAAGACAACAAACTATGCTAAAAACTGCATTTACAGTATATCTGAATTGTATTTGTGAAATTGTTAGAAAACTTTTAAAAATATGACTTAGTTAAACAAAGCCAAAGCTTTCTTTCTCAGCGAATCAAACCTAGTGGGAAATGAAGACAACAAATCATGCTAAAAAACTGCATTTACAGTATATCTGAATTGTATTTGTGAAATTTTTAGAAAACTTTTAAAAATATGACTTAGTTAAACACTCTTATTTTTCGAGTTCTATGAGGGAAATGACCACTGTGGCCAAACCCTTCTTCCTCAGCGAATTAAACCTAGTGGAAAAGGAAGACAACAAATCATACTAAAAAACTGCATTTACAGTATATCTGAATTGTATTTGTGAAATTTTTTAGAAAACTTTTAAAAATATGACTTAGTTAAACACTCTTATTTTTCGAGTTCTATGAGGGAAATGACCACTGTGGCCAAACCCTTTCTCCTAAGCATATTAAACCTAGTGGAAAAGGAAGACAACAAAATATACTAAAAAACTGCATTTACAGTATATCTGAATTGTATTTGTGAAATTTTTTAGAAAACTTTTAAAAATATGACTTAGTAAAACACTCTTATTTTTCGAGTTCTATGAGGGAAATCACCACTGTGGCCAAACCTTTCTCTCTCAGCGAACCAAACCTAGTGAAAAATGAAAACAACATATCATACTAAAAAACTGCATTTACAATATATCTGAAGTGTATTTGTGAAATTTTTTAGAAAACTTTTAAAAATATGACTTAGTAAAACACTCTTATTTTTTGAGTTCTATGAGGGAAATGACCACTGTGGCCAAACCCTTTTTTCTCAGCAAATCAAGCCAAGTGGGAAATGAAGACAACAAACCATACTAACAAACTGCATTTACAGTATATCTGAATTATATTTGTGAAATTTTTAGAAAACTTTTAAAAATATGACTTAGTTAAACACTCTTATTTTTCGAGTTCTATGAGGGAAATGACCACTGTGGCCAAATTCTTCTTCCTTAGCGAATTAAACCTAGTGGAAAAGGAAGACAACAAATCATACTAAAAAACTGCATTTACAGTATATCTGAATTGTATTTGTGAAATTTTTTAGAAAACTTTTAAAAATATGACTTAGTTAAACACTCTTATTTTTCGAGTTCTATGAGGGAAATGAACACTGTGGCCAAACCCTTCTTTCTCAGCGAATCAAGCCTAGTGAAAAATAAAGACAACAGGTCATGCTAAAAAACTGCATTTACAGTATATCTGAATTGTATTTGTGACATTTTTGAGAAAACTTTTAAAAATATGACTTAGTAAAACACTCTTATTTTTCGAGTTCTATGAGGCAAATGACGACTGTGGCCAAACCCTGATTCCCCAGCAAATCGAACCTAGTGGAAAGTGAAGACAACAAACCATGCTAAAAAACTGCATTTACAGTATATCTGAATTGTATTTGTGAAATTGTTAGAAAACTTTTAAAAATATGACTTAGTTAAACACTCTTATTTTTCGAGTTCTATGAGGGAAATGACCACTGTGGCCAAACCACTCTTCCTCAGCGAATTAAGCCTAGTGGAAAAGGAAGACAACAAATCATACTAACAAACTGCATTTACAGTATATCTGAATTGTATTTGTGAAATTTTTTAGAAAACTTTTAAAAATATGACTTAGTAAAACACTCTTATTTTTCGAGTTCTATGAGGCAAATGACGACTGTGGCCAAACCCTGATTCCCCAGCAAATCGAACCTAGTGGAAAGTGAAGACAACAAACCATGCTAAAAAACTGCATTTACAGTATATCTGAATTGTATTTGTGAAATTGTTAGAAAACTTTTAAAAATATGACTTAGTTAAACACTCTTATTTTTCGAGTTCTATGAGGGAAATGACCACTGTGGCCAAACCACTCTTCCTCAGCGAATTAAGCCTAGTGGAAAAGGAAGACAACAAATCATACTAACAAACTGCATTTACAGTATATCTGAATTGTATTTGTGAAATTTTTTAGAAAACTTTTAAAAATATGACTTAGTAAAACACTCTTATTTTTCGAGTTCTATGAGGGAAATGAACAGTGTGGCCAAACCCTTCTTTCTCAGCGAATCAAGCCTAGAAAAAAATGAAGACAACAGGTCATGCTAAAAAACTGCATTTACAGTATATCTGAATTGTATTTGTGACATTTTTGAGAAAACTTTTAAAAATATGACTTAGTAAAACACTCTTATTTTTCGAGTTCTATGAGGCAAATGACCACTGTGGCCAAACCCTTCTTCCTCAGCGAATTAAACCTAGTGGAAAAGGAAGACAACAAATCATACTAAAAATTGCATTTACAGTATATCTGAATTGTATTTGTGAAATTTTTTAGAAAACTTTTAAAAATATGACTTAGTTAAACACTCTTATTTTTCGAGTTCTATGAGGGAAATGACCACTGTGGCCAAACCCTTTTTTCTCAGCAAATCAAGCCAAGTGGGAAATGAAGACAACAAACCATACTAACAAACTGCATTTACAGTATATCTGAATTGTATTTGTGAAATTTTTTAGAAAACTTTTAAAAATATGACTTAGTAAAACACTCTTATTTTTCGAGTTCTATGAGGGAAATGACCACTGTGGCCAAACCTTTCTTTTTCAGCGAATCAAACCTAGTGGGAACTGAAGACAACAAATCATGCTAAAAAACTGCATTTACAGTATATCTGAATTATATTTGTGAAATTTTTAGAAAACTTTTAAAAATATGACTTAGTTAAACACTCTTATTTTTCGAGTTCTATGAGGGAAATGACCACTGTGGCCAAATTCTTCTTCCTTAGCGAATTAAACCTAGTGGAAAAGGAAGACAACAAATCATACTAAAAAACTGCATTTACAGTATATCTGAATTGTATTTTTGAAATTTTTTAGAAAACTTTTAAAAATATGACTTAGTTAAACACTCTTATTTTTCGAGTTCTATGAGGGAAATGAACACTGTGGCCAAACCCTTCTTTCTCAGCGAATCAAGCCTAGTGAAAAATAAAGACAACAGGTCATGCTAAAAAACTGCATTTACAGTATATCTGAATTGTATTTGTGACATTTTTGAGAAAACTTTTAAAAATATGACTTAGTAAAACACTCTTATTTTTCGAGTTCTATGAGGCAAATGACGACTGTGGCCAAACCCTGATTCCCCAGCAAATCGAACCTAGTGGAAAGTGAAGACAACAAACCATGCTAAAAAACTGCATTTACAGTATATCTGAATTGTATTTGTGAAATTGTTAGAAAACTTTTAAAAATATGACTTAGTTAAACACTCTTATTTTTCGAGTTCTATGAGGGAAATGACCACTGTGGCCAAACCACTCTTCCTCAGCGAATTAAGCCTAGTGGAAAAGGAAGACAACAAATCATACTAACAAACTGCATTTACAGTATATCTGAATTGTATTTGTGAAATTTTTTAGAAAACTTTTAAAAATATGACTTAGTAAAACACTCTTATTTTTCGAGTTCTATGAGGGAAATGACCACTGTGGCCAAACCTTTCTTTCTCAGCGAATCAAACCTAGTGAAAAATGAAGACAACAAATCATGCTAAAAAACTGCATTTACAATATATCTGAATTATATTTGTGAAATTTTTAGAAAACTTTTAAAAATATGACTTAGTTAAACACTCTTATTTTTCGAGTTCTATGAGGGAAATGACCACTGTGGCCAAATTCTTCTTCCTTAGCGAATTAAACCTAGTGGAAAAGGAAGACAACAAATCATACTAAAAAACTGCATTTACAGTATATCTGAATTGTATTTGTGAAATTTTTTAGAAAACTTTTAAAAATATGACTTAGTAAAACACTCTTATTTTTCGAGTTCTATGAGGGAAATGAACACTCTGGCCAAACCCTTCTTTCTCAGCGAATCAAGCCTAGTGAAGAATGAAGACAACAGGTCATGCTAAAAAACTGCATTTACAATATATCTGAATTGTATTTGTGACATTTTTGAGAAAACTTTTAAAAATATGACTTAGTAAAACACTCTTATTTTTCGAGTTCTATGAGGCAAATGACGACTGTGGCCAAACCCTGCTTCCCCAGCAAATCGAACCTAGTGGAAAGTGAAGACAACAAACCATACTAACAAACTGCATTTACAGTATATCTGAATTATATTTGGGAAATTTTTTAGAAAACTTTTAAAAATATGACTTAGTGAAACACTCTTATTTTTCGAGTTCTATGAGGGAAATGACCACTGTGGCCAAACCTTTCTTTCTCAGCGAATCAAACCTAGTGAAAAATGAAGACAACAAATCATGCTAAAAAACTGCATTTACAATATATCTGAATTATATTTGTGAAATTTTTAGAAAACTTTTAAAAATATGACTTAGTAAAACACTCTTATTTTTCGAGTTCTATGAGGGAAATGACCACTGTGGCCAAATTCTTCTTCCTTAGCGAAATAAACCTAGTGGAAAAGGAAGACAACAAATCATACTAAAAAACTGCATTTACAGTATATCTGAATTGTATTTGTGAAATTTTTTAGAAAACTTTTAAAAATATGACTTAGTAAAACACTCTTATTTTTCGAGTTCTATGAGGGAAATGAACACTGTGGCCAAACCCTTCTTTCTCAGCGAATCAAGCCTAGAAAAAAATGAAGACAACAGGTCATGCTAAAAAACTGCATTTACAGTATATCTGAATTGTATTTGTGACATTTTTGAGAAAACTTTTAAAAATATGACTTAGTAAAACACTCTTATTTTTCGAGTTCTATGAGGCAAATGACGACTGTGGCCAAACCCTGCTTCCCCAGCAAATCAAACCTAGTGGAAAGTGAAGACAACAAACTATGCTAAAAACTGCATTTACAGTATATCTGAATTGTATTTGTGAAATTGTTAGAAAACTTTTAAAAATATGACTTAGTTAAACAAAGCCAAAGCTTTCTTTCTCAGCGAATCAAACCTAGTGGGAAATGAAGACAACAAATCATGCTAAAAAACTGCATTTACAGTATATCTGAATTGTATTTGTGAAATTTTTAGAAAACTTTTAAAAATATGACTTAGTTAAACACTCTTATTTTTCGAGTTCTATGAGGGAAATGACCACTGTGGCCAAACCCTTCTTCCTCAGCGAATTAAACCTAGTGGAAAAGGAAGACAACAAATCATACTAAAAAACTGCATTTACAGTATATCTGAATTGTATTTGTGAAATTTTTTAGAAAACTTTTAAAAATATGACTTAGTTAAACACTCTTATTTTTCGAGTTCTATGAGGGAAATGACCACTGTGGCCAAACCCTTTCTCCTAAGCATATTAAACCTAGTGGAAAAGGAAGACAACAAAATATACTAAAAAACTGCATTTACAGTATATCTGAATTGTATTTGTGAAATTTTTTAGAAAACTTTTAAAAATATGACTTAGTAAAACACTCTTATTTTTCGAGTTCTATGAGGGAAATCACCACTGTGGCCAAACCTTTCTCTCTCAGCGAACCAAACCTAGTGAAAAATGAAAACAACATATCATACTAAAAAACTGCATTTACAATATATCTGAAGTGTATTTGTGAAATTTTTTAGAAAACTTTTAAAAATATGACTTAGTAAAACACTCTTATTTTTTGAGTTCTATGAGGGAAATGACCACTGTGGCCAAACCCTTTTTTCTCAGCAAATCAAGCCAAGTGGGAAATGAAGACAACAAACCATACTAACAAACTGCATTTACAGTATATCTGAATTATATTTGTGAAATTTTTAGAAAACTTTTAAAAATATGACTTAGTTAAACACTCTTATTTTTCGAGTTCTATGAGGGAAATGACCACTGTGGCCAAATTCTTCTTCCTTAGCGAATTAAACCTAGTGGAAAAGGAAGACAACAAATCATACTAAAAAACTGCATTTACAGTATATCTGAATTGTATTTGTGAAATTTTTTAGAAAACTTTTAAAAATATGACTTAGTAAAACACTCCTATTTTTCGAGTTCTATGAGGGAAATGAACACTGTGGTCAAACCCTTCTTTCTCAGCGAATCAAACCTAGTGAAAAATGAAGACAACAGGTCATGCTAAAAAACTGCATTTACAGTATATCTGAATTGTATTTGTGACATTTTTGAGAAAACTTTTAAAAATATGACTTAGTAAAACACTCTTATTTTTCGAGTTCTATGAGGCAAATGACGACTGTGGCCAAACCCTGATTCCCCAGCAAATCGAACCTAGTGGAAAGTGAAGACAACAAACCATGCTAAAAAACTGCATTTACAGTATATCTGAATTGTATTTGTGAAATTGTTAGAAAACTTTTAAAAATATGACTTAGTTAAACACTCTTATTTTTCGAGTTCTATGAGGGAAATGACCACTGTGGCCAAACCACTCTTCCTCAGCGAATTAAACCTAGTGGAAAAGGAAGACAACAAATCATACTAAAAAACTGCATTTACAGTATATCTGAATTGTATTTGTGACATTTTTGAGAAAACTTTTAAAAATATGACTTAGTAAAACACTCTTATTTTTCGAGTTCTATGAGGCAAATGACGACTGTGGCCAAACCCTGCTTCCTCAGCAAATTAAACCTAGTGGAAAGTGAAGACAACAAACCATGCTAAAAAACTGCATTTACAGTATATCTGAATTGTATTTGTGAAATTGTTAGAAAACTTTTAAAAATATGACTTAGTTAAACACTCTTATTTTTCGAGTTCTATGAGGGAAATGACCAGTGTGGCCAAACCACTCTTCCTCAGCGAAATAAACCTAGTGGAAAAGGAAGACAACAAATTATACTAAAAAAGTGCATTTACAGTATATATGAATTGTATTTGTGAAATTTTTTAGATAACTTTTAAAAATATGACTTAGTAAAACACTCTTATTTTTCGAGTTCTATGAGGGAAATGACCACTGTGGCCAAACCTTTCTCTCTCAGCGAACCAAACCTAGTGGGAAATGAAGACAACAAATCATGCTAAAAAACTGCATTTACAGTATATCTGAATTATATTTGTGAAATTTTTAGAAAACTTTTAAAAATATGACTTAGTTAAACACTCTTATTTTTCGAGTTCTATGAGGGAAATGACCACTGTGGCCAAATTCTTCTTCCTTAGCGAATTAAACCTAGTGGAAAAGGAAGACAACAAATTATACTAAAAAACTGCATTTACAGTATATCTGAATTGTATTTGTGAAATTTTTTAGAAAACTTTTAAAAATATGACTTAGTAAAACACTCTTATTTTTCGAGTTCTATGAGGGAAATGAACACTCTGGCCAAACCCTTCTTTCTCAGCGAATCAAGCCTAGTGAAGAATGAAGACAACAGGTCATGCTAAAAAACTGCATTTACAGTATATCTGAATTGTATTTGTGGCATTTTTGAGAAAACTTTTAAAAATATGACTTAGTAAAACACTCTTATTTTTCGAGTTCTATGAGGCAAATGACGACTGTGGCCAAACCCTGCTTCCCCAGCAAATCGAACCTAGTGGAAAGTAAAGACATCAAACCATACTAACAAACTGCATTTACAGTATATCTGAATTGTATTTGTGAAATTTTTTAGAAAACTTTTAAAAATATGACTTAGTAAAACACTCTTATTTTTCGAGTTCTATGAGGGAAATGACCACTGTGGCCAAACCTTTCTTTCTCAGCGAATCAAACCTAGTGAAAAATGAAGACAACAAATCATGCTAAAAAACTGCATTTATAATATATCTGAATTATATTTGTGAAATTTTTAGAAAACTTTTAAAAATATGACTTAGTAAAACACTCTTATTTTTCGAGTTCTATGAGGGAAATGACCACTGTGGCCAAATTCTTCTTCCTTAGCGAATTAAACCTAGTGAAAAAGGAAGACAACAAATCATACTAAAAAACTGCATTTACAGTATATCTGAATTGTATTTGTGAAATTTTTTAGAAAACTTTTAAAAATATGACTTAGTAAAACACTCTTATTTTTCGAGTTCTATGAGGGAAATGAACACTGTGGCCAAACCCTTCTTTCTCAGCGAATCAAGCCTAGAAAAAAATGAAGACAACAGGTCATGCTAAAAAACTGCATTTACAGTATATCTGAATTGTATTTGTGACATTTTTGAGAAAACTTTTAAAAATATGACTTAGTAAAACACTCTTATTTTTCGAGTTCTATGAGGCAAATGACGACTGTGGCCAAACCCTGCTTCCCCAGCAAATCAAACCTAGTGGAAAGTGAAGACAACAAACTATGCTAAAAACTGCATTTACAGTATATCTGAATTGTATTTGTGAAATTGTTAGAAAACTTTTAAAAATATGACTTAGTTAAACACTCTTATTTTTCGAGTTCTATGAGGGAAATGACCACTGTGGCCAAACCTTTCTTTTTCAGCGAATCAAACCTAGTGGGAAAAGAAGACAACAAATCATGCTAAAAAACTGCATTTACAATATATCTGAAGTGTATTTGTGAAATTTTTTAGAAAACTTCTAAAAATATGACTTAGTAAAACACTCTTATTTTTTGAGTTCTATGAGGGAAATGACCACTGTGGCCAAACCCTTCTTTCTCAGCGAATCAAGCCTAGAAAAAAATGAAGACAACAGGTCATGCTAAAAAACTGCATTTACAGTATATCTGAATTGTATTTGTGAAATTTTTAGAAAACTTTTAAAAATATGACTTAGTTAAACACTCTTATTTTTCGAGTTCTATGAGGGAAATGACCACTGTGGCCAAACCCTTCTTCCTCAGCGAATTAAACCTAGTGGAAAAGGAAGACAACAAATCATACTAAAAAACTGCATTTACAGTATATCTGAATTGTATTTGTGAAATTTTTTAGAAAACTTTTAAAAATATGACTTAGTTAAACACTCTTATTTTTCGAGTTCTATGAGGGAAATGACTACTGTGGCCAAACCCTTTCTCCTAAGCATATTAAACCTAGTGGAAAAAGAAGACAACAAAATATACTAAAAAACTGCATTTACAGTATATCTGAATTGTATTTGTGAAATTTTTTAGAAAACTTTTAAAAATATGACTTAGTAAAACACTCTTATTTTTCGAGTTCTATGAGGGAAATCACCACTGTGGCCAAACCTTTCTCTCTCAGCGAACCAAACCTAGTGAAAAATGAAAACAACATATCATACTAAAAAACTGCATTTACAATATATCTAAAGTGTATTTGTGAAATTTTTTAGAAAACTTCTAAAAATATGACTTAGTAAAACACTCTTATTTTTTGAGTTCTATGAGGGAAATGACCACTGTGGCCAAACCCTTTTTTCTCAGCAAATCAAGCCAAGTGGGAAATGAAGACAACAAACCGTACTAACAAACTGCATTTACAGTATATCTGAATTGTATTTGTGAAATTTTTTAGAAAACTTTTAAAAATATGACTTAGTAAAACACTCTTATTTTTCGAGTTCTATGAGGGAAATGACCACTGTGGCCAAACCTTTCTTTCTCAGCGAATCAAACCTAGTGGGAACTGAAGACAACAAATCATGCTAAAAAACTGCATTTACAGTATATCTGAATTATATTTGTGAAATTTTTAGAAAACTTTTAAAAATATGACTTAGTTAAACACTCTTATTTTTCGAGTTCTATGAGGGAAATGACCACTGTGGCCAAATTCTTCTTCCTTAGCGAATTAAACCTAGTGGAAAAGGAAGACAACAAATCATACTAAAAAACTGCATTTACAGTATATCTGAATTGTATTTTTGAAATTTTTTAGAAAACTTTTAAAAATATGACTTAGTAAAACACTCTTATTTTTCGAGTTCTATGAGGGAAATGAACACTGTGGCCAAACCCTTCTTTCTCAGCGAATTAAGCCTAGTGAAAAATGAAGACAACAAACCATGCTAAAAAACTGCATTTACAGTATATCTGAATTGTATTTGTGACATTTTTGAGAAAACTTTTAAAAATATGACTTAGTAAAACACTCTTATTTTTCGAGTTCTATGAGGCAAATGACGACTGTGGCCAAACCCTGATTCCCCAGCAAATCGAACCTAGTGAAAAGTGAAGACAACAAACCATGCTAAAAAACTGCATTTACAGTATATCTGAATTGTATTTGTGAAATTGTTAGAAAACTTTTAAAAATATGACTTAGTTAAACACTCTTATTTTTCGAGTTCTATGAGGGAAATGACCACTGTGGCCAAACCACTCTTCCTCAGCGAATTAAACCTAGTGGAAAAGGGAGACAACAAATCATACTAAAAAACTGCATTTACAGTATATCAGAATTGTATTTGTGACATTTTTGAGAAAACTTTTAAAAATATGACTTAGTAAAACACTCTTATTTTTCGAGTTCTATGAGGCAAATGACGACTGTGGCCAAACCCTGCTTCCTCAGCAAATTAAACCTAGTGGAAAGTGAAGACAACAAACCATGCTAAAAAACTGCATTTACAGTATATCTGAATTGTATTTGTGAAATTGTTAGAAAACTTTTAAAAATATGACTTAGTTAAACACTCTTATTTTTCGAGTTCTATGAGGGAAATGACCAGTGTGGCCAAACCACTCTTCGTCAGCGAAATAAACCTAGTGGAAAAGGAAGACAACAAATTATACTAAAAAACTGCATTTACAGTATATATGAATTGTATTTGTGAAATTTTTTAGAAAACTTTTAAAAATATGACTTAGTAAAACACTCTTATTTTTCGAGTTCTATGAGGGAAATGACCACTGTGGCCAAACCTTTCTCTCTCAGCGAACCAAACCTAGTGGGAAATGAAGACAACAAATCATGCTAAAAAACTGCATTTACAGAATATCTGAATTATATTTGTGAAATTTTTAGAAAACTTTTAAAAATATGACTTAGTTAAACACTCTTATTTTTCGAGTTCTATGAGGGAAATGAACACTGTGGCCAAACCCTTCTTTCTCAGCGAATCAAGCCTAGTGAAGAATGAAGACAACAGGTCATGCTAAAAAAATGCATTTACAGTATATCTGAATTGTATTTGTGACATTTTTGAGAAAACTTTTAAAAATATGACTTAGTAAAACACTCTTATTTTTCGAGTTCTATGAGGCAAATGACGACTGTGGCCAAACCCTGATTCCCCAGCAAATCGAACCTAGTGAAAAGTGAAGACAACAAACCATGCTAAAAAACCGCATTTACAGTATATCTGAATTGTATTTGTGAAATTTTTTAGAAAACTTTTAAAAATATGACTTAGTAAAACACTCTTATTTTTCGAGTTCTATGAGGGAAATGACCACTGTGGCCAAACCCTTCTTCCTTAGCGAATAAAACCTAGTGAAAAAGGAAGACAACAAATCATACTAAAAAACTGCATTTACAGTATATCTGAATTGTATTTGTGAAATTTTTTAGAAAACTTTTAAAAATATGACTTAGTTAAACACTCTTATTTTTCGAGTTCTATGAGGGAAATGACCACTGTGGCCAAACCCTTCTTCCTCAGCATATTAAACCTAGTGGGAAATGAAGACAACAAATCATGCTAAAAAACTGCATTTACAGAATATCTGAATTATATTTGTGAAATTTTTAGAAAACTTTTAAAAATATGACTTAGTTAAACACTCTTATTTTTCGAGTTCTATGAGGGAAATGAACACTGTGGCCAAACCCTTCTTTCTCAGCGAATCAAGCCTAGTGAAGAATGAAGACAACAGGTCATGCTAAAAAAATGCATTTACAGTATATCTGAATTGTATTTGTGACATTTTTGAGAAAACTTTTAAAAATATGACTTAGTAAAACACTCTTATTTTTCGAGTTCTATGAGGCAAATGACGACTGTGGCCAAACCCTGATTCCCCAGCAAATCGAACCTAGTGAAAAGTGAAGACAACAAACCATGCTAAAAAACCGCATTTACAGTATATCTGAATTGTATTTGTGAAATTTTTTAGAAAACTTTTAAAAATATGACTTAGTAAAACACTCTTATTTTTCGAGTTCTATGAGGGAAATGACCACTGTGGCCAAACCCTTCTTCCTTAGCGAATAAAACCTAGTGAAAAAGGAAGACAACAAATCATACTAAAAAACTGCATTTACAGTATATCTGAATTGTATTTGTGAAATTTTTTAGAAAACTTTTAAAAATATGACTTAGTTAAACACTCTTATTTTTCGAGTTCTATGAGGGAAATGACCACTGTGGCCAAACCCTTCTTCCTCAGCATATTAAACCTAGTGGAAAAGGAAGACAACAAATTATACTAAAAAACTGCATTTACAGTATATCTGAATTGTATTTGTGAAATTTTTTAGAAAACTTTTAAAAATATGACTTTGTTAAACACTCTTATTTTTCGAGTTCTATGAGAGAAATGACCACTGTGGCCAAACCCTTCTTCCTCAGCATATTAAACCTAAAGGAAAAGGAAGACAACAAACCATGCTAAAAAACCGCATTTACAGTATATCTGAATTGTATTTGTGAAATTTTTTAGAAAACTTTTAAAAATATGACTTAGTAAAACACTCTTATTTTTCGAGTTCTATGAGGGAAATGACCACTGTGGCCAAACCCTTCTTCCTTAGCGAATAAAACCTAGTGAAAAAGGAAGACAACAAATTATGCTAAAAAACTGCATTTACAGTATATCTGAATTGTATTTGTGAAATTTTTAGAAAACTTTTAAAAATATGACTTAGTTAAACACTCTTATTTTTCGAGTTCTATGAGGGAAATGACCACTGTGGCCAAACCCTTCTTCCTCAGCGAATTAAACCTAGTGGAAAAGGAAGACAACAAATCATACTAAAAAACTGCATTTACAGTATATCTGAATTGTATTTGTGAAATTTTTTAGAAAACTTTTAAAAATATGACTTAGTTAAACACTCTTATTTTTCGAGTTCTATGAGGGAAATGACTACTGTGGCCAAACCCTTTCTCCTAAGCATATTAAACCTAGTGGAAAAAGAAGACAACAAAATATACTAAAAAACTGCATTTACAGTATATCTGAATTGTATTTGTGAAATTTTTTAGAAAACTTTTAAAAATATGACTTAGTAAAACACTCTTATTTTTCGAGTTCTATGAGGGAAATCACCACTGTGGCCAAACCTTTCTCTCTCAGCGAACCAAACCTAGTGAAAAATGAAAACAACATATCATACTAAAAAACTGCATTTACAATATATCTAAAGTGTATTTGTGAAATTTTTTAGAAAACTTCTAAAAATATGACTTAGTAAAACACTCTTATTTTTTGAGTTCTATGAGGGAAATGACCACTGTGGCCAAACCCTTTTTTCTCAGCAAATCAAGCCAAGTGGGAAATGAAGACAACAAACCGTACTAACAAACTGCATTTACAGTATATCTGAATTGTATTTGTGAAATTTTTTAGAAAACTTTTAAAAATATGACTTAGTAAAACACTCTTATTTTTCGAGTTCTATGAGGGAAATGACCACTGTGGCCAAACCTTTCTTTCTCAGCGAATCAAACCTAGTGGGAACTGAAGACAACAAATCATGCTAAAAAACTGCATTTACAGTATATCTGAATTATATTTGTGAAATTTTTAGAAAACTTTTAAAAATATGACTTAGTTAAACACTCTTATTTTTCGAGTTCTATGAGGGAAATGACCACTGTGGCCAAATTCTTCTTCCTTAGCGAATTAAACCTAGTGGAAAAGGAAGACAACAAATCATACTAAAAAACTGCATTTACAGTATATCTGAATTGTATTTTTGAAATTTTTTAGAAAACTTTTAAAAATATGACTTAGTAAAACACTCTTATTTTTCGAGTTCTATGAGGGAAATGAACACTGTGGCCAAACCCTTCTTTCTCAGCGAATTAAGCCTAGTGAAAAATGAAGACAACAAACCATGCTAAAAAACTGCATTTACAGTATATCTGAATTGTATTTGTGACATTTTTGAGAAAACTTTTAAAAATATGACTTAGTAAAACACTCTTATTTTTCGAGTTCTATGAGGCAAATGACGACTGTGGCCAAACCCTGATTCCCCAGCAAATCGAACCTAGTGAAAAGTGAAGACAACAAACCATGCTAAAAAACTGCATTTACAGTATATCTGAATTGTATTTGTGAAATTGTTAGAAAACTTTTAAAAATATGACTTAGTTAAACACTCTTATTTTTCGAGTTCTATGAGGGAAATGACCACTGTGGCCAAACCACTCTTCCTCAGCGAATTAAACCTAGTGGAAAAGGGAGACAACAAATCATACTAAAAAACTGCATTTACAGTATATCAGAATTGTATTTGTGACATTTTTGAGAAAACTTTTAAAAATATGACTTAGTAAAACACTCTTATTTTTCGAGTTCTATGAGGCAAATGACGACTGTGGCCAAACCCTGCTTCCTCAGCAAATTAAACCTAGTGGAAAGTGAAGACAACAAACCATGCTAAAAAACTGCATTTACAGTATATCTGAATTGTATTTGTGAAATTGTTAGAAAACTTTTAAAAATATGACTTAGTTAAACACTCTTATTTTTCGAGTTCTATGAGGGAAATGACCAGTGTGGCCAAACCACTCTTCGTCAGCGAAATAAACCTAGTGGAAAAGGAAGACAACAAATTATACTAAAAAACTGCATTTACAGTATATATGAATTGTATTTGTGAAATTTTTTAGAAAACTTTTAAAAATATGACTTAGTAAAACACTCTTATTTTTCGAGTTCTATGAGGGAAATGACCACTGTGGCCAAACCTTTCTCTCTCAGCGAACCAAACCTAGTGGGAAATGAAGACAACAAATCATGCTAAAAAACTGCATTTACAGAATATCTGAATTATATTTGTGAAATTTTTAGAAAACTTTTAAAAATATGACTTAGTTAAACACTCTTATTTTTCGAGTTCTATGAGGGAAATGAACACTGTGGCCAAACCCTTCTTTCTCAGCGAATCAAGCCTAGTGAAGAATGAAGACAACAGGTCATGCTAAAAAAATGCATTTACAGTATATCTGAATTGTATTTGTGACATTTTTGAGAAAACTTTTAAAAATATGACTTAGTAAAACACTCTTATTTTTCGAGTTCTATGAGGCAAATGACGACTGTGGCCAAACCCTGATTCCCCAGCAAATCGAACCTAGTGAAAAGTGAAGACAACAAACCATGCTAAAAAACCGCATTTACAGTATATCTGAATTGTATTTGTGAAATTTTTTAGAAAACTTTTAAAAATATGACTTAGTAAAACACTCTTATTTTTCGAGTTCTATGAGGGAAATGACCACTGTGGCCAAACCCTTCTTCCTTAGCGAATAAAACCTAGTGAAAAAGGAAGACAACAAATCATACTAAAAAACTGCATTTACAGTATATCTGAATTGTATTTGTGAAATTTTTTAGAAAACTTTTAAAAATATGACTTAGTTAAACACTCTTATTTTTCGAGTTCTATGAGGGAAATGACCACTGTGGCCAAACCCTTCTTCCTCAGCATATTAAACCTAGTGGGAAATGAAGACAACAAATCATGCTAAAAAACTGCATTTACAGAATATCTGAATTATATTTGTGAAATTTTTAGAAAACTTTTAAAAATATGACTTAGTTAAACACTCTTATTTTTCGAGTTCTATGAGGGAAATGAACACTGTGGCCAAACCCTTCTTTCTCAGCGAATCAAGCCTAGTGAAGAATGAAGACAACAGGTCATGCTAAAAAAATGCATTTACAGTATATCTGAATTGTATTTGTGACATTTTTGAGAAAACTTTTAAAAATATGACTTAGTAAAACACTCTTATTTTTCGAGTTCTATGAGGCAAATGACGACTGTGGCCAAACCCTGATTCCCCAGCAAATCGAACCTAGTGAAAAGTGAAGACAACAAACCATGCTAAAAAACCGCATTTACAGTATATCTGAATTGTATTTGTGAAATTTTTTAGAAAACTTTTAAAAATATGACTTAGTAAAACACTCTTATTTTTCGAGTTCTATGAGGGAAATGACCACTGTGGCCAAACCCTTCTTCCTTAGCGAATAAAACCTAGTGAAAAAGGAAGACAACAAATCATACTAAAAAACTGCATTTACAGTATATCTGAATTGTATTTGTGAAATTTTTTAGAAAACTTTTAAAAATATGACTTAGTTAAACACTCTTATTTTTCGAGTTCTATGAGGGAAATGACCACTGTGGCCAAACCCTTCTTCCTCAGCATATTAAACCTAGTGGAAAAGGAAGACAACAAATTATACTAAAAAACTGCATTTACAGTATATCTGAATTGTATTTGTGAAATTTTTTAGAAAACTTTTAAAAATATGACTTTGTTAAACACTCTTATTTTTCGAGTTCTATGAGAGAAATGACCACTGTGGCCAAACCCTTCTTCCTCAGCATATTAAACCTAAAGGAAAAGGAAGACAACAAATCATACTAAAAAACTGCATTTACAGTATATCTGAGTTATATTTGTGAAATTTTTTAGAAAACTTTTAAAAATATGACTTAGTAAAACACTCTTATTTTTCGAGTTCTATGAGGGAAATGTTCACTGTGGCCAAATTCTTCTTCCTTAGCGAATTAAACCTAGTGGAAAAGGAAGACAACAAGTCATGCTAAAAAACTGCATTTACAGTATATCTGAATTGTATTTGTGAAATTTTTTAGAAAACTTTTAAAAATATGACTTAGTAAAACACTCTTATTTTTCGAGTTCTATGAGGGAAATGAACACTGTGGCCAAACCCTTCTTTCTCAGCGAATCAAGCCTAGTGAAAAATAAAGACAACAGGTCATGCTAAAAAACTGCATTTACAGTATATCTGAATTGTATTTGTGACATTTTTGAGAAAACTTTTAAAAATATGACTTAGTAAAACACTCTTATTTTTCGAGTTCTATGAGGCAAATGACGACTGTGGCCAAACCCTGCTTCCCCAGCAAAATAAACCTAGTGGAAAGTGAAGACAACAAACCATGCTAAAAAACTGCATTTACAGTATATCTGAATTGTATTTGTGAAATTGTTAGAAAACTTTTAAAAATATGACTTAGTTAAACACTCTTATTTTTCGAGTTCTATGAGGGAAATGACCACTGTGGCCAAACCACTCTTCCTCAGCGAATTAAACCTAGTGGAAAAGGAAGACAACAAATCATACTAAAAAACTGCATTTTCAGTATATCTGAATTGTATTTGTGAAATTTTTTAGAAAACTTTTAAAAATATGACTTAGTAAAACACTCTTATTTTTCGAGTTCTATGAGGGAAATGAACACTGTGGCCAAACCCTTCTTTCTCAGCGAATCAAAGCTAGTGAAAAATGAAGACAACAGGTCATGCTAAAAAACTGCATTTACAGTATATCTGAATTGTATTTGTGACATTTTTGAGAAAACTTTTAAAAATATGACTTAGTAAAACACTCTTATTTTTCGAGTCCTATGAGGCAAATGACGACTGTGGCCAAACCCTGCTTCCCCAGCAAATCAAACCTAGTGGAAAGTGAAGACAACAAACCATGCTAAAAAACTGCATTTACAGTATATCTGAATTGTATTTGTGAAATTGTTAGAAAACTTTTAAAAATATGACTTAGTTAAACACTCTTATTTTTCGAGTTCTATGAGGGAAATGATCACTGTGGCCAAACCACTCTTCCTCAGCGAATTAAACCTAGTGGAAAAGGAAGACAACAAATTATACTAAAAAACTGCATTTACAGTATATCTGAATTGTATTTGTGAAATTTTTTAGAAAACTTTTAAAAATATGACTTAGTTAAACACTCTTATTTTTCGAGTTCTATGAGAGAAATGACCACTGTGGCCAAACCCTTCTTCCTCAGCATATTAAACCTAGTGGAAAAGGAAGACAACAAATTATACTAAAAAACTGCATTTACAGTATATCTGAATTATATTTGTGAAATTTTTTAGAAAACTTTTAAAAATATGACTTAGTAAAACACTCTTATTTTTCGAGTTCTATGAGGGAAATGACCACTGTGGCCAAATTCTTCTTCCTTAGCGAATTAAACCTAGTGGAAAAGGAAGACAACAAGTCATGCTAAAAAACTGCATTTACAGTATATCCGAATTGTATTTGTGAAATTTTTTAGAAAACTTTTAAAAATATGACTTAGTAAAACACTCTTATTTTTCGAGTTCTATGAGGGAAATGAACACTGTGGCCAAACCCTTCTTTCTCAGCGAATCAAGCCTAGTGAAAAATGAAGACAACAGGTCATGCTAAAAAACTGCATTTACAGTATATCTGAATTGTATTTGTGACATTTTTGAGAAAACTTTTAAAAATATGACTTAGTAAAACACTCTTATTTTTCGAGTTCTATGAGGCAAATGACGACTGTGGCCAAACCCTGCTTCCCCAGCAAATTAAACCTAGTGGAAAGTGAAGACAACAAACCATGCTAAAAAACTGCATTTACAGTATATCTGAATTGTATTTGTGAAATTGTTAGAAAACTTTTAAAAATATGACACTCTTATTTTTCGAGTTCTATGAGGGAAATGACCACTGTGGCCAAACCACTCTTTCTCAGCGAATTAAACCTAGTGGAAAAGGAAGACAACAAATCATACTAAAAAACTGCATTTTCAGTATATCTGAATTGTATTTGTGAAATTTTTTAGAAAACTTTTAAAAATATGACTTAGTAAAACACTCTTATTTTTCGAGTTCTATGAGGGAAATGAACACTGTGGCCAAACCCTTCTTTCTCAGCGAATCAAACCTAGTGAAAAATGAAGACAACAGGTCATGCTAAAAAACTGCATTTACAGTATATCTGAATTGTATTTGTGACATTTTTGAGAAAACTTTTAAAAATATGACTTAGTAAAACACTCTTATTTTTCGAGTCCTATGAGGCAAATGACGACTGTGGCCAAACCCTGCTTCCCCAGCAAATCAAACCTAGTGGAAAGTGAAGACAACAAACCATGCTAAAAAACTGCATTTACAGTATATCTGAATTGTATTTGTGAAATTGTTAGAAAACTTTTAAAAATATGACTTAGTTAAACACTCTTATTTTTCGAGTTCTATGAGGGAAATGATCACTGTGGCCAAACCACTCTTCCTCAGCGAATTAAACCTAGTGGAAAAGGAAGACAACAAATTATACTAAAAAACTGCATTTACAGTATATCTGAATTGTATTTGTGAAATTTTTTAGAAAACTTTTAAAAATATGACTTAGTTAAACACTCTTATTTTTCGAGTTCTATGAGAGAAATGACCACTGTGGCCAAACCCTTCTTCCTCAGCATATTAAACCTAGTGGAAAAGGAAGACAACAAATCATACTAAAAAACTGCATTTACAGTATATCTGAATTATATTTGTGAAATTTTTTAGAAAACTTTTAAAAATATGACTTAGTAAAACACTCTTATTTTTCGAGTTCTATGAGGGAAATGACCACTGTGGCCAAATTCTTCTTCCTTAGCGAATTAAACCTAGTGGAAAAGGAAGACAACAAGTCATGCTAAAAAACTGCATTTACAGTATATCTGAATTGTATTTGTGAAATTTTTTAGAAAACTTTTAAAAATATGACTTAGTAAAACACTCTTATTTTTCGAGTTCTATGAGGGAAATGAACACTGTGGCCAAACCCTTCTTTCTCAGCGAATCAAGCCTAGTGAAAAATGAAGACAACAGGTCATGCTAAAAAACTGCATTTACAGTATATCTGAATTGTATTTGTGACATTTTTGAGAAAACTTTTAAAAATATGACTTAGTAAAACACTCTTATTTTTCGAGTTCTATGAGGCAAATGACGACTGTGGCCGAACCCTGCTTTCCCAGCAAATTAAACCTAGTGGAAAGTGAAGACAACAAACCATGCTAAAAAACTGCATTTACAGTATATCTGAATTGTATTTGTGAAATTTTTTAGAAAACTTTTAAAAATATGACTTAGTTAAACACTCCTATTTTTCGAGTTCTATGAGGGAAATGACCACTGTGGCCAAACCACTCTTCCTCAGCGAATTAAACCTAGTGGAAAAGGAAGACAACAAATCATACTAAAAAACTGCATTTTCAGTATATCTGAATTGTATTTGTGAAATTTTTTAGAAAACTTTTAAAAATATGACTTAGTAAAACACTCTTATTTTTCGAGTTCTATGAGGGAAATGAACACTGTGGCCAAACCCTTCTTTCTCAGCGAATCAAACCTAGTGAAAAATGAAGACAACAGGTCATGCTAAAAAACTGCATTTACAATATATCTGAATTGTATTTGTGACATTTTTGAGAAAACTTTTAAAAATATGACTTAGTAAAACACTCTTATTTTTCGAGTCCTATGAGGCAAATGACGACTGTGGCCAAACCCTGCTTCCCCAGCAAATCAAACCTAGTGAAAAGTGAAGACAACAAACCATGCTAAAAAACTGCATTTACAGTATATCTGAATTGTATTTGTGAAATTGTTAGAAAACTTTTAAAAATATGACTTAGTTAAACACTCTTATTTTTCGAGTTCTATGAGGGAAATGACCACTGTGGCCAAACCACTCTTCCTCAGCGAATTAAACCTAGTGGAAAAGGAAGACAACAAATTATACTAAAAAACTGCATTTACAGTATATCTGAATTGTATTTGTGAAATTTTTTAGAAAACTTTTAAAAATATGACTTAGTTAAACACTCTTATTTTTCGAGTTCTATGAGAGAAATGACCACTGTGGCCAAACCCTTCTTCCTCAGCATATTAAACCTAGTGGAAAAGGAAGACAACAAATTATACTAAAAAACTGCATTTACAGTATATCTGAATTATATTTGTGAAATTTTTTAGAAAACTTTTAAAAATATGACTTAGTAAAACACTCTTATTTTTCGAGTTCTATGAGGGAAATGACCACTGTGGCCAAATTCTTCTTCCTTAGCGAATTAAACCTAGTGGAAAAGGAAGACAACAAGTCATGCTAAAAAACTGCATTTACAGTATATCCGAATTGTATTTGTGAAATTTTTTAGAAAACTTTTAAAAATATGACTTAGTAAAACACTCTTATTTTTCGAGTTCTATGAGGGAAATGAACACTGTGGCCAAACCCTTCTTTCTCAGCGAATCAAGCCTAGTGAAAAATGAAGACAACAGGTCATGCTAAAAAACTGCATTTACAGTATATCTGAATTGTATTTGTGACATTTTTGAGAAAACTTTTAAAAATATGACTTAGTAAAACACTCTTATTTTTCGAGTTCTATGAGGCAAATGACGACTGTGGCCAAACCCTGCTTCCCCAGCAAATTAAACCTAGTGGAAAGTGAAGACAACAAACCATGCTAAAAAACTGCATTTACAGTATATCTGAATTGTATTTGTGAAATTGTTAGAAAACTTTTAAAAATATGACACTCTTATTTTTCGAGTTCTATGAGGGAAATGACCACTGTGGCCAAACCACTCTTTCTCAGCGAATTAAACCTAGTGGAAAAGGAAGACAACAAATCATACTAAAAAACTGCATTTTCAGTATATCTGAATTGTATTTGTGAAATTTTTTAGAAAACTTTTAAAAATATGACTTAGTAAAACACTCTTATTTTTCGAGTTCTATGAGGGAAATGAACACTGTGGCCAAACCCTTCTTTCTCAGCGAATCAAACCTAGTGAAAAATGAAGACAACAGGTCATGCTAAAAAACTGCATTTACAGTATATCTGAATTGTATTTGTGACATTTTTGAGAAAACTTTTAAAAATATGACTTAGTAAAACACTCTTATTTTTCGAGTCCTATGAGGCAAATGACGACTGTGGCCAAACCCTGCTTCCCCAGCAAATCAAACCTAGTGGAAAGTGAAGACAACAAACCATGCTAAAAAACTGCATTTACAGTATATCTGAATTGTATTTGTGAAATTGTTAGAAAACTTTTAAAAATATGACTTAGTTAAACACTCTTATTTTTCGAGTTCTATGAGGGAAATGATCACTGTGGCCAAACCACTCTTCCTCAGCGAATTAAACCTAGTGGAAAAGGAAGACAACAAATTATACTAAAAAACTGCATTTACAGTATATCTGAATTGTATTTGTGAAATTTTTTAGAAAACTTTTAAAAATATGACAGTTAAACACTCTTATTTTTCGAGTTCTATGAGAGAAATGACCACTGTGGCCAAACCCTTCTTCCTCAGCATATTAAACCTAGTGGAAAAGGAAGACAACAAATCATACTAAAAAACTGCATTTACAGTATATCTGAATTATATTTGTGAAATTTTTTAGAAAACTTTTAAAAATATGACTTAGTAAAACACTCTTATTTTTCGAGTTCTATGAGGGAAATGACCACTGTGGCCAAATTCTTCTTCCTTAGCGAATTAAACCTAGTGGAAAAGGAAGACAACAAGTCATGCTAAAAAACTGCATTTACAGTATATCTGAATTGTATTTGTGAAATTTTTTAGAAAACTTTTAAAAATATGACTTAGTAAAACACTCTTATTTTTCGAGTTCTATGAGGGAAATGAACACTGTGGCCAAACCCTTCTTTCTCAGCGAATCAAGCCTAGTGAAAAATGAAGACAACAGGTCATGCTAAAAAACTGCATTTACAGTATATCTGAATTGTATTTGTGACATTTTTGAGAAAACTTTTAAAAATATGACTTAGTAAAACACTCTTATTTTTCGAGTTCTATGAGGCAAATGACGACTGTGGCCGAACCCTGCTTTCCCAGCAAATTAAACCTAGTGGAAAGTGAAGACAACAAACCATGCTAAAAAACTGCATTTACAGTATATCTGAATTGTATTTGTGAAATTTTTTAGAAAACTTTTAAAAATATGACTTAGTTAAACACTCCTATTTTTCGAGTTCTATGAGGGAAATGACCACTGTGGCCAAACCACTCTTCCTCAGCGAATTAAACCTAGTGGAAAAGGAAGACAACAAATCATACTAAAAAACTGCATTTTCAGTATATCTGAATTGTATTTGTGAAATTTTTTAGAAAACTTTTAAAAATATGACTTAGTAAAACACTCTTATTTTTCGAGTTCTATGAGGGAAATGAACACTGTGGCCAAACCCTTCTTTCTCAGCGAATCAAACCTAGTGAAAAATGAAGACAACAGGTCATGCTAAAAAACTGCATTTACAATATATCTGAATTGTATTTGTGACATTTTTGAGAAAACTTTTAAAAATATGACTTAGTAAAACACTCTTATTTTTCGAGTCCTATGAGGCAAATGACGACTGTGGCCAAACCCTGCTTCCCCAGCAAATCAAACCTAGTGAAAAGTGAAGACAACAAACCATGCTAAAAAACTGCATTTACAGTATATCTGAATTGTATTTGTGAAATTGTTAGAAAACTTTTAAAAATATGACTTAGTTAAACACTCTTATTTTTCGAGTTCTATGAGGGAAATGACCACTGTGGCCAAACCACTCTTCCTCAGCGAATTAAACCTAGTGGAAAAGGAAGACAACAAATTATACTAAAAAACTGCATTTACAGTATATCTGAATTGTATTTGTGAAATTTTTTAGAAAACTTTTAAAAATATGACTTAGTAAAACACTCTTATTTTTCGAGTTCTATGAGGGAAATGACCACTGTGGCCAAACCTTTCTCTCTCAGCGAACCAAGCCTAGTGGGAAATGAAGACAACAAATCATGCTAAAAAACTGCATTTACAGTATATCTGAATTATATTTGTGAAATTTTTAAAAAAATTTTAAAAATATGACTTAGTTAAACACTCTTATTTTTTGAGTTCTATGAGGGAAATGACCACTGTGGCCAAACCCTTCTTCCTTAGCGAATTAAACCTAGTGGAAAAGGAAGACAACAAATTATACTAAAAAACTGCATTTACAGTATATCTGAATTGTATTTGTGAAATTTTTTAGAAAACTTTTAAAAATATGACTTAGTAAAACACTCTTATTTTTCGAGTTCTATGAGGCAAATGACGACTGTGGCCAAACCCTGCTTCGCCAGCAAATCAAACCTAGTGGAAAGTGAAGACAACAAACCATGCTAAGAAACTGCATTTACAGTATATCTGAATTGTATTTGTGACATTTTTGAGAAAACTTTTAAAAATATGACTTAGTAAAACACTCTTATTTTTCGAGTTCTATGAGGCAAATGACGACTGTGGCCAAACCCTGCTTCCCCAGCAAATCAAACCTAGTTGAAAGTGAAGACAACAAACCATGCTAAAAAACTGCATTTACAGTATATCTGAATTGTATTTGTGAAATTGTTAGAAAACTTTTAAAAATATGACTTAGTTAAACACTCTTATTTTTCGAGTTCTATGAGGGAAATAACCACTGTGGCCAAACCACTCTTCCTCAGCGAACCAAACCTAGTGGAAAATGAAGACAACAAATCATGCTAAAAAACTGCATTTACAGTATATCTGAATTATATTTGTGAAATTTTTAGAAAACTTTTAAAAATATGACTTAGTTAAACACTCTTATTTTTTGAGTTCTATGAGGGAAATGACCACTGTGGCCAAACCCTTCTTCCTTAGCGAATTAAACCTAGTGGAAAAGGAAGACAACAAATCATACTAAAAAACTGCATTTACAGTATATCTGAATTGTATTTGTGAAATTTTTTAGAAAACTTTTAAAAATATGACTTAGTTAAACACTCTTATTTTTCGAGTTCTATGAGAGAAATGACCACTGTGGCCAAACCCTTCTTCCTCAGCATATTAAACCTAGTTGAAAAGGAAGACAACAAATCATACTAAAAAACTGCATTTACAGTATATCTGAATTATATTTGTGAAATTTTTTAGAAAACTTTTAAAAATATGACTTAGTAAAACACTCTTATTTTTCGAGTTCTATGAGGGAAATGAACACTGTGGACAAACCCTTCTTTCTCAGCGAATCAAACCTAGTGAAAAATAAAGACAACAAGTCATGCTAAAAAACTGCATTTACAGCATATCTGAATTATATTTGTGAAATTTTTAGAAAACTTTTAAAAATATGACTTAGTTAAACACTCTTATTTTTCGAGTTCTATGAGGGAAATGACCACTGTGGCCAAACCTTTCTCTCTCAGCGAACCAAACCTAGTGGAAAAGGAAGACAACAAATCATACTAAAAAACTGCATTTACAGTATATCTGAATTGTATTTGTGAAATTGTTAGAAAACTTTTAAAAATATGACTTAGTTAAACACTCTTATTTTTCGAGTTCTATGAGGAAAATGACCACTGTGGCCAAACCACTCTTCCTCAGCGAATTAAACCTAGTGAAAAAGGAAGACAATAAATCATACTAAAAAACTGCATTTACAGTATATCTGAATTGTATTTGTGAAATTTTTTAGAAAACTTTTAAAAATATGACTTAGTAAAACACTCTTATTTTTCGAGTTCTATGAGGGAAATGAACACTGTGGCCAAACCCTTCTTTCTCAGCGAATCAAGCCTAGTGAAAAATAAAGACAACAGGTCATGCTAAAAAACTGCATTTACAGTATATCTGAATTGTATTTGTGACATTTTTGAGAAAACTTTTAAAAATATGACTTAGTAAAACACTCTTATTTTTCGAGTTCTATGAGGCAAATGACGATTGTGGCCAAACCCTGCTTCCCCAGCAAATTAAACCTAGTGGAAAGTGAAGACAACAAACCATGCTAAAAAACTGCATTTACAGTATATCTGAATTGTATTTGTGAAATTGTTAGAAAACTTTTAAAAATATGACTTAGTTAAACACTCTTATTTTTCGAGTTCTATGAGGGAAATGACCACTGTGGCCAAACCACTCTTCCTCAGCGAATTAAACCTAGTGGAAAAGGAAGACAACAAATCATACTAAAAAACTGCATTTTCAGTATATCTGAATTGTATTTGTGAAATTTTTTAGAAAACTTTTAAAAATATGACTTAGTAAAACACTCTTATTTTTCGAGTTCTATGAGGGAAATGAACACTGTGGCCAAACCCTTCTTTCTCAGCGAATCAAACCTAGTGGAAAATGAAGACAACAGGTCATGCTAAAAAACTGCATTTACAGTATATCTGAATTGTATTTGTGACATTTTTGAGAAAACTTTTAAAAATATGACTTAGTAAAACACTCTTATTTTTCGAGTCCTATGAGGCAAATGACGACTGTGGCCAAACCCTGCTTCCCCAGCAAATCAAACCTAGTGGAAAGTGAAGACAACAAACCATGCTAAAAAACTGCATTTACAGTATATCTGAATTGTATTTGTGAAATTGTTAGAAAACTTTTAAAAATATGACTTAGTTAAACACTCTTATTTTTCGAGTTCTATGAGGGAAATGACCACTGTGGCCAAACCACTCTTCCTCAGCGAATTAAACCTAGTGGAAAAGGAAGACAACAAATTATACTAAAAAACTGCATTTACAGTATATCTGAATTGTATTTGTGAAATTTTTTAGAAAACTTTTAAAAATATGACTTAGTTAAACACTCTTATTATTCGAGTTCTATGAGAGAAATGACCACTGTGGCCAAACCCTTCTTCCTCAGCATATTAAACCTAGTGGAAAAGGAAGACAACAAATCATACTAAAAAACTGCATTTACAGTATATCTGAATTATATTTGTGAAATTTTTTAGAAAACTTTTAAAAATATGACTTAGTAAAACACTCTTATTTTGCGAGTTCTATGAGGGAAATGACCACTGTGACCAAATTCTTCTTCCTTAGCGAATTAAACCTAGTGGAAAAGGAAGACAACAAGTCATGCTAAAAAACTGCATTTACAGTATATCTGAATTGTATTTGTGAAATTTTTTAGAAAACTTTTAAAAATATGACTTAGTAAAACACTCTTATTTTTCGAGTTCTATGAGGGAAATGAACACTGTGGCCAAACCCTTCTTTCTCAGCGAATTAAACCTAGTGGAAAGTGAAGAAAACAAACCATGCTAAAAAACTGCATTTACAGTATATCTGAATTGTATTTGTGAAATTGTTAGAAAACTTTTAAAAATATGACTTAGTTAAACACTCTTATTTTTCGAGTTCTATGAGGGAAATGACCACTGTGGCCAAACCACTCTTCCTCAGCGAATTAAACCTAGTGGAAAAGGAAGACAACAAATCATACTAAAAAACTGCATTTTCAGTATATCTGAATTGTATTTGTGAAATTTTTTAGAAAACTTTTAAAAATATGACTTAGTAAAACACTCTTATTTTTCGAGTTCTATGAGGGAAATGAACACTGTGGCCAAACCCTTCTTTCTCAGCGAATCAAACCTAGTGAAAAATTAAGACAACAGGTCATGCTACAAAAAATGCATTTACAGTATATCTGAATTGTATTTGTGACATTTTTGAGAAAACTTTAAAAATATGACTTAGTAAAACACTCTTATTTTTCGAGTCCTATGAGGCAAATGACGACTGTGGCCAAACCCTGCTTCCCCAGCAAATCAAACCTAGTGGAAAGTGAAGACAACAAACCATGCTAAAAAACTGCATTTACAGTATATCTGAATTGTATTTGTGAAATTGTTAGAAAACTTTTAAAAATATGACTTAGTTAAACACTCTTATTTTTCGAGTTCTATGAGGGAAATGACCACTGTGGCCAAACCACTCTTTCTCAGCGAATTAAACCTAGTGGAAAAGGAAGACAACCAACCATGCTAAAAAACTGCATTTACAGTATATCTGAATTGTATTTGTGAAATTTTTTAGAAAACTTTTAAAAATATGACTTAGTAAAACACTCTTATTTTTCGAGTTCTATGAGGGAAATGACCACTGTGGCCAAACCTTTCTCTCTCAGCGAACCAAACTTAGTGGGAAATGAAGACAACAAATCATGCTAAAAAACTGCATTTACAGTATATCTGAATTATATTTGTGAAATTTTTAGAAAACTTTTAAAAATATGACTTAGTTAAACACTCTTATTTTTTGAGTTCTATGAGGGAAATGACCACTGTGGCCAAACCCTTCTTCCTTAGCGAATTATACCTAGTGGAAAAGGAAGACAATAAATCATACTAAAAAACTGCATTTACAGTATATCTGAATTGTATTTGTGAAATTTTTTAGAAAACTTTTAAAAATATGACTTAGTAAAACACTCTTATTTTTCGAGTTCTATGAGGCAAATGACGACTGTGGCCAAACCCTGCTTCCCCAGCAAATCAAACCTAGTGGAAAGTGAAGACAACAAACCATGCTAAAAAACTGCATTTACAGTATATCTGAATTGTATTTGTGAAATTGTTAGAAAACTTTTAAAAATATGACTTAGTTAAACACTCTTATTTTTCGAGTTCTATGAGGGAAATGACCACTGTGGCCAAACCACTCTTTCTCAGCGAATTAAACCTAGTAGAAAAGGAAGACAACAAATTATACTAAAAAACTGCATTTACAGTATATCTGAATTGTATTTGTGACATTTTTGAGAAAACTTTTAAAAATATGACTTAGTAAAACACTCTTATTTTTCGAGTTCTATGAGGCAAATGACGATTGTGGCCAAACCCTGCTTCCCCAGCAAATTAAACCTAGTGGAAAGTGAAGACAACAAACCATGCTAAAAAACTGCATTTACAGTATATCTGAATTGTATTTGTGAAATTGTTAGAAAACTTTTAAAAATATGACTTAGTTAAACACTCTTATTTTTCGAGTTCTATGAGGGAAATGACCACTGTGGCCAAACCACTCTTCCTCAGCGAATTAAACCTAGTGGAAAAGGAAGACAACAAATCATACTAAAAAACTGCATTTTCAGTATATCTGAATTGTATTTGTGAAATTTTTTAGAAAACTTTTAAAAATATGACTTAGTAAAACACTCTTATTTTTCGAGTTCTATGAGGGAAATGAACACTGTGGCCAAACCCTTCTTTCTCAGCGAATCAAACCTAGTGAAAAATTAAGACAACAGGTCATGCTACAAAAAATGCATTTACAGTATATCTGAATTGTATTTGTGACATTTTTGAGAAAACTTTTAAAAATATGACTTAGTAAAACACTCTTATTTTTCGAGTCCTATGAGGCAAATGACGACTGTGGCCAAACCCTGCTTCCCCAGCAAATCAAACCTAGTGGAAAGTGAAGACAACAAACCATGCTAAAAAACTGCATTTACAGTATATCTGAATTGTATTTGTGAAATTGTTAGAAAACTTTTAAAAATATGACTTAGTTAAACACTCTTATTTTTCGAGTTCTATGAGGGAAATGACCACTGTGGCCAAACCACTCTTTCTCAGCGAATTAAACCTAGTGGAAAAGGAAGACAACCAACCATGCTAAAAAACTGCATTTACAGTATATCTGAATTGTATTTGTGAAATTTTTTAGAAAACTTTTAAAAATATGACTTAGTAAAACACTCTTATTTTTCGAGTTCTATGAGGGAAATGACCACTGTGGCCAAACCTTTCTCTCTCAGCGAACCAAACCTAGTGGGAAATGAAGACAACAAATCATGCTAAAAAACTGCATTTACAGTATATCTGAATTATATTTGTGAAATTTTTAGAAAACTTTTAAAAATATGACTTAGTTAAACACTCTTATTTTTTGAGTTCTATGAGGGAAATGACCACTGTGGCCAAACCCTTCTTCCTTAGCGAATTATACCTAGTGGAAAAGGAAGACAACAAATTATACTAAAAAACTGCATTTACAGTATATCTGAATTGTATTTGTGAAATTTTTTAGAAAACTTTTACAAATATGACTTAGTAAAACACTCTTATTTTTCGAGTTCTATGAGGGAAATGAACACTGTGGCCAAACCCTTCTTTCTCAGCGAATCAAACCTAGTGAAAAATGAAGACAACAGGTCATGCTAAAAAACTGCATTTACAGTATATCTGAATTGTATTTGTGACATTTTTGAGAAAACTTTTAAAAATATGACTTAGTAAAACACTCTTATTTTTCGAGTTCTATGAGGCAAATGACGACTGTGGCCAAACCCTGCTTCCCCAGCAAATCAAACCTAGTGGAAAGTGAAGACAACAAACCATGCTAAAAAACTGCATTTACAGTATATCTGAATTGTGTTTGTGAAATTGTTAGAAAACTTTTAAAAATATGACTTAGTTAAACACTCTTATTTTTCGAGTTCTATGAGGGAAATAACCACTGTGGCCAAACCACTCTTTCTCAGCGAAACAAACCTAGTGGGAAATGAAGACAACAAATCATGCTAAAAAACTGCATTTACAGTATATCTGAATTATATTTGTGAAATTTTTAGAAAACTTTTAAAAATATGACTTAGTTAAACACTCTTATTTTTCGAGTTCTATGAGAGAAATGACCACTGTGGCCAAACCTTTCTCTCTCAGCGAACCAAACCTAGTGGGAAACGAAGACAACAAATCATGCTAAAAAACTGCATTTACAGTATATCTGAATTATATTTGTGAAATTTTTAGAAAACTTTTAAAAATATGACTAAGTTAAACACTCTTATTTTTTGAGTTCTATGAGGGAAATGACCACTGTGGCCAAACCCTTCTTCCTTAGCGAATTAAGCCTAGTGGAAAAGGAAGACAACAAATTATACTAAAAAACTGCATTTACAGTATATCTGAATTGTGTTTGTGAAATTTTTTAGAAAACTTTTAAAAATATGACTTAGTAAAACACTCTTATTTTTCGAGTTCTATGAGGGAAATGAACACTGTGGCCAAACCCTTCTTTCTCAGCGAATCAAACGTAGTGAAAAACGAAGACAACAGGTCATGCTAAAAAACTGCATTTACAGTATATCTGAATTGTATTTGTGACATTTTTGAGAAAACTTTTAAAAATATGACTTAGTAAAACACTCTTATTTTTTGAGTTCTATGAGGGAAATGACCACTGTGGCCAAACCCTTCTTCCTTAGCGAATTAAACCTAGTGGAAAAGGAAGACAACAAATTATACTAAAAAACTGCATTTACAGTATATCTGAATTGTATTTGTGAAATTTTTTAGAAAACTTTTAAAAATATGACTTAGTTAAACACTCTTATTTTTCGAGTTCTATGAGAGAAATGACCACTGTGGCCAAACCCTTCTTCCTCAGCATATTAAACCTAGTGGAAAAGGAAGACAACAAATCATACTAAAAAACTGCATTTACAGTATATATGAATTATATTTGTGAAATTTTTTAGAAAACTTTTAAAAATATGACTTAGTAAAACACTCTTATTTTTCGAGTTCTATGAGGGAAATGAACACTGTGGACAAACCCTTCTTTCTCAGCGAATCAAACCTAGTGAAAAATAAAGACAACAAGTCATGCTAAAAAACTGCATTTACAGTATATCTGAATTATATTTGTGAAATTTTTTAGAAAACTTTTAAAAATATGACTTAGTAAAACACTCTTATTTTTCGAGTTCTATGAGGGAAATGACCACTGTGACCAAATTCTTCTTCCTTAGCGAATTAAACCTAGTGGAAAAGGAAGACAACAAGTCATGCTAAAAAACTGCATTTACAGTATATCTGAATTGTATTTGTGAAATTTTTTAGAAAACTTTTAAAAATATGACTTAGTAAAACACTCTTATTTTTCGAGTTCTATGAGGGAAATGAACACTGTGGCCAAACCCTTCTTTCTCAGCGAATCAAGCCTAGTGAAAAATAAAGACAACAGGTCATGCTAAAAAACTGCATTTACAGTATATCTGAATTGTATTTGTGACATTTTTGAGAAAACTTTTAAAAATATGACTTAGTAAAACACTCTTATTTTTCGAGTTCTATGAGGCAAATGACGACTGTGGCCAAACCCTGCTTCCCCAGCAAATTAAGCCTAGTGGAAAGTGAAGACAACAAACCATGCTAAAAAACTGCATTTACAGTATATCAGAATTGTATTTGTGAAATTGTTAGAAAACTTTTAAAAATATGACTTAGTTAAACACTCTTATTTTTCGAGTTCTATGAGGGAAATGACCACTGTGGCCAAACCACTCTTCCTCAGCGAATTAAACCTAGTGGAAAAGGAAGACAACAAATCATACTAAAAAACTGCATTTTCAGTATATCTGAATTGTATTTGTGAAATTTTTTAGAAAACTTTTAAAAATATGACTTAGTAAAACACTCTTATTTTTCGAGTTCTATGAGGGAAATGAACACTGTGGCCAAACCCTTCTTTCTCAGCGAATCAAACCTAGTGAAAAATGAAGACAACGGGTCATGCTAAAAAACTGCATTTACAGTATATCTGAATTGTATTTGTGACATTTTTGAGAAAACTTTTAAAAATATGACTTAGTAAAACACTCTTATTTTTCGAGTCCTATGAGGCAAATGACGACTGTGGCCAAACCCTGCTTCCCCAGCAAATCAAACCTAGTGAAAAGTGAAGACAACAAACCATGCTAAAAAACTGCATTTACAGTATATCTGAATTGTATTTGTGAAATTGTTAGAAAACTTTTAAAAATATGACTTAGTTAAACACTCTTATTTTTCGAGTTCTATGAGGGAAATGACCACTGTGGCCAAACCACTCTTCCTCAGCGAATTAAACCTAGTGAAAAAGGAAGACAACAAAATATACTAAAAAACTGCATTTACAGTATATCTGAATTGTATTTGTGAAATTTTTTAGAAAACTTTTAAAAATATGACTTAGTAAAACACTCTTATTTTTCGAGTTCTATGAGGGAAATGACCACTGTGGCCAAACCTTTCTCTCTCAGCGAACCAAACCTATTGGGAAATGAAGACAACAAATCATGCTAAAAAACTGCATTTACAGTATATCTGAATTATATTTGTGAAATTTTTAGAAAACTTTTAAAAATATGACTTAGTTAAACACTCTTATTTTTTGAGTTCTATGAGGGAAATGACCACTGTGGCCAAACCCTTCTTCCTTAGCGAATTAAACCTAGTGGAAAAGGAAGACAACAAATTATACTAAAAAACTGCATTTACAGTATATCTGAATTGTATTTGTGAAATTTTTTAGAAAACTTTTAAAAATATGACTTAGTAAAACACTCTTATTTTTCGAGTTCTATGAGGGAAATGAACACTGTGGCCAAACCCTTCTTTCTCAGCGAATAAAACCTAGTGAAAAATGAAGACAACAAATCATGCTAAAAAACTGCATTTACAGTATATCTGAATTATATTTGTGAAATTTTTAGAAAACTTTTAAAAATATGACTTAGTTAAACACTCTTATTTTTTGAGTTCTATGAGGGAAATGACCACTGTGGCCAAACCCTTCTTCCTTAGCGAATTAAACCTAGTGGAAAAGGAAGACAACAAATCATACTAAAAAACTGCATTTACAGTATATCTGAATTGTATTTGTGAAATTTTTTAGAAAACTTTTAAAAATATGAGTTAGTTAAACACTCTTATTTTTCGAGTTCTATGAGGGAAATAACCACTGTGGCCAAACCACTCTTCCTCAGCGAAACAAACCTAGTGGGAAATGAAGACAACAAATCATGCTAAAAAACTGCATTTACAGTATATCTGAATTATATTTGTGAAATTTTTAGAAAACTTTTAAAAATATGACTTAGTTAAACACTCTTATTTTTCGAGTTCTATGAGGGAAATGACCACTGTGGCCAAACCTTTCTCTCTCAGCGAATCAAACCTAGTGAAAAAGGAAGACAACAAATCATACTAAAAAACTGCATTTACAGTATATCTGAATTGTATTTGTGAAATTGTTAGAAAACTTTTAAAAATATGACTTAGTTAAACACTCTTATTTTTCGAGTTCTATGAGGGAAATGACCACTGTGGCCAAACCACTCTTCCTCAGCGAAACAAACCTAGTGGGAAATGAAGACAACAAATCATGCTAAAAAACTGCATTTACAGTATATCTGAATTATATTTGTGAAATTTTTTAGAAAACTTTTAAAAATATGACTTAGTAAAACACTCTTATTTTTCGAGTTCTATGAGGGAAATGAACACTGTGGACAAACCCTTCTTTCTCAGCGAATCAAACCTAGTGAAAAATAAAGACAACAAGTCATGCTAAAAAACTGCATTTACAGTATATCTGAATTATATTTGTGAAATTTTTTAGAAAACTTTTAAAAATATGACTTAGTAAAACACTCTTATTTTTCGAGTTCTATGAGGGAAATGACCACTGTGACCAAATTCTTCTTCCTTAGCGAATTAAACCTAGTGGAAAAGGAAGACAACAAGTCATGCTAAAAAACTGCATTTACAGTATATCTGAATTGTATTTGTGAAATTTTTTAGAAAACTTTTAAAAATATGACTTAGTAAAACACTCTTATTTTTCGAGTTCTATGAGGGAAATGAACACTGTGGCCAAACCCTTCTTTCTCAGCGAATCAAGCCTAGTGAAAAATAAAGACAACAGGTCATGATAAAAAACTGCATTTACAGTATATCTGAATTGTATTTGTGACATTTTTGAGAAAACTTTTAAAAATATGACTTAGTAAAACACTCTTATTTTTCGAGTCCTATGAGGCAAATGACGACTGTGGCCAAACCCTGCTTCCCCAGCAAATCAAACCTAGTGAAAAGTGAAGACAACAAACCATGCTAAAAAACTGCATTTACAGTATATCTGAATTGTATTTGTGAAATTGTTAGAAAACTTTTAAAAATATGACTTAGTTAAACACTCTTATTTTTCGAGTTCTATGAGGGAAATGACCACTGTGGCCAAACCACTCTTCCTCAGCGAATTAAACCTAGTGAAAAAGGAAGACAACAAAATATACTAAAAAACTGCATTTACAGTATATCTGAATTGTATTTGTGAAATTTTTTAGAAAACTTTTAAAAATATGACTTAGTAAAACACTCTTATTTTTCGAGTTCTATGAGGGAAATGACCACTGTGGCCAAACCTTTCTCTCTCAGCGAACCAAACCTAGTGGGAAATGAAGACAACAAATCATGCTAAAAAACTGCATTTACAGTATATCTGAATTATATTTGTGAAATTTTTAGAAAACTTTTAAAAATATGACTTAGTTAAACACTCTTATTTTTTGAGTTCTATGAGGGAAATGACCACTGTGGCCAAACCCTTCTTCCTTAGCGAATTAAACCTAGTGGAAAAGGAAGACAACAAATTATACTAAAAAACTGCATTTACAGTATATCTGAATTGTATTTGTGAAATTTTTTAGAAAACTTTTAAAAATATGACTTAGTAAAACACTCTTATTTTTCGAGTTCTATGAGGGAAATGAACACTGTGGCCAAACCCTTCTTTCTCAGCGAATAAAACCTAGTGAAAAATGAAGACAACAGGTCATGCTAAAAAACTGCATTTACAGTATATCTGAATTGTATTTGTGACATTTTTGAGAAAACTTTTAAAAATATGACTTAGTAAAACACTCTTATTTTTCGAGTTCTATGAGGCAAATGACGACTGTGGCCAAACCCTGCTTCCCCAGCAAATCAAACCTAGTGAAAAATGAAGACAACAGGTCATGCTAAAAAACTGCATTTACAGTATATCTGAATTGTATTTGTGAAATTGTTAGAAAACTTTTAAAAATATGACTTAGTTAAACACTCTTATTTTTCGAGTTCTATGAGGGAAATAACCACTGTGGCCAAACCACTCTTCCTCAGCGAAACAAACCTAGTGGGAAATGAAGACAACAAATCATGCTAAAAAACTGCATTTACAGTATATCTGAATTATATTTGTGAAATTTTTAGAAAACTTTTAAAAATATGACTTAGTTAAACACTCTTATTTTTTGAGTTCTATGAGGGAAATGACCACTGTGGCCAAACCCTTCTTCCTTAGCGAATTAAACCTAGTGGAAAAGGAAGACAACAAATCATACTAAAAAACTGCATTTACAGTATATCTGAATTGTATTTGTGAAATTTTTTAGAAAACTTTTAAAAATATGAGTTAGTTAAACACTCTTATTTTTCGAGTTCTATGAGGGAAATAACCACTGTGGCCAAACCACTCTTCCTCAGCGAAACAAACCTAGTGGGAAATGAAGACAACAAATCATGCTAAAAAACTGCATTTACAGTATATCTGAATTATATTTGTGAAATTTTTAGAAAACTTTTAAAAATATGACTTAGTTAAACACTCTTATTTTTCGAGTTCTATGAGGGAAATGACCACTGTGGCCAAACCCTTCTTTCTCAGCGAATAAAACCTAGTGAAAAATGAAGACAACAGGTCATGCTAAAAAACTGCATTTACAGTATATCTGAATTGTATTTGTGACATTTTTGAGAAAACTTTTAAAAATATGACTTAGTAAAACACTCTTATTTTTCGAGTTCTATGAGGCAAATGACGACTGTGGCCAAACCCTGCTTCCCCAGCAAATCAAACCTAGTGAAAAATGAAGACAACAGGTCATGCTAAAAAACTGCATTTACAGTATATCTGAATTGTATTTGTGAAATTGTTAGAAAACTTTTAAAAATATGACTTAGTTAAACACTCTTATTTTTCGAGTTCTATGAGGGAAATAACCACTGTGGCCAAACCACTCTTCCTCAGCGAAACAAACCTAGTGGGAAATGAAGACAACAAATCATGCTAAAAAACTGCATTTACAGTATATCTGAATTATATTTGTGAAATTTTTAGAAAACTTTTAAAAATATGACTTAGTTAAACACTCTTATTTTTTGAGTTCTATGAGGGAAATGACCACTGTGGCCAAACCCTTCTTCCTTAGCGAATTAAACCTAGTGGAAAAGGAAGACAACAAATTATACTAAAAAACTGCATTTACAGTATATCTGAATTGTATTTGTGAAATTTTTTAGAAAACTTTTAAAAATATGACTTAGTAAAACACTCTTATTTTTCGAGTTCTATGAGGGAAATGAACACTGTGGCCAAACCCTTCTTTCTCAGCGAATAAAACCTAGTGAAAAATGAAGACAACAGGTTATGCTAAAAAACTGCATTTACAGTATATCTGAATTGTATTTGTGACATTTTTGAGAAAACTTTTAAAAATATGACTTAGTAAAACACTCTTATTTTTCGAGTTCTATGAGGCAAATGACGACTGTGGCCAAACCCTGCTTCCCCAGCAAATCAAACCTAGTGAAAAATGAAGACAACAGGTCATGCTAAAAAACTGCATTTACAGTATATCTGAATTGTATTTGTGAAATTGTTAGAAAACTTTTAAAAATATGACTTAGTTAAACACTCTTATTTTTCGAGTTCTATGAGGGAAATAACCACTGTGGCCAAACCACTCTTCCTCAGCGAAACAAACCTAGTGGGAAATGAAGACAACAAATCATGCTAAAAAACTGCATTTACAGTATATCTGAATTATATTTGTGAAATTTTTAGAAAACTTTTAAAAATATGACTTAGTTAAACACTCTTATTTTTTGAGTTCTATGAGGGAAATGACCACTGTGGCCAAACCCTTCTTCCTTAGCGAATTAAACCTAGTGGAAAAGGAAGACAACAAATCATACTAAAAAACTGCATTTACAGTATATCTGAATTGTATTTGTGAAATTTTTTAGAAAACTTTTAAAAATATGAGTTAGTTAAACACTCTTATTTTTCGAGTTCTATGAGGGAAATAACCACTGTGGCCAAACCACTCTTCCTCAGCGAAACAAACCTAGTGGGAAATGAAGACAACAAATCATACTAAAAAACTGCATTTACAGTATATCTGAATTATATTTGTGAAATTTTTTAGAAAACTTTTAAAAATATGACTTAGTAAAACACTCTTATTTTTCGAGTTCTATGAGGGAAATGAACACTGTGGACAAACCCTTCTTTCTCAGCGAATCAAACCTAGTGAAAAATAAAGACAACAAATCATGCTAAAAACTGCATTTACAGTATATCTGAATTATATTTGTGAAATTTTTAGAAAACTTTTAAAAATATGACTTAGTTAAACACTCTTATTTTTCGAGTTCTATGAGGGAAATGACCACTGTGGCCAAACCTTTCTCTCTCAGCGAATCAAACCTAGTGAAAAAGGAAGACAACAAATCATACTAAAAAACTGCATTTACAGTATATCTGAATTGTATTTGTGAAATTGTTAGAAAACTTTTAAAAATATGACTTAGTTAAACACTCTTATTTTTCGAGTTCTATGAGGGAAATGACCACTGTGGCCAAACCACTCTTCCTCAGCGAATTAAACCTAGTGGAAAAGGAAGACAACAAACAATGCTAAAAAACTGCATTTACAGTATATCTGAATTGTATTTGTGAAATTGTTAGAAAACTTTTAAAAATATGACTTAGTTAAACACTCTTATTTTTCGAGTTCTATGAGGGAAATAACCACTGTGGCCAAACCACTCTTCCTCAGCGAAACAAACCTAGTGGGAAATGAAGACAACAAATTATGCTAAAAAACTGCATTTACAGTATATCTGAATTATATTTGTGAAATTTTTAGAAAACTTTTAAAAATATGACTTAGTTAAACACTCTTATTTTTTGAGTTCTATGAGGGAAATGACCACTGTGGCCAAACCCTTCTTTCTTAGCGAATTAAACCTAGTGGAGAAGGAAGACAACAAATCATACTAAAAAACTGCATTTACTGTATATCTGAATTGTATTTGTGAAATTTTTTAGAAAACTTTTAAAAATATGACTTAGTTAAACACTCTTATTTTTCGAGTTCTATGAGAGAAATGACCACTGTGGCCAAACCCTTCTTCCTCAGCATATTAAACCTAGTGGAAAAGGAAGACAACAAATCATACTAAAAAACTGCATTTACAGTATATCTGAATTGTATTTGTGAAATTTTTTAGAAAACTTTTAAAAATATGACTTAGTAAAACACTCTTATTTTTCGAGTTCTATGAGGGAAATGAACACTGTGGACAAACCCTTCTTTCTCAGCGAATCAAACCTAGTGAAAAATAAAGACAACAAGTCATTCTAAAAAACTGCATTTACAGTATATCTGAATTATATTTGTGAAATTTTTAGAAAACTTTTAAAAATATGACTTAGTTAAACACTCTTATTTTTCGAGTTCTATGAGGGAAATGACCACTGTTGCCAAACGTTTCTCTCTCAGCGAACCAAACCTAGTGGAAAAGGAAGACAACAAATCATACTAAAAAACTGCATTTACAGTATATCTGAATTGTATTTGTGAAATTGTTAGAAAACTTTTAAAAATATGACTTAGTTAAACACTCTTATTTTTCGAGTTCTATGAGGGAAATGACCACTGTGGCCAAACCACTCTTCCTCAGCGAATTAAACCTAGTGGAAAAGGAAGACAACAAATCATACTAAAAAACTGCATTTACAGTATATCTGAATTGTATTTGTGAAATTTTTTAGAAAACTTTTAAAAATATGACTTAGTAAAACACTCTTATTTTTCGAGTTCTATGAGGCAAATGACGACTGTGGCCAAACCCTGCTTCCCCAGCAAATCAAACCTAGTGGAAAGTGAAGACAACAAACCATGCTAAAAAACTGCATTTACAGTATATCTGAATTGTATTTGTGAAATTGTTAGAAAACTTTTAAAAATATGACTTAGTTAAACACTCTTATTTTTCGAGTTCTATGAGGGAAATGACCACTGTGGCCAAACCACTCTTTCTCAGCGAATTAAACCTAGTGGAAAAGGAAGACAACAAATTATACTAAGAAACTGCATTTACAGTATATCTGAATTGTATTTGTGAAATTTTTTAGAAAACTTTTAAAAATATGACTTAGTAAAACACTTTTATTTTTCGAGTTCTATGAGGGAAATGACCACTGTGGCCAAACCTTTCTCTCTCAGCGAACCAAACCTAGTGGGAAATGAAGACAACAAATCATGCTAAAAAACCAGATTTACAGTATATCTGAATTAAAATTTGTGAAATTTTTAGAAAACTTTTAAAAATATGACTTAGTTAAACACTCTTATTTTTTGAGTTCTATGAGGGAAATGACCACTGTGGCCAAACCCTTCTTCCTTAGCGAATTAAACCTAGTGGAAAAGGAAGACAACAAATCATACTAAAAAACTGCATTTACAGTATATCTGAATTGTATTTGTGAAATTTTTTAGAAAACTTTTAAAAATATGAGTTAGTTAAACACTCTTATTTTTCGAGTTCTATGAGGGAAATAACCACTGTGGCCAAACCACTCTTCCTCAGCGAAACAAGCCTAGTGGGAAATGAAGACAACAAATCATGCTAAAAAACTGCATTTACAGTATATCTGAATTGTATTTGTGAAATTGTTAGAAAACTTTTAAAAATATGACTTAGTTAAACACTCTTATTTTTCGAGTTCTATGAGGGAAATGACCACTGTGGCCAAACCACTCTTCCTCAGCGAATTAAACCTAGTTGAAAAGGAAGACAACAAACAATGCTAAAAAACTGCATTTACAGTATATCTGAATTGTATTTGTGAAATTGTTAGAAAACTTTTAAAAATATGACTTAGTTAAACACTCTTATTTTTCGAGTTCTATGAGGGAAATAACCACTGTGGCCAAACCACTCTTCCTCAGCGAAACAAACCTAGTGGGAAATGAAGACAACAAATCATGCTAAAAAACTGCATTTACAGTATATCTGAATTATATTTGTGAAATTTTTAGAAAACTTTTAAAAATATGACTTAGTTAAACACTCTTATTTTTTGAGTTCTATGAGGGAAATGACCACTGTGGCCAAACCCTTCTTTCTTAGCGAATTAAACCTAGTGGAGAAGGAAGACAACAAATCATACTAAAAAACTGCATTTACTGTATATCTGAATTGTATTTGTGAAATTTTTTAGAAAACTTTTAAAAATATGACTTAGTTAAACACTCTTATTTTTCGAGTTCTATGAGAGAAATGACCACTGTGGCCAAACCCTTCTTCCTCAGCATATTAAACCTAGTGGAAAAGGAAGACAACAAAATATACTAAAAAACTGCATTTACAGTATATCTGAATTGTATTTGTGAAATTTTTTAGAAAACTTTTAAAAATATGACTTAGTAAAACACTCTTATTTTTCGAGTTCTATGAGGGAAATGACCACTGTGGCCAAACCTTTCTCTCTCAGCGAACCAAACCTAGTGGGAAATGAAGACAACAAATCATGCTAAAAAACTGCGTTTACAGTATATCTGAATTATATTTGTGAAATTTTTAGAAAACTTTTAAAAATATGACTTAGTTAAACACTCTTATTTTTTGAGTTCTATGAGGGAAATGACCACTGTGGCCAAACCCTTCTTCCTTAGCGAATTAAACCTAGTGGAAAAGGAAGACAACAAATTATACTAAAAAACTGCATTTACAGTATATCTGAATTGTATTTGTGAAATTTTTTAGAAAACTTTTAAAAATATGACTTAGTAAAACACTCTTATTTTTCGAGTTCTATGAGGGAAATGAACACTGTGGCCAAACCCTTCTTTCTCAGCGAATAAAACCTAGTGAAAAATGAAGACAACAGGTTATGCTAAAAAACTGCATTTACAGTATATCTGAATTGTATTTGTGACATTTTTGAGAAAACTTTTAAAAATATGACTTAGTAAAACACTCTTATTTTTCGAGTTCTATGAGGCAAATGACGACTGTGGCCAAACCCTGCTTCCCCAGCAAATCAAACCTAGTGAAAAATGAAGACAACAGGTCATGCTAAAAAACTGCATTTACAGTATATCTGAATTGTATTTGTGAAATTGTTAGAAAACTTTTAAAAATATGACTTAGTTAAACACTCTTATTTTTCGAGTTCTATGAGGGAAATAACCACTCTGGCCAAACCACTCTTCCTCAGCGAAACAAACCTAGTGGGAAATGAAGACAACAAATCATGCTAAAAAACTGCATTTACAGTATATCTGAATTATATTTGTGAAATTTTTAGAAAACTTTTAAAAATATGACTTAGTTAAACACTCTTATTTTTTGAGTTCTATGAGGGAAATGACCACTGTGGCCAAACCCTTCTTCCTTAGCGAATTAAACCTAGTGGAAAAGGAAGACAACAAATCATACTAAAAAACTGCATTTACAGTATATCTGAATTGTATTTGTGAAATTTTTTAGAAAACTTTTAAAAATATGAGTTAGTTAAACACTCTTATTTTTCGAGTTCTATGAGGGAAATAACCACTGTGGCCAAACCACTCTTCCTCAGCGAAACAAACCTAGTGGGAAATGAAGACAACAAATCATACTAAAAAACTGCATTTACAGTATATCTGAATTATATTTGTGAAATTTTTTAGAAAACTTTTAAAAATATGACTTAGTAAAACACTCTTATTTTTCGAGTTCTATGAGGGAAATGAACACTGTGGACAAACCCTTCTTTCTCAGCGAATCAAACCTAGTGAAAAATAAAGACAACAAATCATGCTAAAAACTGCATTTACAGTATATCTGAATTATATTTGTGAAATTTTTAGAAAACTTTTAAAAATATGACTTAGTTAAACACTCTTATTTTTCGAGTTCTATGAGGGAAATGACCACTGTGGCCAAACCTTTCTCTCTCAGCGAATCAAACCTAGTGAAAAAGGAAGACAACAAATCATACTAAAAAACTGCATTTACAGTATATCTGAATTGTATTTGTGAAATTGTTAGAAAACTTTTAAAAATATGACTTAGTTAAACACTCTTATTTTTCGAGTTCTATGAGGGAAATGACCACTGTGGCCAAACCACTCTTCCTCAGCGAATTAAACCTAGTGGAAAAGGAAGACAACAAACAATGCTAAAAAATTGCATTTACAGTATATCTGAATTGTATTTGTGAAATTGTTAGAAAACTTTTAAAAATATGACTTAGTTAAACACTCTTATTTTTCGAGTTCTATGAGGGAAATAACCACTGTGGCCAAACCACTCTTCCTCAGCGAAACAAACCTAGTGGGAAATGAAGACAACAAATTATGCTAAAAAACTGCATTTACAGTATATCTGAATTATATTTGTGAAATTTTTAGAAAACTTTTAAAAATATGACTTAGTTAAACACTCTTATTTTTTGAGTTCTATGAGGGAAATGACCACTGTGGCCAAACCCTTCTTTCTTAGCGAATTAAACCTAGTGGAGAAGGAAGACAACAAATCATACTAAAAAACTGCATTTACTGTATATCTGAATTGTATTTGTGAAATTTTTTAGAAAACTTTTAAAAATATGACTTAGTTAAACACTCTTATTTTTCGAGTTCTATGAGAGAAATGACCACTGTGGCCAAACCCTTCTTCCTCAGCATATTAAACCTAGTGGAAAAGGAAGACAACAAATCATACTAAAAAACTGCATTTACAGTATATCTGAATTGTATTTGTGAAATTTTTTAGAAAACTTTTAAAAATATGACTTAGTAAAACACTCTTATTTTTCGAGTTCTATGAGGGAAATGAACACTGTGGACAAACCCTTCTTTCTCAGCGAATCAAACCTAGTGAAAAATAAAGACAACAAGTCATTCTAAAAAACTGCATTTACAGTATATCTGAATTATATTTGTGAAATTTTTAGAAAACTTTTAAAAATATGACTTAGTTAAACACTCTTATTTTTCGAGTTCTATGAGGGAAATGACCACTGTTGCCAAACGTTTCTCTCTCAGCGAACCAAACCTAGTGGAAAAGGAAGACAACAAATCATACTAAAAAACTGCATTTACAGTATATCTGAATTGTATTTGTGAAATTGTTAGAAAACTTCTAAAAATATGACTTAGTTAAACACTCTTATTTTTCGAGTTCTATGAGGGAAATGACCACTGTGGCCAAACCACTCTTCCTCAGCGAATTAAACCTAGTGGAAAAGGAAGACAACAAATCATACTAAAAAACTGCATTTACAGTATATCTGAATTGTATTTGTGAAATTTTTTAGAAAACTTTTAAAAATATGACTTAGTAAAACACTCTTATTTTTCGAGTTCTATGAGGCAAATGACGACTGTGGCCAAACCCTGCTTCCCCAGCAAATCAAACCTAGTGGAAAGTGAAGACAACAAACCATGCTAAAAAACTGCATTTACAGTATATCTGAATTGTATTTGTGAAATTGTTAGAAAACTTTTAAAAATATGACTTAGTTAAACACTCTTATTTTTCGAGTTCTATGAGGGAAATGACCACTGTGGCCAAACCACTCTTTCTCAGCGAATTAAACCTAGTGGAAAAGGAAGACAACAAATTATACTAAGAAACTGCATTTACAGTATATCTGAATTGTATTTGTGAAATTTTTTAGAAAACTTTTAAAAATATGACTTAGTAAAACACTTTTATTTTTCGAGTTCTATGAGGGAAATGACCACTGTGGCCAAACCTTTCTCTCTCAGCGAACCAAACCTAGTGGGAAATGAAGACAACAAATCATGCTAAAAAACCAGATTTACAGTATATCTGAATTAAAATTTGTGAAATTTTTAGAAAACTTTTAAAAATATGACTTAGTTAAACACTCTTATTTTTTGAGTTCTATGAGGGAAATGACCACTGTGGCCAAACCCTTCTTCCTTAGCAAATTAAACCTAGTGGAAAAGGAAGACAACAAATTATACTAAAAAACTGCATTTACAGTATATCTGAATTGTATTTGTGAAATTTTTTAGAAAACTTTTAAAAATATGACTTAGTAAAACACTCTTATTTTTCGAGTTCTATGAGGGAAATGAACACTGTGGCCAAACCCTTCTTTCTCAGCGAATCAAACCTAGTGAAAAATGAAGACAACAGGTCATGCTAAAAAACTGCATTTACAGTATATCTGAATTGTATTTGTGACATTTTTGAGAAAACTTTTAAAAATATGACTTAGTAAAACACTCTTATTTTTCGAGTTCTATGAGGCAAATGACGACTGTGGCCAAACCCTGCTTTCCCAGCAAATCAAACCTAGTGGAAAGTCAAGACAACAAACCATGCTAAAAAACTGCATTTACAGTATATCTGAATTGTATTTGTGAAATTGTTAGAAAACTTTTAAAAATATGACTTAGTTAAACACTCTTATTTTTCGAGTTCTATGAGGGAAATAACCACTGTGGCCAAACCACTCTTCCTCAGCGAAACAAACCTAGTGGGAAATGAAGACAACAAATCATACTAAAAAACTGCATTTACAGTATATCTGAATTGTATTTGTGAAATTGTTAGAAAACTTTTAAAAATATGACTTAGTTAAACACTCTTATTTTTCGAGTTCTATGAGAGAAATGACGACTGTGGCCAAACCCTGCTTTCCCAGCAAATCAAACCTAGTGGAAAGTCAAGACAACAAACCATGCTAAAAAACTGCATTTACAGTATATCTGAATTGTATTTGTGAAATTGTTAGAAAACTTTTAAAAATATGACTTAGTTAAACACTCTTATTTTTCGAGTTCTATGAGAGAAATGACCACTGTGGCCAAACCCTTCTTCCTCAGCATATTAAACCTAGTGGAAAAGGAAGACAACAAATCATACTAAAAAACTGCATTTACAGTATATCTGAATTATATTTGTGAAATTTTTTAGAAAACTTTTAAAAATATGACTTAGTAAAACACTCTTATTTTTCGAGTTCTATGAGGGAAATGAACACTATGGACAAACCCTTCTTTCTCAGCGAATCAAACCTAGTGAAAAATAAAGACAACAAGTCATGCTAAAAAACTGCATTTACAGTATATCTGAATTATATTTGTGAAATTTTTAGAAAACTTTTAAAAATATGACTTAGTTAAACACTCTTATTTTTCGAGTTCTATAAGGGAAATGACCACTGTGGCCAAACCTTTCTCTCTCAGCGAACCAAACCTAGTGGAAAAGGAAGACAACAAATTATACTAAAAAACTGCATTTACAATATATCTGAATTGTATTTGTGAAATTTTTTAGAAAACTTTTAAAAATATGACTTAGTAAAACACTCTTATTTTTCGAGTTCTATGAGGGAAATGAACACTGTGGCCAAACCCTTCTTTCTCAGCGAATCAAACCTAGTGAAAAATGAAGACAACAGGTTATGCTAAAAAACTGCATTTACAGTATATCTGAATTGTATTTGTGACATTTTTGAGAAAACTTTTAAAAATATGACTTAGTAAAACACTCTTATTTTTCGAGTTCTATGAGGCAAATGACGACTGTGGCCAAACCCTGCTTTCCCAGCAAATCAAACCTAGTGGAGAGTCAAGACAACAAACCATGCTAAAAAACTGCATTTACAGTATATCTGAATTGTATTTGTGAAATTGTTAGAAAACTTTTAAAAATATGACTTAGTTAAACACTCTTATTTTTCGAGTTCTATGAGGGAAATAACCACTGTGGCCAAACCACTCTTCCTCAGCGAAACAAACCTAGTGGGAAATGAAGACAACAAATCATACTAAAAAACTGCATTTACAGTATATCTGAATTATATTTGTGAAATTTTTTAGAAAACTTTTAAAAATATGACTTAGTAAAACACTCTTATTTTTCGAGTTCTATGAGGGAAATGAACACTGTGGACAAACCCTTCTTTCTCAGCGAATCAAACCTAGTGAAAAATAAAGACAACAAGTCATGCTAAAAAACTGCATTTACAGTATATCTGAATTATATTTGTGAAATTTTTAGAAAACTTTTAAAAATATGACTTAGTTAAACACTCTTATTTTTCGAGTTCTATGAGGGAAATGACCACTGTGGCCAAACCTTTCTCTCTCAGCGAATCAAACCTAGTGAAAAAGGAAGACAACAAATCATACTAAAAAACTGCATTTACAGTATATCTGAATTGTATTTGTGAAATTGTTAGAAAACTTTTAAAAATATGACTTAGTTAAACACTCTTATTTTTCGAGTTCTATGAGGGAAATGACCACTGTGGCCAAACCACTCTTCCTCAGCGAATTAAGCCTAGTGGAAAAGAAAGACAACAAACAATGCTAAAAAACTGCATTTACAGTATATCTGAATTGTATTTGTGAAATTGTTAGAAAACTTTTAAAAATATGACTTAGTTAAACACTCTTATTTTTCGAGTTCTATGAGGGAAATAACCACTGTGGCCAAACCACTCTTCCTCAGCGAAACAAACCTAGTGGGAAATGAAGACAACAAATTATGCTAAAAAACTGCATTTACAGTATATCTGAATTATATTTGTGAAATTTTTAGAAAACTTTTAAAAATATGACTTAGTTAAACACTCTTATTTTTTGAGTTCTATGAGGGAAATGACCACTGTGGCCAAACCCTTCTTTCTTAGCGAATTAAACCTAGTGGAGAAGGAAGACAACAAATCATACTAAAAAACTGCATTTACTGTATATCTGAATTGTATTTGTGAAATTTTTTAGAAAACTTTTAAAAATATGACTTAGTTAAACACTCTTATTTTTCGAGTTCTATGAGAGAAATGACCACTGTGGCCAAACCCTTCTTCCTCAGCATATTAAACCTAGTGGAAAAGGAAGACAACAAATCATACTAAAAAACTGCATTTACAGTATATCTGAATTGTATTTGTGAAATTTTTTAGAAAACTTTTAAAAATATGACTTAGTAAAACACTCTTATTTTTCGAGTTCTATGAGGGAAATGAACACTGTGGACAAACCCTTCTTTCTCAGCGAATCAAACCTAGTGAAAAATAAAGACAACAAGTCATTCTAAAAAACTGCATTTACAGTATATCTGAATTATATTTGTGAAATTTTTAGAAAACTTTTAAAAATATGACTTAGTTAAACACTCTTATTTTTCGAGTTCTATGAGGGAAATGACCACTGTTGCCAAACGTTTCTCTCTCAGCGAACCAAACCTAGTGGAAAAGGAAGACAACAAATCATACTAAAAAACTGCATTTACAGTATATCTGAATTGTATTTGTGAAATTGTTAGAAAACTTTTAAAAATATGACTTAGTTAAACACTCTTATTTTTCGAGTTCTATGAGGGAAATGACCACTGTGGCCAAACCACTCTTCCTCAGCGAATTAAACCTAGTGGAAAAGGAAGACAACAAATCATACTAAAAAACTGCATTTACAGTATATCTGAATTGTATTTGTGAAATTTTTTAGAAAACTTTTAAAAATATGACTTAGTAAAACACTCTTATTTTTCGAGTTCTATGAGGCAAATGACGACTGTGGCCAAACCCTGCTTCCCCAGCAAATCAAACCTAGTGGAAAGTGAAGACAACAAACCATGCTAAAAAACTGCATTTACAGTATATCTGAATTGTATTTGTGAAATTGTTAGAAAACTTTTAAAAATATGACTTAGTTAAACACTCTTATTTTTCGAGTTCTATGAGGGAAATGACCACTGTGGCCAAACCACTCTTTCTCAGCGAATTAAACCTAGTGGAAAAGGAAGACAACAAATTATACTAAGAAACTGCATTTACAGTATATCTGAATTGTATTTGTGAAATTTTTTAGAAAACTTTTAAAAATATGACTTAGTAAAACACTTTTATTTTTCGAGTTCTATGAGGGAAATGACCACTGTGGCCAAACCTTTCTCTCTCAGCGAACCAAACCTAGTGGGAAATGAAGACAACAAATCATGCTAAAAAACCGCATTTACAGTATATCTGAATTAAAATTTGTGAAATTTTTAGAAAACTTTTAAAAATATGACTTAGTTAAACACTCTTATTTTTTGAGTTCTATGAGGGAAATGACCACTGTGGCCAAACCCTTCTTCCTTAGCAAATTAAACCTAGTGGAAAAGGAAGACAACAAATTATACTAAAAAACTGCATTTACAGTATATCTGAATTGTATTTGTGAAATTTTTTAGAAAACTTTTAAAAATATGACTTAGTAAAACACTCTTATTTTTCGAGTTCTATGAGGGAAATGAACACTGTGGCCAAACCCTTCTTTCTCAGCGAATCAAACCTAGTGAAAAATGAAGACAACAGGTCATGCTAAAAAACTGCATTTACAGTATATCTGAATTGTATTTGTGACATTTTTGAGAAAACTTTTAAAAATATGACTTAGTAAAACACTCTTATTTTTCGAGTTCTATGAGGCAAATGACGACTGTGGCCAAACCCTTCTTTCCCAGCAAATCAAACCTAGTGGAAAGTCAAGACAACAAACCATGCTAAAAAACTGCATTTACAGTATATCTGAATTGTATTTGTGAAATTGTTAGAAAACTTTTAAAAATATGACTTAGTTAAACACTCTTATTTTTCGAGTTCTATGAGGGAAATAACCACTGTGGCCAAACCACTCTTCCTCAGCGAAACAAACCTAGTGGGAAATGAAGACAACAAATCATACTAAAAAACTGCATTTACAGTATATCTGAATTATATTTGTGAAATTTTTAGAAAACTTTTAAAAATATGACTTATTTAAACACTCTTATTTTTTGAGTTCTATGAGGGAAATGACCACTGTGGCCAAACCCTTCTTTCTTAGCGAATTAAACCTAGTGGAAAAGGAAGACAACAAATCATACTAAAAAACTGCATTTACAGTATATCTGAATTGTATTTGTGAAATTTTTTAGAAAACTTTTAAAAATATGACTTAGTTAAACACTCTTATTTTTCGAGTTCTATGAGAGAAATGACCACTGTGGCCAAACCCTTCTTCCTCAGCATATTAAACCTAGTGGAAAAGGAAGACAACAAATCATACTAAAAAACTGCATTTACAGTATATCTGAATTATATTTGTGAAATTTTTTAGAAAACTTTTAAAAATATGACTTAGTAAAACACTCTTATTTTTCGAGTTCTATGAGGGAAATGAACACTATGGACAAACCCTTCTTTCTCAGCGAATCAAACCTAGTGAAAAATAAAGACAACAAGTCATGCTAAAAAACTGCATTTACAGTATATCTGAATTATATTTGTGAAATTTTTAGAAAACTTTTAAAAATATGATTTAGTTAAACACTCTTATTTTTCGAGTTCTATAAGGGAAATGACCACTGTGGCCAAACCTTTCTCTCTCAGCGAACCAAACCTAGTGGAAAAGGAAGACAACAAATTATACTAAAAAACTGCATTTACAATATATCTGAATTGTATTTGTGAAATTTTTTAGAAAACTTTTAAAAATATGACTTAGTAAAACACTCTTATTTTTCGAGTTCTATGAGGGAAATGAACACTGTGGCCAAACCCTTCTTTCTCAGCGAATCAAACCTAGTGAAAAATGAAGACAACAGGTTATGCTAAAAAACTGCATTTACAGTATATCTGAATTGTATTTGTGACATTTTTGAGAAAACTTTTAAAAATATGACTTAGTTAAACACTCTTATTTTTCGAGTTCTATGAGGCAAATGACGACTGTGGCCAAACCCTGCTTTCCCAGCAAATCAAACCTAGTGGAAAGTCAAGACAACAAACCATGCTAAAAAACTGCATTTACAGTATATCTGAATTGTATTTGTGAAATTGTTAGAAAACTTTTAAAAATATGACTTAGTTAAACACTCTTATTTTTCGAGTTCTATGAGGGAAATAACCACTGTGGCCAAACCACTCTTCCTCAGCGAAACAAACCTAGTGGGAAATGAAGACAACAAATCATGCTAAAAAACTGCATTTACAGTATATCTGAATTACATTTGTGAAATTTTTAGAAAACTTTTAAAAATATGACTTAGTTAAACACTCTTATTTTTTGAGTTCTATGAGGGAAATGACCACTGTGGCCAAACCCTTCTTCCTTAGCGAATTAAACCTAGTGGAAAAGGAAGACAACAAATCATACTAAAAAACTGCATTTACAGTATATCTGAATTGTATTTGTGAAATTTTTTAGAAAACTTTTAAAAATATGACTTAGTTAAACACTCTTATTTTTCGAGTTCTATCAGAGAAATGACCACTGTGGCCAAACCCTTCTTCCTCAGCATATTAAACCTAGTGGAAAAGGAAGACAACAAATCATACTAAAAAACTGCATTTACAGTATATCTGAATTATATTTGTGAAATTTTTTAGAAAACTTTTAAAAATATGACTTAGTAAAACACTCTTATTTTTCGAGTTCTATGAGGGAAATGAACACTGTGGACAAACCCTTCTTTCTCAGCGAATCAAACCTAGTGAAAAATAAAGACAACAAGTCATGCTAAAAAACTGCATTTACAGTATATCTGAATTATATTTGTGAAATTTTTAGAAAACTTTTAAAAATATGACTTAGTTAAACACTCTTATTTTTCGAGTTCTATGAGGGAAATGACCACTGTGGCCAAACCTTTCTCTCTCAGCAAACCAAACCTAGTGAAAAAGGAAGACAACAAATCATACTAAAAAACTGCATTTACAGTATATCTGAATTGTATTTGTGAAATTGTTAGAAAACTTTTAAAAATATGACTTAGTTAAACACTCTTATTTTTCGAGTTCTATGAGGGAAATAACCACTGTGGCCAAACCACTCTTCCTCAGCGAATTAAACCTAGTGGAAATGAAAGACAACAAATCATACTAAAAAACTGCATTTACAGTATATCTGAATTGTATTTGTGAAATTTTTTAGAAAACTTTTAAAAATATGACTTAGTAAAACACTCTTATTTTTCGAGTTCTATGAGGCAAATGACGACTGTGGCCAAACCCTGCTTCCCCAGCAAATCAAACCTAGTGGAAAGTGAAGACAACAAACCATGCTAAAAAACTGCATTTACAGTATATCTGAATTGTATTTGTGAAATTGTTAGAAAACTTTTAAAAATATGACTTAGTTAAACACTCTTATTTTTCGAGTTCTATGAGGGAAATGACCACTGTGGCCAAACCACTCTTTCTCAGCGAATTAAACCTAGTGGAAAAGGAAGACAACAAATTATACTAAAAAACTGCATTTACAGTATATCTGAATTGTATTTGTGAAATTTTTTAGAAAACTTTTAAAAATATGACTTAGTAAAACACTTTTATTTTTCGAGTTCTATGAGGGAAATGGCCACTGTGGCCAAACCTTTCTCTCTCAGCGAACCAAACCTAGTGGGAAATGAAGACAACAAATCATGCTAAAAAACCACATTTACAGTATATCTGAATTAAAATTTGTGAAATTTTTAGAAAACTTTTAAAAATATGACTTAGTTAAACACTCTTATTTTTTGAGTTCTATGAGGGAAATGACCACTGTGGCCAAACCCTTCTTCCTTAGCAAATTAAACCTAGTGGAAAAGCAAGACAACAAATTATGCTAAAAAACTGCATTTACAGTATATCTGAATTATATTTGTGAAATTTTTAGAAAACTTTTAAAAATATGACTTAGTTAAACACTCTTATTTTTTGAGTTCTATGAGGGAAATGACCACTGTGGCCAAACCCTTCTTCCTTAGCGAATTAAACCTAGTGCAAAATGAAAACAACATATCATACTAAAAAACTGCATTTACAGTATATCTGAATTGTATTTGTGAAATTTTTTAGAAAACTTTTAAAAATATGACTTAGTTAAACACTCTAATTTTTCGAGTTCTATGAGGGAAATGACCACTGTGGCCAAACCCTTCTTCCTCAGCATAGTAAACCTAGTGGAAAAGGAAGACAACAACTCATACTAAAAAACTGCTTTTACAGTATATCTGAATTGTATTTGTGAAATTTTTTAGAAAACTTTTAAAAATATGACTTAGTTAAACACTCTTATTTTTCGAGTTCTATGAGGGAAATGACCACTGTGGCCAAACCCTTTTTCCTCAGCATATTAAGCCTAGTGAAAAAGGAAGACAACAAATCATACTAAAAAACTGCATTTACAGTATATCTGAATTATATTTGTGAAATTTTTTAGAAAACTTTTAAAAATATGACTTAGTAAAACACTCTTATTTTTCGAGTTCTATGAGGGAAATGAACACTGTGGCCAAACCCTTCTTCCTCAGCGAATTAAACCTAGTGAAAAAGGAAGACAACAAATTATACTAAAAAACTGCATTTACAGTATATCTGAATTGTATTTGTGAAATTTTTTAGAAAACTTTTAAAAATATGACTTAGTTAAACACTCTTATTTTTCGAGTTCTATGAGGGAAATGACCACTGTGGCCAAACCCTTCTTTGTCAGCATATTAAACCTAGTGGAAAAGGAAGACAACAAAATATACTAAAAAACTGCATTTACAGTATATCTGAATTGTATTTGTGAAATTTTTTAGAAAACTTTTAAAAATATGACTTAGTAAAACACTCTTATTTTTCGAGTTCTATGAGGGAAATGACCACTGTGGCCAAACCTTTCTCTCTCAGCGAACCAAACCTAGTGGAAAATGAAAACAGCATATCATACTAAAAAACTGCATTTACAATATATCTGAAGTGTATTTGTGAAATTTTTTAGAAAACTTTTAAAAATATGACTTAGTAAAACACTCTTATTTCTTGAGTTCTATGAGGGAAATGACCACTGTGGCCAAACCACTCTTTCTCAGCGAATTAAACCTAGTGGAGAAGGAAGACAACAAATTATACTAAAAAACTGCATTTACAGTATATCTGAATTGTATTTGTGAAATTTTTTAGAAAACTTTTAAAAATATGACTTAGTAAAACACTCTTATTTTTCGAGTTCTATGAGGGAAATGACCACTGTGGCCAAACCCTTCTTCCTCAGCATATTAAACCTAGTGGAGAAGGAAGACAACAAGTCATACTAAAAAACTGCTTTTACAGTATATCTGAATTGTATTTGTGAAATTTTTTAGAAAACTTTTAAAAATATGACTTAGTTAAACACTCTTATTTTTCGAGTTCTATGAGGGAAATGACCACTGTGGCCAAACCCTTCTTCCTCAGCATATTAAACCTAGTGAAAAAGGAAGACAACAAATCATACTAAAAAACTGCATTTACAGTATATCTGAATTATATTTGTGAAATTTTTTAGAAAACTTTTAAAAATATGACTTAGTAAAACACTCTTATTTTTCGAGTTCTATGAGGGAAATGAACACTGTGGCCAAACCCTTCTTTCTCAGCGAATCAAGCCTAAAGAAAAATGAAGACAACAAGTCATGCTAAAAAACTGCATTTACAGTATATCTGAATTGTATTTGTGAAATTTTTAGAAAACTTTTAAAAATATGACTTAGTTAAACACTCTTATTTTTCGAGTTCTATGAGGGAAATGACCACTGTGGCCAAACCCTTCTTCCTCAGCAAATTAAACCTAGTGGAAAAGGAAGACAACAAATCATACTAAAAAACTGCATTTACAGTATATCTGAATTGTATTTGTGAAATTTTTTAGAAAACTTTTAAAAATATGACTTAGTTAAACACTCTTATTTTTCGAATTCTATGAGGGAAATGACCACTGTGGCCAAACCCTTCTTCCTCAGCATATTAAACCTAGTGGAAAAGGAAGACAACAAAATATACTAAAAAACTGCATTTACAGTATATCTGAATTGTATTTGTGAAATTTTTTAGAAAACTTTTAAAAATATGACTTAGTAAAACACTCTTATTTTTCGAGTTCTATGAGGGAAATGACCACGGTGGCCAAACCTTTCTCTCTCAGCGAACCAAACCTAGTGGAAAATGAAAACAACATATCATACTAAAAAACTGCATTTACAATATATCTGAAGTGTATTTGTGAAATTTTTTAGAAAACTTTTAAAAATATGACTTAGTAAAACACTCTTATTTCTTGAGTTCTATGAGGGAAATGACCACTGTGGCCAAACCCTTCTTCCTCAGCATATTAAACCTAGTGAAAAAGGAAGACAACAAATTATACTAAAAAACTGCATTTACAGTATATCTGAATTGTATTTGTGAAATTTTTTAGAAAACTTTTAAAAATATGACTTAGTTAAACACTCTTATTTTTCGAGTTCTATGAGGGAAATGACCACTGTGGCCAAACCCTTCTTTGTCAGCATATTAAACCTAGTGGAAAGGGAAGACAACAAAATATACTAAAAAACTGCATTTACAGTATATCTGAATTGTATTTGTGAAATTTTTTAGAAAACTTTTAAAAATATGACTTAGTAAAACACTCTTATTTTTCGAGTTCTATGAGGGAAATGACCACTGTGGCCAAACCTTTCTCTCTCAGCGAACCAAACCTAGTGGAAAATGAAAACAGCATATCATACTAAAAAACTGCATTACCAATATATCTGAAGTGTATTTGTGAAATTTTTTAGAAAACTTTTAAAAATATGACTTAGTAAAACACTCTTATTTCTTGAGTTCTATGAGGGAAATGACCACTGTGGCCAAACCACGCTTTCTCAGCGAATTAAACCTAGTGGAAAAGGAAGACAACAAATTATACTAAAAAACTGCATTTACAGTATATCTGAATTGTATTTGTGAAATTTTTTAGAAAACTTTTAAAAATATGACTTAGTAAAACACTCTTATTTTTCGAGTTCTATGAGGGGAATGACCACTGTGGCCAAACCCTTCTTCCTCAGCATATTAAACCTAGTGGAGAAGGAAGACAACAAGTCATACTAAAAAACTGCTTTTACAGTATATCTGAATTGTATTTGTGAAATTTTTTAGAAAACTTTTAAAAATATGACTTAGTTAAACACTCTTATTTTTCGAGTTCTATGAGGGAAATGACCACTGTGGCCAAACCCTTCTTCCTCAGCATATTAAACCTAGTGAAAAAGGAAGACAACAAATCATACTAAAAAACTGCATTTACAGTATATCTGAATTATATTTGTGAAATTTTTTAGAAAACTTTTAAAAATATGACTTAGTAAAACACTCTTATTTTTCGAGTTCTATGAGGGAAATGAACACTGTGGCCAAACCCTTCTTTCTCAGCGAATCAAGCCTAGTGAAAAATGAAGACAACAAGTCATGCTAAAAAACTGCATTTACAGTATATCTGAATTGTATTTGTGAAATTTTTAGAAAACTTTTAAAAATATGACTTAGTTAAACACTCTTATTTTTCGAGTTCTATGAGGGAAATGACCACTGTGGCCAAACCCTTCTTCCTCAGCAAATTAAACCTAATGGAAAAGGAAGACAACAAATCATACTAAAAAACTGCATTTACAGTATATCTGAATTGTATTTGTGAAATTTTTTAGAAAACTTTTAAAAATATGACTTAGTTAAACACTCTTATTTTTCGAGTTCTATGAGGGAAATGACCACTGTGGCCAAACCCTTCTTCCTCAGCATATTAAACCTAGTGAAAAAGGAAGACAACAAAATATACTAAAAAACTGCATTTACAGTATATCTGAATTGTATTTGTGAAATTTTTTAGAAAACTTTTAAAAATATGACTTAGTAAAACACTCTTATTTTTCGAGTTCTATGAGGGAAATGACCACTGTGGCCACACCTTTCTCTCTCAGCGAACCAAACCTAGTGGAAAATGAAAACAGCATATCATACTAAAAAACTGCATTACCAATATATCTGAAGTGTATTTGTGAAATTTTTTAGAAAACTTTTAAAAATATGACTTAGTAAAACACTCTTATTTCTTGAGTTCTATGAGGGAAATGACCACTGTGGCCAAACCACTCTTTCTCAGCGAATTAAACCTAGTGGAAAAGGAAGACAACAAATTATACTAAAAAACTGCATTTACAGTATATCTGAATTGTATTTGTGAAATTTTTTAGAAAACTTTTAAAAATATGACTTAGTAAAACACTCTTATTTTTCGAGTTCTATGAGGGGAATGACCACTGTGGCCAAACCCTTCTTCCTCAGCATATTAAACCTAGTGGAGAAGGAAGACAACAAATCATACTAAAAAACTGCATTTACAGTATATCTGAATTATATTTGTGAAATTTTTTAGAAAACTTTTAAAAATATGACTTAGTAAAACACTCTTATTTTTCGAGTTCTATGAGGGAAATGAACACTGTGGCCAAACCCTTCTTTCTCAGCGAATCAAGCCTAGTGAAAAATGAAGACAACAAGTCATGCTAAAAAACTGCATTTACAGTATATCTGAATTGTATTTGTGAAATTTTTAGAAAACTTTTAAAAATATGACTTAGTTAAACACTCTTATTTTTCGAGTTCTATGAGGGAAATGACCACTGTGGCCAAACCCTTCTTCCTCAGCAAATTAAACCTAATGGAAAAGGAAGACAACAAATCATACTAAAAAACTGCATTTACAGTATATCTGAATTGTATTTGTGAAATTTTTTAGAAAACTTTTAAAAATATGACTTAGTTAAACACTCTTATTTTTCGAGTTCTATGAGGGAAATGACCACTGTGGCCAAACCCTTCTTCCTCAGCATATTAAACCTAGTGAAAAAGGATGACAACAAAATATACTAAAAAACTGCATTTACAGTATATCTGAATTGTATTTGTGAAATTTTTTAGAAAACTTTTAAAAATATGACTTAGTAAAACACTCTTATTTTTCGAGTTCTATGAGGGAAATGACCACTGTGGCCACACCTTTCTCTCTCAGCGAACCAAACCTAGTGGAAAATGAAAACAACATATCATACTAAAAAACTGCATTTACAATATATCTGAAGTGTATTTGTGAAATTTTTTAGAAAACTTTTAAAAATATGACTTAGTAAAACACTCTTATTTCTTGAGTTCTATGAGGGAAATGACCACTGTGGCCAAACCCTTTTTTCTCAGCAAATCAAGCCAAGTGAAAAATGAAGACAACAAACCATACTAACAAACTGCATTTACAGTTTATCTGAATTGTATTTGTGAAATTTTTTAGAAAACTTTTAAAAATATGACTTAGTAAAACACTCTTATTTTTCGAGTTCTATGAGGGAAATGACCACTGTGGCCAAACCTTTCTTTTTCAGCGAATCAAACCGAGTGGGAAATGAAGACAACAAATCATGCTAAAAAACTGCATTTACAGTATATCTGAATTGTATTTGTGAAATTTTTAGAAAACTTTTAAAAATATGACTTAGTTAAACACTCTTATTTTTCGAGTTCTATGAGGGAAATGACCACTGTGGCCAAACCCTTCTTCCTCAGCAAATTAAACCTAATGGAAAAGGAAGACAACAAATCATACTAAAAAACTGCATTTACAGTATATCTGAATTGTATTTGTGAAATTTTTTAGAAAACTTTTAAAAATATGACTTAGTTAAACACTCTTATTTTTCGAGTTCTATGAGGGAAATGACCACTGTGGCCAAACCCTTCTTCCTCAGCATATTAAACCTAGTGAAAAAGGAAGACAACAAAATATACTAAAAAACTGCATTTACAGTATATCTGAATTGTATTTGTGAAATTTTTTAGAAAACTTTTAAAAATATGACTTAGTAAAACACTCTTATTTTTCGAGTTCTATGAGGGAAATGACCACTGTGGCCACACCTTTCTCTCTCAGCGAACCAAACCTAGTGGAAAATGAAAACAACATATCATACTAAAAAACTGCATTTACAATATATCTGAAGTGTATTTGTGAAATTTTTTAGAAAACTTTTAAAAATATGACTTAGTAAAACACTCTTATTTCTTGAGTTCTATGAGGGAAATGACCACTGTGGCCAAACCCTTTTTTCTCAGCAAATCAAGCCAAGTGAAAAATGAAGACAACAAACCATACTAACAAACTGCATTTACAGTTTATCTGAATTGTATTTGTGAAATTTTTTAGAAAACTTTTAAAAATATGACTTAGTAAAACACTCTTATTTTTCGAGTTCTATGAGGGAAATGACCACTGTGGCCAAACCTTTCTTTTTCAGCGAATCAAACCGAGTGGGAAATGAAGACAACAAATCATGCTAAAAAACTGCATTTACAGTATATCTCAATTATATTTGTGAAATTTTTAGAAAACTTTTAAAAATATGACTTAGTTAAACACTCTTATTTTTAGAGTTCTATGAGGGAAATGACCACTGTGGCCAAATTCTTCTTCCTTAGCGAATTAAACCTAGTGAAAAAGGAAGACAACAAATCATACTAAAAAACTGCATTTACAGTATATCTGAATTGTATTTGTGAAATTTTTTAGAAAACTTTTAAAAATATGACTTAGTAAAACACTCCTATTTTTCGAGTTCTATGAGGGAAATGAACACTGTGGCCAAACCCTTCTTTCTCAGCGATTCAAGCCTAGTGAAAAATGAAGACAGCAGATCATGCTAAAAAACTGCATTTACAGTATATCTCAATTATATTTGTGAAATTTTTAGAAAACTTTTAAAAATATGACTTAGTTAAACACTCTTATTTTTCGAGTTCTATGAGGGAAATGACCACTGTGGCCAAACCCTTCTTCCTCAGCAAATTAAACCTAATGGAAAAGGAAGACAACAAATCATACTAAAAAACTGCATTTACAGTATATCTGAATTGTATTTGTGAAATTTTTTAGAAAACTTTTAAAAATATGACTTAGTTAAACACTCTTATTTTTCGAGTTCTATGAGGGAAATGACCACTGTGGCCAAACCCTTCTTCCTCAGCATATTAAACCTAGTGAAAAAGGAAGACAACAAAATATACTAAAAAACTGCATTTACAGTATATCTGAATTGTATTTGTGAAATTTTTTAGAAAACTTTTAAAAATATGACTTAGTAAAACACTCTTATTTTTCGAGTTCTATGAGGGAAATGACCACTGTGGCCACACCTTTCTCTCTCAGCGAACCAAACCTAGTGGAAAATGAAAACAGCATATCATACTAAAAAACTGCATTACCAATATATCTGAAGTGTATTTGTGAAATTTTTTAGAAAACTTTTAAAAATATGACTTAGTAAAACACTCTTATTTCTTGAGTTCTATGAGGGAAATGACCACTGTGGCCAAACCACTCTTTCTCAGCGAATTAAACCTAGTGGAAAAGGAAGACAACAAATTATACTAAAAAACTGCATTTACAGTATATCTGAATTGTATTTGTGAAATTTTTTAGAAAACTTTTAAAAATATGACTTAGTAAAACACTCTTATTTTTCGAGTTCTATGAGGGGAATGACCACTGTGGCCAAACCCTTCTTCCTCAGCATATTAAACCTAGTGGAGAAGGAAGACAACAAATCATACTAAAAAACTGCATTTACAGTATATCTGAATTATATTTGTGAAATTTTTTAGAAAACTTTTAAAAATATGACTTAGTAAAACACTCTTATTTTTCGAGTTCTATGAGGGAAATGAACACTGTGGCCAAACCCTTCTTTCTCAGCGAATCAAGCCTAGTGAAAAATGAAGACAACAAGTCATGCTAAAAAACTGCATTTACAGTATATCTGAATTGTATTTGTGAAATTTTTAGAAAACTTTTAAAAATATGACTTAGTTAAACACTCTTATTTTTCGAGTTCTATGAGGGAAATGACCACTGTGGCCAAACCCTTCTTCCTCAGCAAATTAAACCTAATGGAAAAGGAAGACAACAAATCATACTAAAAAACTGCATTTACAGTATATCTGAATTGTATTTGTGAAATTTTTTAGAAAACTTTTAAAAATATGACTTAGTTAAACACTCTTATTTTTCGAGTTCTATGAGGGAAATGACCACTGTGGCCAAACCCTTCTTCCTCAGCATATTAAACCTAGTGAAAAAGGAAGACAACAAAATATACTAAAAAACTGCATTTACAGTATATCTGAATTGTATTTGTGAAATTTTTTAGAAAACTTTTAAAAATATGACTTAGTAAAACACTCTTATTTTTCGAGTTCTATGAGGGAAATGACCACTGTGGCCACACCTTTCTCTCTCAGCGAACCAAACCTAGTGGAAAATGAAAACAACATATCATACTAAAAAACTGCATTTACAATATATCTGAAGTGTATTTGTGAAATTTTTTAGAAAACTTTTAAAAATATGACTTAGTAAAACACTCTTATTTCTTGAGTTCTATGAGGGAAATGACCACTGTGGCCAAACCCTTTTTTCTCAGCAAATCAAGCCAAGTGAAAAATGAAGACAACAAACCATACTAACAAACTGCATTTACAGTTTATCTGAATTGTATTTGTGAAATTTTTTAGAAAACTTTTAAAAATATGACTTAGTAAAACACTCTTATTTTTCGAGTTCTATGAGGGAAATGACCACTGTGGCCAAACCTTTCTTTTTCAGCGAATCAAACCGAGTGGGAAATGAAGACAACAAATCATGCTAAAAAACTGCATTTACAGTATATCTCAATTATATTTGTGAAATTTTTAGAAAACTTTTAAAAATATGACTTAGTTAAACACTCTTATTTTTAGAGTTCTATGAGGGAAATGACCACTGTGGCCAAATTCTTCTTCCTTAGCGAATTAAACCTAGTGAAAAAGGAAGACAACAAATTATACTAAAAAACTGCATTTACAGTATATCTGAATTGTATTTGTGAAATTTTTTAGAAAACTTTTAAAAATATGACTTAGTAAAACACTCCTATTTTTCGAGTTCTATGAGGGAAATGAACACTGTGGCCAAACCCTTCTTTCTCAGCGATTCAAGCCTAGTGAAAAATGAAGACAGCAGATCATGCTAAAAAACTGCATTTACAGTATATCTGAATTGTATTTGTGACATTTTTGAGAAAACTTTTAAAAATATGACTTAGTAAAACACTCTTATTTTTCGAGTTCTATGAGGCAAATGACGACTGTGGCCAAACCCTGCTTTCCCAGCAAATCAAACCTAGTGGAAAGTGAAGACAACAAACCATGCTAAAAAACTGCATTTACAGTATATCTGAATTGTATTTGTGAAATTGTTAGAAAACTTTTAAAAATATGACTTAGTTAAACACTCTTATTTTTCGAGTTCTATGAGGGAAATGACCACTGTGGCCAAACCACTCTTTCTCAGCGAATTAAACCTAGTGGAAAAGGAAGACAACAAATTATACTAAAAAACTGCATTTACAATATATCTGAATTGTATTTGTGAAATTTTTTAGAAAACTTTTAAAAATATGACTTAGTAAAACACTCTTATTTTTCGAGTTCTATGAGGGAAATGACCACTGTGGCCAAACCTTTCTCTCTCAGCGAACCAAACCTAAAGGGAAATGAAGACAACAAATCATGCTAAGAAACTGCATTTACAGTATATCTGAAATATATTTGTGAAATTTTTAGAAAACTTTTAAAAATATGACTTAGTTAAACACTCTTATTTTTTGAGTTCTATGAGGGAAATGACCACTGTGGCCAAACCCTTCTTCCTTAGCGAATTAAACCTAGTGAAAAAGGAAGACAACAAATCATACTAAAAAACTGCATTTACAGTATATCTGAATTGTATTTGTGAAATTTTTTAGAAAACTTTTAAAAATATGACTTAGTTAAACACTCTTATTTTTCGAGTTCTATGAGGGAAATGACCACTGTGGCCAAACCCTTCTTTTTCAGCATATTAAACCTAGTGGAAAAGGAAGACAACAAATTATACTAAAAAACTGCATTTACAGTATATCTGAATTGTATTTGTGAAATTTTTTAGAAAACTTTTAAAAATATGACTTAGTAAAACACTCTTATTTTTCGAGTTCTATGAGGGAAATGACCACTGTGGCCAAACCTTTCTCTCTCAGCGAACCAAACCTAAAGGGAAATGAAGACAACAAATCATGCTAAGAAACTGCATTTACAGTATATCTGAAATATATTTGTGAAATTTTTAGAAAACTTTTAAAAATATGACTTAGTTAAACACTCTTATTTTTTGAGTTCTATGAGGGAAATGACCACTGTGGCCAAACCCTTCTTCCTTAGCGAATTAAACCTAGTGAAAAAGGAAGACAACAAATCATACTAAAAAACTGCATTTACAGTATATCTGAATTGTATTTGTGAAATTTTTTAGAAAACTTTTAAAAATATGACTTAGTAAAACACTCTTATTTTTCGAGTTCTATGAGGGAAATGACCACTGTGGCCAAACCCTTCTTTCTCAGCGAGTAAAACGTAGTGAAAACTAAAGACAACAAGTCATGCTAAAAAACTGCATTTACAGTATATCTGAATTGTATTTGTGAAATTTTTAGAAAACTTTTAAAAATATGACTTAGTTAAACACTCTTATTTTTCGAGTTCTATGAGGGAAATGACCACTGTGGCCAAACCCTTCTTCCTCAGCGAATTAAACCTAGTGGAAAAGGAAGACATCAAATTATACTAAAAAACTGCATTTACAGTATATCTGAATTGTATTTGTGAAATTTTTTAGAAAACTTTTAAAAATATGACTTAGTTAAACACTCTTATTTTTCGAGTTCTATGAGGGAAATGACCACTGTGGCCAAACCCTTCTTCCTCAGCATATTAAACCTAGTGGAAAAGGAAGACAACAAATTATACTAAAAAACTGCATTTACAGTATATCTGAATTGTATTTGTGAAATTTTTAGAAAACTTTTAAAAATATGACTTAGTTAAACACTCTTATTTTTCGAGTTGTATGAGGGAAATGACCACTGTGGCCAAACCACTCTTCCTCAGCGAATTAAACCTAGTGGAAAAGGAAGACAACAAAATATACTAAAAAACTGCATTTACAGTATATCTGAATTGTATTTGTGAAATTTTTTAGAAAACTTTTAAAAATATGACTTAGTAAAACACTCTTATTTTTCGAGTTCTATGAGGGAAATGACCACTGTGGCCAAACCCTTCTTCCTCAGCATATTAAACCTAGTGGAGAAGGAAGACAACAAGTCATACTAAAAAACTGCTTTTACAGTATATCTGAATTGTATTTGTGAAATTTTTTAGAAAACTTTTAAAAATATGACTTAGTTAAACACTCTTATTTTTCGAGTTTTATGAGGGAAATGACCACTGTGGCCAAACCCTTCTTCCTCAGCATATTAAACCTAGTGAAAAAGGAAGACAACAAATCATACTAAAAAACTGCTTTTACAGTATATCTGAATTATATTTGTGAAATTTTTTAGAAAACTTTTAAAAATATGACTTAGTAAAACACTCTTATTTTTCGAGTTCTATGAGGGAAATGAACACTGTGGCCAAACCCTTCTTTCTCAGCGAATCAAGCCTAGTGAAAAATGAAGACAACAAGTCATGCTAAAAAACTGCATTTACAGTATATCTGAATTGTATTTGTGAAATTTTTAGAAAACTTTTAAAAATATGACTTAGTTAAACACTCTTATTTTTCGAGTTCTATGAGGGAAATGACCACTGTGGCCAAACCCTTCTTCCTCAGCAAATTAAACCTAATGGAAAAGGAAGACAACAAATCATATTAAAAAACTGCATTTACAGTATATCTGAATTGTATTTGTGAAATTTTTTAGAAAACTTTTAAAAATATGACTTAGTTAAACACTCTTATTTTTCGAGTTCTATGAGGGAAATGACCACTGTGGCCAAACCCTTCTTCCTCAGCATATTAAACCTAGTGAAAAAGGAAGACAACAAAATATACTAAAAAACTGCATTTACAGTATATCTGAATTGTATTTGTGAAATTTTTTAGAAAACTTTTAAAAATATGACTTAGTAAAACACTCTTATTTTTCGAGTTCTATGAGGGAAATGACCACTGTGGCCACACCTTTCTCTCTCAGCGAACCAAACCTAGTGGAAAATGAAAACAACATATCATACTAAAAAACTGCATTTACAATATATCTGAAGTGTATTTGTGAAATTTTTTAGAAAACTTTTAAAAATATGACTTAGTAAAACACTCTTATTTCTTGAGTTCTATGAGGGAAATGACCACTGTGGCCAAACCCTTTTTTCTCAGCAAATCAAGCCAAGTGAAAAATGAAGACAACAAACCATACTAACAAACTGCATTTACAGTTTATCTGAATTGTATTTGTGAAATTTTTTAGAAAACTTTTAAAAATATGACTTAGTAAAACACTCTTATTTTTCGAGTTCTATGAGGGAAATGACCACTGTGGCCAAACCTTTCTTTTTCAGCGAATCAAACCGAGTGGGAAATGAAGACAACAAATCATGCTAAAAAACTGCATTTACAGTATATCTGAATTATATTTGTGAAATTTTTAGAAAACTTTTAAAAATATGACTTAGTTAAACACTCTTATTTTTAGAGTTCTATGAGGGAAATGACCACTGTGGCCAAATTCTTCTTCCTTAGCGAATTAAACCTAGTGAAAAAGGAAGACAACAAATCATACTAAAAAACTGCATTTACAGTATATCTGAATTGTATTTGTGAAATTTTTTAGAAAACTTTTAAAAATATGACTTAGTAAAACACTCCTATTTTTCGAGTTCTATGAGGGAAATGAACACTGTGGCCAAACCCTTCTTTCTCAGCGATTCAAACCTAGTGAAAAATGAAGACAACAGATCATGCTAAAAAACTGCATTTACAGTATATCTGAATTGTTTTTGTGACATTTTTGAGAAAACTTTTAAAAATATGACTTAGTAAAACACTCTTATTTTTCGAGTTCTATGAGGCAAATGACGACTGTGGCCAAACCCTGCTTTCCCAGCAAATCAAACCTAGTGGAAAGTGAAGACAACAAACCATGCTAAAAAACTGCATTTACAGTATATCTGAATTGTATTTGTGAAATTGTTAGAAAACTTTTAAAAATATGACTTAGTTAAACACTCTTATTTTTCGAGTTCTATGAGGGAAATGACCACTGTGGCCAAACCACTCTTTCTCAGCGAATTAAACCTAGTGGAAAAGGAAGACAACAAATTATACTAAAAAACTGCATTTACAATATATCTGAATTGTATTTGTGAAATTTTTTAGAAAACTTTTAAAAATATGACTTAGTAAAACACTCTTATTTTTCGAGTTCTATGAGGGAAATGACCACTGTGGCCAAACCTTTCTCTCTCAGCGAACCAAACCTAAAGGGAAATGAAGACAACAAATCATGCTAAGAAACTGAATTTACAGTATATCTGAAATATATTTGTGAAATTTTTAGAAAACTTTTAAAAATATGACTTAGTTAAACACTCTTATTTTTTGAGTTCTATGAGGGAAATGACCACTGTGGCCAAACCCTTCTTCCTTAGCGAATTAAACCTAGTGAAAAAGGAAGACAACAAATCATACTAAAAAACTGCATTTACAGTATATCTGAATTGTATTTGTGAAATTTTTTAGAAAACTTTTAAAAATATGACTTAGTTAAACACTCTTATTTTTCGAGTTCTATGAGGGAAATGACCACTGTGGCCAAACCCTTCTTTTTCAGCATATTAAACTTAGTGGAAAAGGAAGACAACAAATTATACTAAAAAACTGCATTTACAGTATATCTGAATTGTATTTGTGAAATTTTTTAGAAAACTTTTAAAAATATGACTTAGTAAAACACTCTTATTTTTCGAGTTCTATGAGGGAAATGACCACTGTGGCCAAACCCTTCTTTCTCAGCGAGTAAAACGTAGTGAAAACTGAAGACAACAAGTCATGCTAAAAAACTGCATTTACAGTATATCTGAATTGTATTTGTGAAATTTTTAGAAAACTTTTAAAAATATGACTTAGTTAAACACTCTTATTTTTCGAGTTCTATGAGGGAAATGACCACTGTGGCCAAACCCTTCTTCCTCAGCGAATTAAACCTAGTGGAAAAGGAAGACATCAAATTATACTAAAAAACTGCATTTACAGTATATCTGAATTGTATTTGTGAAATTTTTTAGAAAACTTTTAAAAATATGACTTAGTTAAACACTCTTATTTTTCGAGTTCTATGAGGGAAATGACCACTGTGGCCAAACCCTTCTTCCTCAGCATATTAAACCTAGTGGAAAAAGAAGACAACAAATTATACTAAAAAACTGCATTTACAGTATATCTGAATTGTATTTGTGAAATTTTTAGAAAACTTTTAAAAATATGACTTAGTTAAACACTCTTATTTTTCGAGTTCTATGAGGGAAATGACCACTGTGGCCAAACCACTCTTCCTCAGCGAATTAAACCTAGTGGAAAAGGAAGACATCAAATCATACTAAAAAACTGCATTTACAGTATATATGAATTGTATTTGTGAAATTTTTTAGAAAACTTTTAAAAATATGACTTAGTAAAACACTCTTATTTTTCGAGTTCTATGAGGGAAATGACCACTGTGGCCAAACCTTTCTCTCTCAGCAAACCAAACCTAGTGGGAAATAAAGACAACAAATTATGCTAAAAAACTGCATTTACAGTATATCTGAATTATATTTGTGAAATTTTTAGAAAACTTTTAAAAATATGACTTAGTTAAACACTCTTATTTTTTGAGTTCTATGAGGGAAATGACCACTGTGGCCAAACCCTTCTTCCTTAGCGAATTAAACGTAGTGGAAAAGGAAGACAACAAATCATACTAAAAAACTGCATTTACAGTATATCTGAATTGTATTTGTGAAATTTTTAGAAAACTTTTAAAAATATGACTTAGTTAAACACTCTTATTTTTCGAGTTCTATGAGGGAAATGACCACTGTGGCCAAACCCTTCTTCCTCAGCGAATTAAACCTAGTGAAAAAGGAAGACATCAAATTATACTAAAAAACTGCATTTACAATATATCTGAATTGTATTTGTGAAATTTTTTAGAAAACTTTTAAAAATATGACTTAGTTAAACACTCTTATTTTTCGAGTTCTATGAGGGAAATGACCACTGTGGCCAAACCCTTCTTCCTCAGCATATTAAACCTAGTGGAAAAGGAAGACAACAAATTATACTAAAAACTGCATTTACAGTATATCTGAATTGTATTTGTGAAATTTTTAGAAAACTTTTAAAAATATGACTTAGTTAAACACTCTTATTTTTCGAGTTCTATGAGGGAAATGACCACTGTGGCCAAACCACTCTTCCTCAGCGAATTAAACTTATAGGAAAAGGAAGACATCAAATCATACTAAAAAACTGCATTTACAGTATATAGGAATTGTATTTGTGAAATTTTTTAGAAAACTTTTAAAAATATGACTTAGTAAAACACTCTTATTTTTCGAGTTCTATGAGGGAAATGACCACTGTGGCCAAACCTTTCTCTCTCAGCAAACCAAACCTAGTGGGAAATAAAGACAACAAATTATGCTAAAAAACTGCATTTACAGTATATCTGAATTATATTTGTGAAATTTTTAGAAAACTTTTAAAAATATGACTTAGTTAAACACTCTTATTTTTTGAGTTCTATGAGGGAAATGACCACTGTGGCCAAACCCTTCTTCCTTAGCGAATTAAACGTAGTGGAAAAGGAAGACAACAAATCATACTAAAAAACTGCATTTACAGTATATCTGAATTGTATTTGTGAAATTTTTTAGAAAACTTTTAAAAATATGACTTAGTTAAACACTCTTATTTTTCGAGTTCTATGAGGGAAATAACCACTGTGGCCAAACCCTTCTTTTTCAGCATATAAAACCTAGTGGAAAAGGAAGACAACAAGTCATACTAAAAAACTGCTTTTACAGTATATCTGAATTGTATTTGTGAAATTTTTTAGAAAACTTTTAAAAATATGACTTAGTTAAACACTCTTATTTTTCGAGTTCTATGAGGGAAATGACCACTGTGGCCAAACCCTTCTTCCTCAGCATATTAAACCTAGTGAAAAAGGAAGACAACAAATCATACTAAAAAACTGCTTTTACAGTATATCTGAATTATATTTGTGAAATTTTTTAGAAAACTTTTAAAAATATGACTTAGTAAAACACTCTTATTTTTCGAGTTCTATGAGGGAAATGAACACTGTGGCCAAACCCTTCTCTCTCAGCGAATCAAACCTAGTGAAAAATGAAGACAACAAGTCATGCTAAAAAACTGCGTTTACAGTATATCTGAATTGTATTTGTGAAATTTTTAGAAAACTTTTAAAAATATGACTTAGTTAAACACTCTTATTTTTCGAGTTCTATGAGGGAAATGACCACTGTGGCCAAACCCTTCTTCCTCAGCGAATTAAACCTAGTGAAAAAGGAAGACAACAAATCGTACTAAAAAACTGCATTTACAGTATATCTGAATTGTATTTGTGAAATTTTTTAGAAAACTTTTAAAAATATGACTTAGTAAAACACTCTTATTTTTCGAGTTCTATGAGGGAAATGACCACTGTGGCCAAACCTTTCTCTCTCAGCGAACCAAACCTAGTGGACAATGAAAACAACATATCATACTAAAAAACTGCATTTACAATATATCTGAAGTGTATTTGTGAAATTTTTTAGAAAACTTTTAAAAATATGACTTAGTAAAACACTCTTATTTCTTGAGTTCTATGAGGGAAATGACCACTGTGGCCAAACCCTTTTTTCTCAGCAAATCAAGCCAAGTGGAAAATGAAGACAACAAACCATACTAACAAACTGCATTTACAGTATATCTGAATTGTATTTGTGAAATTTTTTAGAAAACTTTTAAAAATATGACTTAGTAAAACACTCTTATTTTTCGAGTTCTATGAGGGAAATGACCACTGTGGCCAAACCTTTCTTTTTCAGCGAATCAAACCGAGTGGGAAATAAAGACAACAAATCATGCTAAAAAACTGCATTTACAGTATATCTGAATTATATTTGTGAAATTTTTAGAAAACTTTTAAAAATATGACTTAGTTAAACACTCTTATTTTTCGAGTTCTATGAGGGAAATGACCACTGTGGCCAAATTCTTCTTCCTTAGCGAATTAAACCTAGTGGAAAAGGAAGACAACAAATCATACTAAAAAACTGCATTTACAGTATATCTGAATTGTATTTGTGAAATTTTTTAGAAAACTTTTAAAAATATGACTTAGTAAAACACTCCTATTTTTCGAGTTCTATGAGGGAAATGAACACTGTGGCCAAACCCTTCTTTCTCAGCGAATCAAGCCTAGTGAAAAATGAAGACAACAGATCATGCTAAAAAGCTGCATTTACAGTATATCTGAATTGTATTTGTGACATTTTTGAGAAAACTTTTAAAAATATGACTTAATAAAACACTCTTATTTTTCGAGTTCTATGAGGCAAATGACGACTGTGGCCAAACCCTGCCTCCCCAGCAAATCAAACCTTGTGGAGAGTGAAGACAACAAACCATGCTAAAAAACTGCATTTACAGTATATCTGAATTGTATTTGTGAAATTGTTAGAAAACTTTTAAAAATATGACTTAGTTAAACACTCTTATTTTTCGAGTTCTATGAGGGAAATGACCACTGTGGCCAAACCACTCTTCCTCAGCATATTAAACCTAGTGGAAAAGGAAGACAACAAATCATGCTAAAAAACTGCATTTACAGTATATCTGAATTATATTTGTGAAATTTTTAGAAAACTTTTAAAAATATGACTTAGTTAAACGCTCTTATTTTTTGAGTTCTATGAGGGAAATGACCACTGTGGCCAAACCCTTCTTCCTTAGCGAATTAAACCTAGTGAAAAAGGAAGACAACAAATCATACTAAAAAACTGCATTTACAGTATATCTGAATTGTATTTGTGAAATTTTTAGAAAACTTTTAAAAATATGACTTAGTTAAACACTCTTATTTTTCGAGTTCTATGAGGGAAATGACCACTGTGGCCAAACCTTTCTCTCTCAGCAAACCAAACCTAGTGGGAAATAAAGACAACAAATTATGCTAAAAAACTGCATTTACAGTATATCTGAATTATATTTGTGAAATTTTTAGAAAACTTTTAAAAATATGACTTAGTTAAACACTCTTATTTTTTGAGTTCTATGAGGGAAATGACCACTGTGGCCAAACCCTTCTTCCTTAGCGAATTAAACGTAGTGGAAAAGGAAGACAACAAATCATACTAAAAAACTGCATTTACAGTATATCTGAATTGTATTTGTGAAATTTTTTAGAAAACTTTTAAAAATATGACTTAGTAAAACACTCTTATTTTTCGAGTTCTATGAGGGAAATGAACACTGTGGCCAAACCCTTCTCTCTCAGCGAATCAAACCTAGTGAAAAATGAAGACAACAAGTCATGCTAAAAAACTGCGTTTACAGTATATCTGAATTGTATTTGTGAAATTTTTAGAAAACTTTTAAAAATATGACTTAGTTAAACACTCTTATTTTTCGAGTTCTATGAGGGAAATGACCACTGTGGCCAAACCCTTCTTCCTCAGCGAATTAAACCTAGTGAAAAAGGAAGACAACAAATCGTACTAAAAAACTGCATTTACAGTATATCTGAATTGTATTTGTGAAATTTTTTAGAAAACTTTTAAAAATATGACTTAGTAAAACACTCTTATTTTTCGAGTTCTATGAGGGAAATGACCACTGTGGCCAAACCTTTCTCTCTCAGCGAACCAAACCTAGTGGACAATGAAAACAACATATCATACTAAAAAACTGCATTTACAATATATCTGAAGTGTATTTGTGAAATTTTTTAGAAAACTTTTAAAAATATGACTTAGTAAAACACTCTTATTTCTTGAGTTCTATGAGGGAAATGACCACTGTGGCCAAACCCTTTTTTCTCAGCAAATCAAGCCAAGTGGAAAATGAAGACAACAAACCATACTAACAAACTGCATTTACAGTATATCTGAATTGTATTTGTGAAATTTTTTAGAAAACTTTTAAAAATATGACTTAGTAAAACACTCTTATTTTTCGAGTTCTATGAGGGAAATGACCACTGTGGCCAAACCTTTCTTTTTCAGCGAATCAAACCGAGTGGGAAATAAAGACAACAAATCATGCTAAAAAACTGCATTTACAGTATATCTGAATTATATTTGTGAAATTTTTAGAAAACTTTTAAAAATATGACTTAGTTAAACACTCTTATTTTTCGAGTTCTATGAGGGAAATGACCACTGTGGCCAAATTCTTCTTCCTTAGCGAATTAAACCTAGTGGAAAAGGAAGACAACAAATCATACTAAAAAACTGCATTTACAGTATATCTGAATTGTATTTGTGAAATTTTTTAGAAAACTTTTAAAAATATGACTTAGTAAAACACTCCTATTTTTCGAGTTCTATGAGGGAAATGAACACTGTGGCCAAACCCTTCTTTCTCAGCGAATCAAGCCTAGTGAAAAATGAAGACAACAGATCATGCTAAAAAGCTGCATTTACAGTATATCTGAATTGTATTTGTGACATTTTTGAGAAAACTTTTAAAAATATGACTTAATAAAACACTCTTATTTTTCGAGTTCTATGAGGCAAATGACGACTGTGGCCAAACCCTGCCTCCCCAGCAAATCAAACCTTGTGGAGAGTGAAGACAACAAACCATGCTAAAAAACTGCATTTACAGTATATCTGAATTGTATTTGTGAAATTGTTAGAAAACTTTTAAAAATATGACTTAGTTAAACACTCTTATTTTTCGAGTTCTATGAGGGAAATGACCACTGTGGCCAAACCACTCTTCCTCAGCATATTAAACCTAGTGGAAAAGGAAGACAACAAATCATGCTAAAAAACTGCATTTACAGTATATCTGAATTATATTTGTGAAATTTTTAGAAAACTTTTAAAAATATGACTTAGTTAAACGCTCTTATTTTTTGAGTTCTATGAGGGAAATGACCACTGTGGCCAAACCCTTCTTCCTTAGCGAATTAAACCTAGTGAAAAAGGAAGACAACAAATCATACTAAAAAACTGCATTTACAGTATATCTGAATTGTATTTGTGAAATTTTTAGAAAACTTTTAAAAATATGACTTAGTTAAACACTCTTATTTTTCGAGTTCTATGAGGGAAATGACCACTGTGGCCAAACCTTTCTCTCTCAGCAAACCAAACCTAGTGGGAAATAAAGACAACAAATTATGCTAAAAAACTGCATTTACAGTATATCTGAATTATATTTGTGAAATTTTTAGAAAACTTTTAAAAATATGACTTAGTTAAACACTCTTATTTTTTGAGTTCTATGAGGGAAATGACCACTGTGGCCAAACCCTTCTTCCTTAGCGAATTAAACGTAGTGGAAAAGGAAGACAACAAATCATACTAAAAAACTGCATTTACAGTATATCTGAATTGTATTTGTGAAATTTTTTAGAAAACTTTTAAAAATATGACTTAGTTAAACACTCTTATTTTTCGAGTTCTATGAGGGAAATAACCACTGTGGCCAAACCCTTCTTCTTCAGCATATAAAACCTAGTGGAAAAGGAAGACAACAAGTCATACTAAAAAACTGCTTTTACAGTATATCTGAATTGTATTTGTGAAATTTTTTAGAAAACTTTTAAAAATATGACTTAGTTAAACACTCTTATTTTTCGAGTTCTATGAGGGAAATGACCACTGTGGCCAAACCCTTCTTCCTCAGCATATTAAACCTAGTGAAAAAGGAAGACAACAAATCATACTAAAAAACTGCATTTACAGTATATCTGAATTATATTTGTGAAATTTTTTAGAAAACTTTTAAAAATATGACTTAGTAAAACACTCTTATTTTTCGAGTTCTATGAGGGAAATGAACACTGTGGCCAAACCCTTCTTTCTCAGCGAATCAAACCTAGTGAAAAATGAAGACAACAAGTCATGCTAAAAAACTGCATTTACAGTATATCTGAATTGTATTTGTGAAATTTTTAGAAAACTTTTAAAAATATGACTTAGTTAAACACTCTTATTTTTCGAGTTCTATGAGGGAAATGACCACTGTGGCCAAACCCTTCTTCCTCAGCGAATTAAACCTAGTGGAAAAGGAAGACAACAAATCGTACTAAAAAACTGCATTTACAGTATATCTGAATTGTATTTGTGAAATTTTTTAGAAAACTTTTAAAAATATGACTTAGTAAAACACTCTTATTTTTCGAGTTCTATGAGGGAAATGACCACTGTGGCCAAACCTTTCTCTCTCAGCGAACCAAACCTAGTGGACAATGAAAACAACATATCATACTAAAAAACTGCATTTACAATATATCTGAAGTGTATTTGTGAAATTTTTTAGAAAACTTTTAAAAATATGACTTAGTAAAACACTCTTATTTCTTGAGTTCTATGAGGGAAATGACCACTGTGGCCAAACCCTTTTTTCTTAGCAAATCAAGCCAAGTGGGAAATAAAGACAACAAATTATGCTAAAAAACTGCATTTACAGTATATCTGAATTATATTTGTGAAATTTTTAGAAAACTTTTAAAAATATGACTTAGTTAAACACTCTTATTTTTCGAGTTCTATGAGGGAAATGACCACTGTGGCCAAACCCTTCTTCCTTAGCATATAAAACCTAGTGAAAAATGAAGACAACAGATCATGCTAAAAAACTGCATTTACAGTATATCTGAATTGTATTTGTAAAATTGTTAGAAAGCTTTTAAAAATATGACTTAGTTAAACACTCTTATTTTTCGAGTTCTATGAGGGAAATGACCACTGTGGCCAAACCACTCTTCCTCAGCATATTAAACCTAGTGGAAAAGGAAGACAACAAATCATGCTAAAAAACTGCATTTACAGTATATCTGAATTATATTTGTGAAATTTTTAGAAAACTTTTAAAAATATGACTTAGTTAAACGCTCTTATTTTTTGAGTTCTATGAGGGAAATGACCACTGTGGCCAAACCCTTCTTCCTTAGCGAATTAAACCTAGTGAAAAAGGAAGACAACAAATCATACTAAAAAACTGCATTTACAGTATATCTGAATTGTATTTGTGAAATTTTTAGAAAACTTTTAAAAATATGACTTAGTTAAACACTCTTATTTTTCGAGTTCTATGAGGGAAATGACCACTGTGGCCAAACCACTCTTCCTCAGCGAATTAAACTTATAGGAAAAGGAAGACATCAAATCATACTAAAAAACCGCATTTACAGTATATAGGAATTGTATTTGTGAAATTTTTTAGAAAACTTTTAAAAATATGACTTAGTAAAACACTCTTATTTTTCGAGTTCTATGAGGGAAATGACCACTGTGGCCAAACCTTTCTCTCTCAGCAAACCAAACCTAGTGGGAAATAAAGACAACAAATTATGCTAAAAAACTGCATTTACAGTATATCTGAATTATATTTGTGAAATTTTTAGAAAACTTTTAAAAATATGACTTAGTTAAACACTCTTATTTTTTGAGTTCTATGAGGAAAATGACCACTGTGGCCAAACCCTTCTTCCTTAGCGAATTAAACGTAGTGGAAAAGGAAGACAACAAATTATACTAAAAAACTGCATTTACAGTATATCTGAATTGTATTTGTGAAATTTTTTAGAAAACTTTTAAAAATATGACTTAGTTAAACACTCTTATTTTTCGAGTTCTATGAGGGAAATAACCACTGTGGCCAAACCCTTCTTCTTCAGCATATAAAACCTAGTGGAAAAGGAAGACAACAAGTCATACTAAAAAACTGCTTTTACAGTATATCTGAATTGTATTTGTGAAATTTTTTAGAAAACTTTTAAAAATATGACTTAGTTAAACACTCTTATTTTTCGAGTTCTATGAGGGAAATGACCACTGTGGCCAAACCCTTCTTCCTCAGCATATTAAACCTAGTGAAAAAGGAAGACAACAAATCATACTAAAAAACTGCATTTACAGTATATCTGAATTATATTTGTGAAATTTTTTAGAAAACTTTTAAAAATATGACTTAGTAAAACACTCTTATTTTTCGAGTTCTATGAGGGAAATGAACACTGTGGCCAAACCCTTCTTTCTCAGCGAATCAAACCTAGTGAAAAATGAAGACAACAAGTCATGCTAAAAAACTGCTTTTACAGTATATCTGAATTGTATTTGTGAAATTTTTAGAAAACTTTTAAAAATATGACTTAGTTAAACACTCTTATTTTTCGAGTTCTATGAGGGAAATGACCACTGTGGCCAAACCCTTCTTCCTCAGCGAATTAAACCTAGTGGAAAAGGAAGACAACAAATCGTACTAAAAAACTGCATTTACAGTATATCTGAATTGTATTTGTGAAATTTTTTAGAAAACTTTTAAAAATATGACTTAGTAAAACACTCTTATTTTTCGAGTTCTATGAGGGAAATGACCACTGTGGCCAAACCTTTCTCTCTCAGCGAACCAAACCTAGTGGACAATGAAAACAACATATCATACTAAAAAACTGCATTTACAATATATCTGAAGTGTATTTGTGAAATTTTTTAGAAAACTTTTAAAAATATGACTTAGTAAAACACTCTTATTTCTTGAGTTCTATGAGGGAAATGACCACTGTGGCCAAACCCTTTTTTCTCAGCAAATCAAGCCAAGTGGAAAATGAAGACAACAAACCATACTAACAAACTGCATTTAGAGTATATCTGAATTGTATTTGTGAAATTTTTTAGAAAACTTTTAAAAATATGACTTAGTAAAACACTCTTATTTTTCGAGTTCTATGAGGGAAATGACCACTGTGGCCAAACCTTTCTTTTTCAGCGAATCAAACCGAGTGGGAAATAAAGACAACAAATCATGCTAAAAAAGTGCATTTACAGTATATCTGAATTATATTTGTGAAATTTTTAGAAAACTTTTAAAAATATGACTTAGTTAAACACTCTTATTTTTCGAGTTCTATGAGGGAAATGAACACTGTGGCCAAATTCTTCTTCCTTAGCGAATTAAACCTAGTGGAAAAGGAAGACAACAAATCATACTAAAAAACTGCATTTACAGTATATCTGAATTGTATTTGTGAAATTTTTTAGAAAACTTTTAAAAATATGACTTAGTTAAACACTCTTATTTTTCGAGTTCTATGAGGGAAATAACCACTGTGGCCAAACCCTTCTTTTTCAGCATATAAAACCTAGTGGAAAAGGAAGACAACAAGTCATATTAAAAAACTGCTTTTACAGTATATCTGAATTGTATTTGTGAAATTTTTTAGAAAACTTTTAAAAATATGACTTAGTTAAACACTCTTATTTTTCGAGTTCTATGAGGGAAATGACCACTGTGGCCAAACCCTTCTTCCTCAGCATATTAAACCTAGTGAAAAAGGAAGACAACAAATCATACTAAAAAACTGCTTTTACAGTATATCTGAATTATATTTGTGAAATTTTTTAGAAAACTTTTAAAAATATGACTTAGTAAAACACTCTTATTTTTCGAGTTCTATGAGGGAAATGAACACTGTGGCCAAACCCTTCTCTCTCAGCGAATCAAACCTAGTGAAAAATGAAGACAACAAGTCATGCTAAAAAACTGCGTTTACAGTATATCTGAATTGTATTTGTGAAATTTTTAGAAAACTTTTAAAAATATGACTTAGTTAAACACTCTTATTTTTCGAGTTCTATGAGGGAAATGACCACTGTGGCCAAACCCTTCTTCCTCAGCGAATTAAACCTAGTGAAAAAGGAAGACAACAAATCGTACTAAAAAACTGCATTTACAGTATATCTGAATTGTATTTGTGAAATTTTTTAGAAAACTTTTAAAAATATGACTTAGTAAAACACTCTTATTTTTCGAGTTCTATGAGGGAAATGACCACTGTGGCCAAACCTTTCTCTCTCAGCGAACCAAACCTAGTGGACAATGAAAACAACATATCATACTAAAAAACTGCATTTACAATATATCTGAAGTGTATTTGTGAAATTTTTTAGAAAACTTTTAAAAATATGACTTAGTAAAACACTCTTATTTCTTGAGTTCTATGAGGGAAATGACCACTGTGGCCAAACCCTTTTTTCTCAGCAAATCAAGCCAAGTGGAAAATGAAGACAACAAACCATACTAACAAACTGCATTTACAGTATATCTGAATTGTATTTGTGAAATTTTTTAGAAAACTTTTAAAAATATGACTTAGTAAAACACTCTTATTTTTCGAGTTCTATGAGGGAAATGACCACTGTGGCCAAACCTTTCTTTTTCAGCGAATCAAACCGAGTGGGAAATAAAGACAACAAATCATGCTAAAAAACTGCATTTACAGTATATCTGAATTATATTTGTGAAATTTTTAGAAAACTTTTAAAAATATGACTTAGTTAAACACTCTTATTTTTCGAGTTCTATGAGGGAAATGACCACTGTGGCCAAATTCTTCTTCCTTAGCGAATTAAACCTAGTGGAAAAGGAAGACAACAAATCATACTAAAAAACTGCATTTACAGTATATCTGAATTGTATTTGTGAAATTTTTTAGAAAACTTTTAAAAATATGACTTAGTAAAACACTCCTATTTTTCGAGTTCTATGAGGGAAATGAACACTGTGGCCAAACCCTTCTTTCTCAGCGAATCAAGCCTAGTGAAAAATGAAGACAACAGATCATGCTAAAAAGCTGCATTTACAGTATATCTGAATTGTATTTGTGACATTTTTGAGAAAACTTTTAAAAATATGACTTAATAAAACACTCTTATTTTTCGAGTTCTATGAGGCAAATGACGACTGTGGCCAAACCCTGCCTCCCCAGCAAATCAAACCTTGTGGAGAGTGAAGACAACAAACCATGCTAAAAAACTGCATTTACAGTATATCTGAATTGTATTTGTGAAATTGTTAGAAAACTTTTAAAAATATGACTTAGTTAAACACTCTTATTTTTCGAGTTCTATGAGGGAAATGACCACTGTGGCCAAACCACTCTTCCTCAGCATATTAAACCTAGTGGAAAAGGAAGACAACAAATCATGCTAAAAAACTGCATTTACAGTATATCTGAATTATATTTGTGAAATTTTTAGAAAACTTTTAAAAATATGACTTAGTTAAACGCTCTTATTTTTTGAGTTCTATGAGGGAAATGACCACTGTGGCCAAACCCTTCTTCCTTAGCGAATTAAACCTAGTGAAAAAGGAAGACAACAAATCATACTAAAAAACTGCATTTACAGTATATCTGAATTGTATTTGTGAAATTTTTAGAAAACTTTTAAAAATATGACTTAGTTAAACACTCTTATTTTTCGAGTTCTATGAGGGAAATGACCACTGTGGCCAAACCTTTCTCTCTCAGCAAACCAAACCTAGTGGAAAATAAAGACAACAAATTATGCTAAAAAACTGCATTTACAGTATATCTGAATTATATTTGTGAAATTTTTAGAAAACTTTTAAAAATATGACTTAGTTAAACACTCTTATTTTTTGAGTTCTATGAGGGAAATGACCACTGTGGCCAAACCCTTCTTCCTTAGCGAATTAAACGTAGTGGAAAAGGAAGACAACAAATCATACTAAAAAACTGCATTTACAGTATATCTGAATTGTATTTGTGAAATTTTTTAGAAAACTTTTAAAAATATGACTTAGTTAAACACTCTTATTTTTCGAGTTCTATGAGGGAAATAACCACTGTGGCCAAACCCTTCTTCTTCAGCATATAAAACCTAGTGGAAAAGGAAGACAACAAGTCATACTAAAAAACTGCTTTTACAGTATATCTGAATTGTATTTGTGAAATTTTTTAGAAAACTTTTAAAAATATGACTTAGTTAAACACTCTTATTTTTCGAGTTCTATGAGGGAAATGACCACTGTGGCCAAACCCTTCTTCCTCAGCATATTAAACCTAGTGAAAAAGGAAGACAACAAATCATACTAAAAAACTGCATTTACAGTATATCTGAATTATATTTGTGAAATTTTTTAGAAAACTTTTAAAAATATGACTTAGTAAAACACTCTTATTTTTCGAGTTCTATGAGGGAAATGAACACTGTGGCCAAACCCTTCTTTCTCAGCGAATCAAACCTAGTGAAAAATGAAGACAACAAGTCATGCTAAAAAACTGCATTTACAGTATATCTGAATTGTATTTGTGAAATTTTTAGAAAACTTTTAAAAATATGACTTAGTTAAACACTCTTATTTTTCGAGTTCTATGAGGGAAATGACCACTGTGGCCAAACCCTTCTTCCTCAGCGAATTAAACCTAGTGGAAAAGGAAGACAACAAATCGTACTAAAAAACTGCATTTACAGTATATCTGAATTGTATTTGTGAAATTTTTTAGAAAACTTTTAAAAATATGACTTAGTAAAACACTCTTATTTTTCGAGTTCTATGAGGGAAATGACCACTGTGGCCAAACCTTTCTCTCTCAGCGAACCAAACCTAGTGGACAATGAAAACAACATATCATACTAAAAAACTGCATTTACAATATATCTGAAGTGTATTTGTGAAATTTTTTAGAAAACTTTTAAAAATATGACTTAGTAAAACACTCTTATTTCTTGAGTTCTATGAGGGAAATGACCACTGTGGCCAAACCCTTTTTTCTCAGCAAATCAAGCCAAGTGGGAAATAAAGACAACAAATTATGCTAAAAAACTGCATTTACAGTATATCTGAATTATATTTGTGAAATTTTTAGAAAACTTTTAAAAATATGACTTAGTTAAACACTCTTATTTTTCGAGTTCTATGAGGGAAATGACCACTGTGGCCAAACCCTTCTTCCTTAGCATATAAAACCTAGTGAAAAATGAAGACAACAGATCATGCTAAAAAACTGCATTTACAGTATATCTGAATTGTATTTGTGACATTTTTGAGAAAACTTTTAAAAATATGACTTAATAAAACACTCTTATTTTTCGAGTTCTATGAGGCAAATGACGACTGTGGCCAAACCCTGCCTCCCCAGCAAATCAAACCTTGTGGAGAGTGAAGACAACAAACCATGCTAAAAAACTGCATTTACAGTATATCTGAATTGTATTTGTAAAATTGTTAGAAAACTTTTAAAAATATGACTTAGTTAAACACTCTTATTTTTCGAGTTCTATGAGGGAAATGACCACTGTGGCCAAACCCCTCTTCCTCAGCATATTAAACCTAGTGGAAAAGGAAGACAACAAATCATGCTAAAAAACTGCATTTACAGTATATCTGAATTATATTTGTGAAATTTTTAGAAAACTTTTAAAAATATGACTTAGTTAAACGCTCTTATTTTTTGAGTTCTATGAGGGAAATGACCACTGTGGCCAAACCCTTCTTCCTTAGCGAATTAAACCTAGTGAAAAAGGAAGACAACAAATCATACTAAAAAACTGCATTTACAGTATATCTGAATTGTATTTGTGAAATTTTTAGAAAACTTTTAAAAATATGACTTAGTTAAACACTCTTATTTTTCGAGTTCTATGAGGGAAATGACCACTGTGGCCAAACCACTCTTCCTCAGCGAATTAAACTTATAGAAAAAGGAAGACATCAAATCATACTAAAAAACCGCATTTACAGTATATAGGAATTGTATTTGTGAAATTTTTTAGAAAACTTTTAAAAATATGACTTAGTAAAACACTCTTATTTTTCGAGTTCTATGAGGGAAATGACCACTGTGGCCAAACCTTTCTCTCTCAGCAAACCAAACCTAGTGGGAAATAAAGACAACAAATTATGCTAAAAAACTGCATTTACAGTATATCTGAATTATATTTGTGAAATTTTTAGAAAACTTTTAAAAATATGACTTAGTTAAACACTCTTATTTTTTGAGTTCTATGAGGAAAATGACCACTGTGGCCAAACCCTTCTTCCTTAGCGAATTAAACGTAGTGGAAAAGGAAGACAACAAATTATACTAAAAAACTGCATTTACAGTATATCTGAATTGTATTTGTGAAATTTTTTAGAAAACTTTTAAAAATATGACTTAGTTAAACACTCTTATTTTTCGAGTTCTATGAGGGAAATAACCACTGTGGCCAAACCCTTCTTCTTCAGCATATAAAACCTAGTGGAAAAGGAAGACAACAAGTCATACTAAAAAACTGCTTTTACAGTATATCTGAATTGTATTTGTGAAATTTTTTAGAGAACTTTTAAAAATATGACTTAGTTAAACACTCTTATTTTTCGAGTTCTATGAGGGAAATGACCACTGTGGCCAAACCCTTCTTCCTCAGCATATTAAACCTAGTGAAAAAGGAAGACAACAAATCATACTAAAAAACTGCATTTACAGTATATCTGAATTATATTTGTGAAATTTTTTAGAAAACTTTTAAAAATATGACTTAGTAAAACACTCTTATTTTTCGAGTTCTATGAGGGAAATGAACACTGTGGCCAAACCCTTCTTTCTCAGCGAATCAAACCTAGTGAAAAATGAAGACAACAAGTCATGCTAAAAAACTGCATTTACAGTATATCTGAATTGTATTTGTGAAATTTTTAGAAAACTTTTAAAAATATGACTTAGTTAAACACTCTTATTTTTCGAGTTCTATGAGGGAAATGACCACTGTGGCCAAACCCTTCTTCCTCAGCGAATTAAACCTAGTGGAAAAGGAAGACAACAAATCGTACTAAAAAACTGCATTTACAGTATATCTGAATTGTATTTGTGAAATTTTTTAGAAAACTTTTAAAAATATGACTTAGTAAAACACTCTTATTTTTCGAGTTCTATGAGGGAAATGACCACTGTGGCCAAACCTTTCTCTCTCAGCGAACCAAACCTAGTGGACAATGAAAACAACATATCATACTAAAAAACTGCATTTACAATATATCTGAAGTGTATTTGTGAAATTTTTTAGAAAACTTTTAAAAATATGACTTAGTAAAACACTCTTATTTCTTGAGTTCTATGAGGGAAATGACCACTGTGGCCAAACCCTTTTTTCTCAGCAAATCAAGCCAAGTGGAAAATGAAGACAACAAACCATACTAACAAACTGCATTTACAGTATATCTGAATTGTATTTGTGAAATTTTTTAGAAAACTTTTAAAAATATGACTTAGTAAAACACTCTTATTTTTCGAGTTCTATGAGGGAAATGACCACTGTGGCCAAACCTTTCTTTTTCAGCGAATCAAACCGAGTGGGAAATAAAGACAACAAATCATGCTAAAAAAGTGCATTTACAGTATATCTGAATTATATTTGTGAAATTTTTAGAAAACTTTTAAAAATATGACTTAGTTAAACACTCTTATTTTTCGAGTTCTATGAGGGAAATGACCACTGTGGCCAAATTCTTCTTCCTTAGCGAATTAAACCTAGTGGAAAAGGAAGACAACAAATCATACTAAAAAACTGCATTTACAGTATATCTGAATTGTATTTGTGAAATTTTTTAGAAAACTTTTAAAAATATGACTTAGTTAAACACTCTTATTTTTCGAGTTTTATGAGGGAAATGACCACTGTGGCCAAACCCTTCTTCCTTAGCGAATTAAACCTAGTGAAAAAGGAAGACAACAAATCATACTAAAAAACTGCATTTACAGTATATCTGAATTGTATTTGTGAAATTTTTAGAAAACTTTTAAAAATATGACTTAGTTAAACGCTCTTATTTTTTGAGTTCTATGAGGGAAATGACCACTGTGGCCAAACCACTCTTCCTCAGCATATTAAACCTAGTGGAAAAGGAAGACAACAAATCATGCTAAAAAACTGCATTTACAGTATATCTGAATTATATTTGTGAAATTTTTAGAAAACTTTTAAAAATATGACTTAGTTAAACGCTCTTATTTTTTGAGTTCTATGAGGGAAATGACGACTGTGGCCAAACCCTGCCTCCCCAGCAAATCAAACCTTGTGGAGAGTGAAGACAACAAACCATGCTAAAAAACTGCATTTACAGTATATCTGAATTGTATTTGTGAAATTGTTAGAAAACTTTTAAAAATATGACTTAGTTAAACACTCTTATTTTTCGAGTTTTATGAGGGAAATGACCACTGTGGCCAAACCCTTCTTCCTTAGCGAATTAAACCTAGTGGAAAAGGAAGACAACAAACCATACTAACAAACTGCATTTACAGTATATCTGAATTGTATTTGTGAAATTTTTTAGAAAACTTTTAAAAATATGACTTAGTTAAACACTCTTATTTTTCGAGTTTTATGAGGGAAATGACGACTGTGGCCAAACCCTGCCTCCCCAGCAAATCAAACCTTGTGGAGAGTGAAGACAACAAACCATGCTAAAAAACTGCATTTACAGTATATCTGAATTGTATTTGTGAAATTGTTAGAAAACTTTTAAAAATATGACTTAGTTAAACACTCTTATTTTTCGAGTTCTATGAGGGAAATGACCACTGTGGCCAAACCACTCTTCCTCAGCATATTAAACCTAGTGGAAAAGGAAGACAACAAATCATGCTAAAAAACTGCATTTACAGTATATCTGAATTATATTTGTGAAATTTTTAGAAAACTTTTAAAAATATGACTTAGTTAAACGCTCTTATTTTTTGAGTTCTATGAGGGAAATGACCACTGTGGCCAAACCCTTCTTCCTTAGCGAATTAAACCTAGTGAAAAAGGAAGACAACAAATCATACTAAAAAACTGCATTTACAGTATATCTGAATTGTATTTGTGAAATTTTTTAGAAAACTTTTAAAAATATGACTTAGTTAAACACTCTTATTTTTCGATTTTTATGAGGGAAATGACCACTGTGGCCAAACCCTTCTTCCTCAGCATATTAAACCTAGTGAAAAAGGAAGACAACAAATTATACTAAAAAACTGCATTTACAGTATATCTGAATTGTATTTTGAAATTTTTTAGAAAACTTTTAAAAATATGACTTAGTAAAACACTCTTATTTTTCGAGTTCTATGAGGGAAATGACCACTGTGGCCAAACCTTTCTCTCTCAGCAAACCAAACCTAGTGGGAAATGAAGACAACAAATCATGCTAAAAAACTGCATTTACAATATATCTGAATTGTATTTGTGAAATTTTTTAGAAAACTTTTAAAAATATGACTTAGTAAAACACTCTTATTTTTCGAGTTCTATGAGGGAAATGACCACTGTGGCCAAACCCTTCTTCCTCAGCGGATTAAACCTAGTGGAAAAGGAAGACATCAAATTATACTAAAAAACTGCATTTATAGTATATCTGAATTGTATTTGTGAAATTTTTTAGAAAACTTTTAAAAATATGACTTAGTTAAACACTCTTATTTTTCGAGTTCTATGAGGGAAATGACCACTGTGGCCAAACCCTTCTTCCTCAGCATATTAAACCTAGTGGAATAGGAAGACAACAAATCATACTAAAAAACTGCATTTACAGTATATCTGAATTGTATTTGTGAAATTTTTAGAAAACTTTTAAAAATATGACTTAGTAAAACACTCTTATTTTTCGAGTTCTATGAGGGAAATGACCACTGTGCCCAAACCCTTCTTCCTCAGCAAATTAGACCTAGTGAAAAATGAAGACAACAGATCATGCTAAAAAACTGCATTTACAGTTTATCTGAATTGTATTTATGACATTTTTGAGAAAACTTTTAAAAATATGACTTAGTAAAACACTCTTATTTTTTGAGTTCTATGAGGCAAATGACGACTGTGGCCAAACCCTGCTTTCCCAGCAAATCAAACCTAGTGAAAAGTGAAGACAACAAACCATGCTAAAAAACTGCGTTTACAGTATATCTGAATTGTATTTGTGAAATTGTTAGAAAACTTTTAAAAATATGACTTAGTTAAACACTCTTATTTTTCGAGTTCTATGAGGGAAATGACCACTGTGGCCAAACCTTTCTCTCTCAGCGAACCAAACCTAGTGGAAAATGAAAACAACATATCATACTAAAAAACTGCATTTACAATATATCTGAAGTGTATTTGTGAAATTTTTTAGAAAACTTTTAAAAATATGACTTAGTAAAACACTCTTATTTCTTGAGTTCTATGAGGGAAATGACCACTGTGGCCAAACCCTTTTTTCTCAGGAAAACACGCCAAGTGGGAAATGAAGACAACAAACCATACTAACAAACTGCATTTACAGTATATCTGAATTGTATTTGTGAAATTTTTTAGAAAACTTTTAAAAATATGACTTAGTAAAACACTCTTATTTTTCGAGTTCTATGAGGCAAATGACGACTGTGGCCAAACCCTGCTTCCCCAGCAAATCAAACCTAGTGAAAAGTGAAGACAACAAACCATGCTAAAAAACTGCATTTACAGTATATCTGAATTGTATTTGTGAAATTGTTAGAAAACTTTTAAAAATATGACTTAGTTAAACACTCTTATTTTTCGAGTTCTATGAGGGAAATGACCACTGTGGCCAAACCCTTCTTTCTCTGCGAGTCAAACCTAGTGAAAACTGAAGACAACAAGTCATGCTAAAAAACTGCATTTACAGTATATCTGAATTGTATTTGTGAAATTGTTAGAAAACTTTTAAAAATATGACTTAGTTAAACACTCTTATTTTTCGAGTTCTAAGAGGGAAATAACCACTGTGGCCAAACCACTCTTCCTCAGCGAAACAAACCTAGTGGAAAAGGAAGCCATCAAATTATACTAAAAAACTGCATTTACAGTATATCTGAATTGTATTTGTGAAATTTTTTAGAAAACTTTTAAAAATATGACTTAGTTAAACACTCTTATTTTTCGAGTTTTATGAGGGAAATGACCACTGTGGCCAAACCCTTCTTCCTTAGCGAATTAAACCTAGTGGAAAAAGAAGACAACAAATCATACTAAAAAACTGCATTTACAGTATATCTGAATTGTATTTGTGAAATTTTTTAGAAAACTTTTAAAAATATGACTTAGTAAAACACTCCTATTTTTCGAGTTCTATGAGGGAAATGAACACTGTGGCCAAACCCTTCCTTCTCAGCGAATCAAACCTAGTGAAAAATGAAGACAACAGATCATGCTAAAAAACTGCATTTACGGTATATCTGAATTGTATTTGTGACATTTTTGAGAAAACTTTTAAAAATATGACTTAATAAAACACTCTTATTTTTCGAGTTCTATGAGGCAAATGACGACTGTGGCCAAACCCTGCCTCCCGAGCAAATCAAACCTTGTGGAGAGTGAAGACAACAAACCATGCTAAAAAACTGCATTTACAGTATATCTGAATTGTGTTTGTGAAATTGTTAGAAAACTTTTAAAAATATGACTTAGTTAAACACTCTTATTTTTCGAGTTCTATGAGGGAAATGACCACTGTGGCCAAACCACTCTTCCTAAGCCTATTAAACCTAGTGGAAAAGGAAGACAACAAATCATGCTAAAAAACTGCATTTACAGTATATCTGAATTATATTTGTGAAATTTTTAGAAAACTTTTAAAAATATGACTTAGTTAAACGCTCTTATTTTTTGAGTTCTATGAGGGAAATGACCACTGTGGCCAAACCCTTCTTCCTTAGCGAATTAAACCTAGTGAAAAAGGAAGACAACAAATCATACTAAAAAACTGCATTTACAGTATATCTGAATTGTATTTGTGAAATTTTTTAGAAAACTTTTAAAAATATGACTTAGTTAAACACTCTTATTTTTCGAGTTTTATGAGGGAAATGACCACTGTGGCCAAACCCTTCTTTCTCAGCATATTAAACCTAGTGAAAAAGGAAGACAACAAATTATACTAAAAAACTGCATTTACAGTATATCTGAATTGTATTTTGAAATTTTTTAGAAAACTTTTAAAAATATGACTTAGTAAAACACTCTTATTTTTCGAGTTCTATGAGGGAAATGACCACTGTGGCCAAACCTTTCTCTCTCAGCAAACCAAACCTAGTGGGAAATGAAGACAACAAATCATGCTAAAAAACTGCATTTACAATATATCTGAATTGTATTTGTGAAATTTTTTTAGAAAACTTTTAAAAATATGACTTAGTAAAACACTCTTATTTTTTGAGTTCTATGAGGGAAATGACCACTGTGGCCAAACCCTTCTTCCTCAGCGGATTAAACCTAGTGGAAAAGGAAGACATCAAATTATACTAAAAAACTGCATTTATAGTATATCTGAATTGTATTTGTGAAATTTTTTAGAAAACTTTTAAAAATATGACTTAGTTAAACACTCTTATTTTTCGAGTTCTATGAGGGAAATGACCACTGTGGCCAAACCCTTCTTCCTCAGCATATTAAACCTAGTGGAATAGGAAGACAACAAATCATACTAAAAAACTGCATTTACAGTATATCTGAATTGTATTTGTGAAATTTTTAGAAAACTTTTAAAAATATGACTTAGTAAAACACTCTTATTTTTCGAGTTCTATGAGGGAAATGACCACTGTGCCCAAACCCTTCTTCCTCAGCAAATTAGACCTAGTGAAAAATGAAGACAACAGATTATGCTAAAAAACTGCATTTACAGTTTATCTGAATTGTATTTGTGACATTTTTGAGAAAACTTTTAAAAATATGACTTAGTAAAACACTCTTATTTTTTGAGTTCTATGAGGCAAATGACGACTGTGGCCAAACCCTGCTTTCCCAGCAAATCAAACCTAGTGAAAAGTGAAGACAACAAACCATGCTAAAAAACTGCATTTACAGTTTATCTGAATTGTATTTGTGAAATTGTTAGAAAACTTTTAAAAATATGACTTAGTTAAACACTCTTATTTTTCGAGTTCTATGAGGGAAATGACCACTGTGGCCAAACCTTTCTCTCTCAGCGAACCAAACCTAGTGGAAAATGAAAACAACATATCATACTAAAAAACTGCATTTACAATATATCTGAAGTGTATTTGTGAAATTTTTTAGAAAACTTTTAAAAATATGACTTAGTAAAACACTCTTATTTCTTGAGTTCTATGAGGGAAATGACCACTGTGGCCAAACCCTTTTTTCTCAGCAAATCAAGCCAAGTGGGAAATGAAGACAACAAACCATACTAACAAACTGCATTTACAGTATATCTGAATTGTATTTGTGAAATTTTTTAGAAAACTTTTAAAAATATGACTTAGTAAAACACTCTTATTTTTCGAGTTCTATGAGGCAAATGACGACTGTGGCCAAACCCTGCTTCCCCAGCAAATCAAACCTAGTGAAAAGTGAAGACAACAAACCATGCTAAAAAACTGCATTTACAGTATATCTGAATTGTATTTGTGAAATTGTTAGAAAACTTTTAAAAATATGACTTAGTTAAACACTCTTATTTTTCGAGTTCTATGAGGGAAATGACCACTGTGGCCAAACCACTCTTCCTAAGCATATTAAACCTAGTGGAAAAAGAAGACAACAAATCATGCTAAAAAACTGCATTTACAGTATATCTGAATTATATTTGTGAAATTTTTAGAAAACTTTTAAAAATATGACTTAGTTAAACGCTCTTATTTTTTGAGTTCTATGAGGGAAATGACCACTGTGGCCAAACCCTTCTTCCTTAGCGAATTAAACCTAGTGAAAAAGGAAGACAACAAATCATACTAAAAAACTGCATTTACAGTATATCTGAATTGTATTTGTGAAATTTTTTAGAAAACTTTTAAAAATATGACTTAGTTAAACACTCTTATTTTTCGAGTTTTATGAGGGAAATGACCACTGTGGCCAAACCCTTCTTCCTCAGCATATTAAACCTAGTGAAAAAGGAAGACAACAAATTATACTAAAAAACTGCATTTACAGTATATCTGAATTGTATTTTGAAATTTTTTAGAAAACTTTTAAAGATATGACTTAGTAAAACACTCTTATTTTTCGAGTTCTATGAGGGAAATGACCACTGTGGCCAAACCCTTCTTTCTCTGCGAGTCAAACCTAGTGAGAACTGAAGACAACAAATCATGCTAAAAAACTGCATTTACAATATATCTGAATTGTATTTGTGAAATTTTTTTAGAAAACTTTTAAAAATATGACTTAGTAAAACACTCTTATTTTTCGAGTTCTATGAGGGAAATTACCACTGTGGCCAAACCCTTCTTCCTCAGCGGATTAAACCTAGTGGAAAAGGAAGACATCAAATTATACTAAAAAACTGCATTTATAGTATATCTGAATTGTATTTGTGAAATTTTTTAGAAAACTTTTAAAAATATGACTTAGTTAAACACTCTTATTTTTCGAGTTCTATGAGGGAAATGACCACTGTGGCCAAACCCTTCTTCCTCAGCATATTAAACCTAGTGGAATAGGAAGACAACAAATCATACTAAAAAACTGCATTTACAGTATATCTGAATTGTATTTGTGAAATTTTTAGAAAACTTTTAAAAATATGACTTAGTAAAACACTCTTATTTTTCGAGTTCTATGAGGGAAATGACCACTGTGCCCAAACCCTTCTTCCTCAGCAAATTAGACCTAGTGAAAAATGAAGACAACAGATTATGCTAAAAAACTGCATTTACAGTTTATCTGAATTGTATTTGTGACATTTTTGAGAAAACTTTTAAAAATATGACTTAGTAAAACACTCTTATTTTTTGAGTTCTATGAGGCAAATGACGACTGTGGCCAAACCCTGCTTTCCCAGCAAATCAAACCTAGTGAAAAGTGAAGACAACAAACCATGCTAAAAACTGCATTTACAGTATATCTGAATTGTATTTGTGAAATTGTTAGAAAACTTTTAAAAATATGACTTAGTTAAACACTCTTATTTTTCGAGTTCTATGAGGGAAATGACCACTGTGGCCAAACCTTTCTCTCTCAGCGAACCAAACCTAGTGGAAAATGAAAACAACATATCATACTAAAAAACTGCATTTACAATATATCTGAAGTGTATTTGTGAAATTTTTTAGAAAACTTTTAAAAATATGACTTAGTAAAACACTCTTATTTCTTGAGTTCTATGAGGGAAATGACCACTGTGGCCAAACCCTTTTTTCTCAGCAAATCAAGCCAAGTGGGAAATGAAGACAACAAACCATACTAACAAACTGCATTTACAGTATATCTGAATTGTATTTGTGAAATTTTTTAGAAAACTTTTAAAAATATGACTTAGTAAAACACTCTTATTTTTCGAGTTCTATGAGGCAAATGACGACTGTGGCCAAACCCTGCTTCCCCAGCAAATCAAACCTAGTGAAAAGTGAAGACAACAAACCATGCTAAAAAACTGCATTTACAGTATATCTGAATTGTATTTGTGAAATTGTTAGAAAACTTTTAAAAATATGACTTAGTTAAACACTCTTATTTTTCGAGTTCTATGAGGGAAATGACCACTGTGGCCAAACCACTCTTCCTCAGCGAATTAAACCTAGTGAAAAAGGAAGACAACAAATTATACTAAAAAACTGCATTTACAATATATCTGAATTGTATTTGTGAAATTTTTTAGAAAACTTTTAAAAATATGACTTAGTAAAACACTCTTATTTTTCGAGTTCTATGAGGGAAATGACCACTGTGGCCAAACCTTTCTCTCTCAGCGAACCAAACCTAGTGGGAAATGAAGACAACAAATCATGCTAAAAAACTGCATTTACAGTATATCTGAATTATATTTGTGAAATTTTTAGAAAACTTTTAAAAATATGACTTAGTTAAACACTCTTATTTTTTGAGTTCTATGAGGGAAATGACCACTGTGGCCAAACCCTTCTTCCTTAGCGAATTAAACCTAGTGAAAAAGGAAGACAACAAATCATACTAGAAAACTGCATTTACAGTATATCTGAATTGTATTTGTGAAATTTTTTAGAAAACTTTTAAAAATATGACTTAGTTAAACACTCTTATTTTTCGAGTTCTATGAGGGAAATGACCACTGTGGCCAAACCCTTCTTCCTCAGCATATTAAACGTAGTGGAAAAGGAAGACAACAAATTATACTAAAAAACTGCATTTACAGTATATCTGAATTGTATTTGTGAAATTTTTTAGAAATTTTTTAAAAATATGACTTAGTAAAACACTCTTATTTTTCGAGTTCTATGAGGGAAATGACCACTGTGGCCAAACCCTTCTTTCTCTGCGAGTCAAACCTAGTGAGAACTGAAGACAACAAGTCATGCTAAAAAACTGCATTTACAGTATATCTGAATTGTATTTGTGAAATTGTTAGAAAACTTTTAAAAATATGACTTAGTTAAACACTCTTATTTTTCGAGTTCTATGAGGGAAATAACCACTGTGGCCAAACCACTCTTCCTCAGCGAAACAAACCTAGTGGAAAAGGAAGACATCAAATTATACTAAAAAACTGCATTTACAGTTTATCTGAATTGTATTTGTGAAATTTTTTAGAAAACTTTTAAAAATATGACTTAGTTAAACACTCTTATTTTTCGAGTTCTATGAGGGAAATGACCACTGTGGCCAAACCCTTCTTTCTCAGCATATTAAACCTAGTGGAAAAGAAAGACAACAAATTATACTAAAAAACTGCATTTACAGTATATCTGAATTGTATTTGTGAAATTTTTAGAAAACTTTTAAAAATATGACTTAGTAAAACACTCTTATTTTTCGAGTTCTATGAGGGAAATGACCACTGTGCCCAAACCCTTCTTCCTCAGCAAATTAGACCTAGTGGAAAAGGAAGACAACAAATTATACTAAAAAACTGCATTTACAGTATATCTGAAATGTATTTGTGAAATTTTTTAGAAAACTTTTAAAAATATGACTTAGTTAAACACTCTTATTTTTCGAGTTCTATGAGGGAAATGACCACTGTGGCCAAACCCTTCTTCGTCAGCATATTAAACCTAGTGGAAAAGGAAGACAACAAATTATACTAAAAAACTGCATTTACAGTATATCTGAATTGTATTTGTGAAATTTTTAGAAAACTTTTAAAAATATGACTTAGTAAAACACTCTTATTTTTCGAGTTCTATGAGGGAAATGACCACTGTGCCCAAACCCTTCTTCCTCAGCAAATTAGACCTAGTGGAAAAGGAAGACAAAAAATTATACTAAAAAACTGCATTTACAGTATATCTGAAATGTATTTGTGAAATTTTTTAGAAAACTTTTAAAAATATGACTTAGTAAAACACTCTTATTTTTCGAGTTCTATGAGGGAAATGAACACTGTGGCCAAACCCTTCTTTCTCAGTGAATCAAACCTAGTGGAAAGTAAAGACAACAAACCATGCTAAAAAACTGCATTTACAGTATATCTGAATTGTATTTGTGAAATTGTTAGAAAACTTTTAAAAATATGACTTAGTTAAACACTCTTATTTTTCGAGTTCTATGAGGGAAATGACCACTGTGGCCAAACCACTCTTCCTCAGCGAATTAAACCTAGTGAAAAAGGAAGACAACAAATTATACTAAAAAACTGCATTTACAGTATATCTGAATTGTATTTGTGAAATTTTTTAGAAAACTTTTAAAAATATGAGTTAGTAAAACACTCTTATTTTTCGAGTTCTATGAGGGAAATGACCACTGTGGCCAAACCTTTCTTTCTCAGCTAATCAAACCTAATGGAAAATAAAGACAACATATTGTACTAAAAAACTGCATTTATAATATATCTGAAATGTATTTGTGAAATTTTTTAGAAAACTTTTAAAAATATGACTTAGTAAAACACTCTGATTTTTTGAGTTCTATGAGGAAAATGACCACTCTGGCCAAACTCTGCTTCCTTAGCAAATAAAGCCTAGTGGAAAGTGAAGACAACAAATCATGCTAAAAAACTGCATTTACAGTATATCTGAATTGTATTTGTGAAATTTTTTAGAAAACTTTTAAAAATATGACTTAGTAAAACACTCTTATTTTTCGAGTTCTATGAGGAAAATGACCACTGTGGCCAAAGTCTGCTTCCCCAGCAAATCGAACCTAGTGGAAAGTGAAGACAACCAACCATGCTAAAAAACTGCATTTACAGTATATCTGAATTGTATTTGTGAAATTTTTAGAAAACTTTTAAAAATATGACTTAGTTAAACACTCTTATTTTTCGAGTTCTATGAGGGAAATGACCACTGTGGCCAAACCCTTCTTCCTCAGCGAATTAAGCCTAGTGAAAAAGGAAGACAACAAATCATACTAAAAAACTGCATTTACAGTATATCTGAATTGTATTTGTGAAATTTTTTAGAAAACTTTTAAAAATATGACTTAGTTAAACACTCTTATTTTTCGAGTTCTATGAGGGAAATGACCACTGTGGCCAAACCCTTCTTCCTCAGCATATTAAACCTAGTGGAAAAGGAAGACAACAAATTATACTAAAAAACTGCATTTACAGTATATCTGAATTGTATTTGTGAAATTTTTTAGAAAACTTTTAAAAATATGACTTAGTAAAACACTCTTATTTTTCGAGTTCTATGAGGGAAATGAACACTGTGGCCAAACCCTTCTTTCTCAGCGAATCAAACCTAGTGAAGAATGAAGACAACAGGTCATGCTAAAAAACTGCATTTACAGTATATCTGAATTGTATTTTTTGACATTTTTGAGAAAACTTTTAAAAATATGACTTAGTAAAACACTCTTATTTTTCGAGTTCTATGAGGCAAATGACGACTGTGGCCAAACCCTGCTTCCCCAGCAAATCAAGCCTAGTGAAAAGTGAAGACAACAAACCATGCTAAAAAACTGCATTTACAGTATATCTGAATTGTATTTGTGAAATTGTTAGAAAACTTTTAAAAATATGACTTAGTTAAACACTCTTATTTTTCGAGTTCTATGAGGGAAATGACCACTGTGGCCAAACCACTCTTCCTCAGCGAATTAAACCTAGTGAAAAAGGAAGACAACAAACCATGCTAAAAAACTGCATTTACAGTATATCTGAATTGTATTTGTGAAATTGTTAGAAAACTTTTAAAAATATGACTTAGTTAAACACTCTTATTTTTCGAGTTCTATGAGGGAAATGACCACTGTGGCCAAACCACTCTTCCTCAGCGAATTAAACCTAGTGAAAAAGGAAGACAACAAATCATACTAAATAACTGCATTTACGGTATATCTGAATTGTATTTGTGAAATTTTTTAGAAAACTTTTAAAAATATGACTTAGTAAAACGCTCTTATTTTTCGAGTTCTATGAGGGAAATGACCACTGTGGCCAAACCTTTCTCTCTCAGCGAACCAAACCTAGTGGGAAATGAAAACAACATATCATACTAAAAAACTGCATTTACAATATATCTGAAGTGTATTTGTGAAATTTTTTAGAAAACTTTTAAAAATATGACTTAGTAAAACACTCTTATTTCTTGAGTTCTATGAGGGAAATGACCACTGTGGCCAAACCCTTTTTTCTCAGCAAATCAAGCCAAGTGGGAAATGAAGACAACAAACCATACTAACAAACTGCATTTACAGTATATCTGAATTGTATTTGTGAAATTTTTTAGAAAACTTTTAAAAATATGACTTAGTAAAACACTCTTATTTTTCGAGTTCTATGAGGCAAATGACGACTGTGGCCAAACCCTGCTTCCCCAGCAAATCAAACCTAGTGAAAAGTGAAGACAACAAACCGTGCTAAAAAACTGCATTTACAGTATATCTGAATTGTATTTGTGAAATTGTTAGAAAACTTTTAAAAATATGACTTAGTTAAACACTCTTATTTTTCGAGTTCTATGAGGGAAATGACCACTGTGGCCAAACCACTCTTCCTCAGCGAATTAAACCTAGTGAAAAAGGAAGACAACAAATTATACTAAAAAACTGCATTTACAATATATCTGAATTGTATTTGTGAAATTTTTTAGAAAACTTTTAAAAATATGACTTAGTAAAACACTCTTATTTTTCGAGTTCTATGAGGGAAATGACCACTGTGGCCAAACCTTTCTCTCTCAGCGAACCAAACCTAGTGGGAAATGAAGACAACAAATCATGCTAAAAAACTGCATTTACAGTATATCTGAATTATATTTGTGAAATTTTTAGAAAACTTTTAAAAATATGACTTAGTTAAACACTCTTATTTTTTGAGTTCTATGAGGGAAATGACCACTGTGGCCAAACCCTTCTTCCTTAGCGAATTAAACCTAGTGAAAAAGGAAGACAACAAATCATACTAAAAAACTGCATTTACAGTATATCTGAATTGTATTTGTGAAATTTTTTAGAAAACTTTTAAAAATATGACTTAGTTAAACACTCTTATTTTTCGAGTTCTATGAGGGAAATGACCACTGTGGCCAAACCCTTCTTCCTCAGCATATTAAACGTAGTGGAAAAGGAAGACAACAAATTATACTAAAAAACTGCATTTACAGTATATCTGAATTGTATTTGTGAAATTTTTTAGAAAACTTTTAAAAATATGACTTAGTAAAACACTCTTATTTTTCGAGTTCTATGAGGGAAATGACCACTGTGGCCAAACCCTTCTTTCTCTGCGAGTCAAACCTAGTGGGAACTGAAGACAACAAGTCATGCTAAAAAACTGCATTTACAGTATATCTGAATTGTATTTGTGAAATTGTTAGAAAACTTTTAAAAATATGACTTAGTAAAACACTCTTATTTTTCGAGTTCTATGAGGGAAATGACCACTGTGCCCAAACCCTTCTTCCTCAGCAAATTAGACCTAGTGGAAAAGGAAGACAACAAATCATACTAAAAAACTGCATTTACAGTATATCTGAATTGTATTTGTGAAATTTTTTAGAAAACTTTTAAAAATATGACTTAGTTAAACACTCTTATTTTTCGAGTTCTATGAGGGAAATGACCACTGTGGCCAAACCCTTCTTCCTCAGCATATTAAACCTAGTGGAAAAGGAAGACAACAAATTATACTAAAAAACTGCATTTACAGTATATCTGAATTGTATTTGTGAAATTTTTTAGAAAACTTTTAAAAATATGACTTAGTAAAACACTCTTATTTTTCGAGTTCTATGAGGGAAATGAACACTGTGGCCAAACCCTTCTTTCTCAGCGAATCAAACCTAGTGAAGAATGAAGACAACAGGTCATGCTAAAAAACTGCATTTACAGTATATCTGAATTGTATTTTTTGACATTTTTGAGAAAACTTTTAAAAATATGACTTAGTAAAACACTCTTATTTTTCGAGTTCTATGAGGCAAATGACGACTGTGGCCAAACCCTGCTTCCCCAGCAAATCAAGCCTAGTGAAAAGTGAAGACAACAAACCATGCTAAAAAACTACATTTACAGTATATCTGAATTGTATTTGTGAAATTGTTAGAAAACTTTTAAAAATATGACTTAGTTAAACACTCTTATTTTTCGAGTTCTATGAGGGAAATGACCACTGTGGCCAAACCACTCTTCCTCAGCGAATTAAACCTAGTGAAAAAGGAAGACAACAAACCATGCTAAAAAACTGCATTTACAGTATATCTGAATTGTATTTGTGAAATTGTTAGAAAACTTTTAAAAATATGACTTAGTTAAACACTCTTATTTTTCGAGTTCTATGAGGGAAATGACCACTGTGGCCAAACCACTCTTCCTCAGCGAATTAAACCTAGTGAAAAAGGAAGACAACAAATCATACTAAAAAACTGCATTTACGGTATATCTGAATTGTATTTGTGAAATTTTTTAGAAAACTTTTAAAAATATGACTTAGTAAAACGCTCTTATTTTTCGAGTTCTATGAGGGAAATGACCACTGTGGCCAAACCTTTCTTTCTCAGCTAATCAAACCCAGTGGAAAATAAAGACAACATATTGTACTAAAAAACTGCATTTATAATATATCTGAAATGTATTTGTGAAATTTTTTAGAAAACTTTTAAAAATATGACTTAGTAAAACACTCTTATTTTTCGAGTTCTATGAGGGAAATGATTACTGTGGCCAAACCCTTCTTTCTCAGCGAATCAAACCTAGTGAAAAATGAAGACAACAGGTCATGTTAAAAAACTGCATTTACAGTATATCTGAATTCTATTTGTGATATTTTTGAGAAAACTTTTAAAAATATGACTTAGTAAAACACTCTTATTTTTCGAGTTCTATGAGGCAAATGACGACTGTGGCCAAACCCTGCTTTCCCAGCAAATCAAGCCTAGTGGAAAGTGAAGACAACAAACTATGCTAAAAAACTGCATTTACAGTATATCTGAATTGTATTTGTGAAATTGTTAGAAAACTTTTAAAAATATGACTTAGTTAAACACTCTTATTTTTCGAGTTCTATGAGGGAAATGACCACTGTGGCCAAACCACTCTTCCTCAGCGAATTAAACCTAGTGAAAAAGGAAGACAACAAATCATACTAAAAAACTGCATTTACAGTATATCTGAATTGTATTTGTGAAATTTTTTAGAAAACTTTTAAAAATATGACTTAGTAAAACACTCTTATTTTTCGAGTTCTATGAGGGAAATGACCACTGTGGCCAAACCTTTCTTTCTCAGCTAATCAAACCTAGTGGAAAATAAAGACAACATATTGTACTAAAAAACTGCATTTATAATATATCTGAAATGTATTTGTGAAATTTTTTAGAAAACTTTTAAAAATATGACTTAGTAAAACACTCTGATTTTTTGAGTTCTATGAGGAAAATGACCACTGTGGCCAAACCCTGCTTCTTTAGCAAATAAAGCCTAGTGGAAAGTGAAGACAACAAATCATGCTAAAAAACTGCATTTACAGTATATCTGAATTGTATTTGTGAAATTTTTTAGAAAACTTTTAAAAATATGACTTAGTAAAACACTCTTATTTTTCGAGTTCTATGAGGAAAATGACCACTGTGGCCAAATCCTGCTTCCCCAGCAAATCGAACCTAGTGGAAAGTGAAGACAACCAACCACGCTAAAAAACTGCATTTACAGTATATTTGAATTGTATTTGTGAAATTTTTAGAAAACTTTTAAAAATATGACTTAGTTAAACACTCTTATTTTTCGAGTTCTATGAGGGAAATGACCACTGTGGCCAAACCCTTCTTCCTCAGCAAATTAAGCCTAGTGAAAAAGGAAGACAACAAATCATACTAAAAAACTGCACTTACAGTATATCTGAATTGTATTTGTGAAATTTTTTAGAAAACTTTTAAAAATATGACTTAGTTAAACACTCTTATTTTTCGAGTTCTATGAGAGAAATGACCACTGTGGCCAAACCCTTCTTCCTCAGCATATTAAACCTAGTGGAAAAGGAAGACAACAAATTATACTAAAAAACTGCATTTACAGTATATCTGAATTGTATTTGTGAAATTTTTTAGAAAACTTTTAAAAATATGACTTAGTAAAACACTCTTATTTTTCGAGTTCTATGAGAGAAATGAACACTGTGGCCAAACCCTTCCTTCTCAGCGAATCAAACCTAGTGAAAAATGAAGACAACAGGTCATGCTAAAAAACTGCATTTACAGTATATCTGAATTGTATTTGTGACATTTTTGAGAAAACTTTTAAAAATATGACTTAGTAAAACACTCTTATTTTTCGAGTTCTATGAGGCAAATAACGACTGTGGCCAAACCCTGCTTCCCCAGCAAATCAGGCCTAGTGAAAAGTGAAGACAACAAACCATGCTAAAAAACTGCATTTACAGTATATCTGAATTGTATTTGTGAAATTGTTAGAAAACTTTTAAAAATATGACTTAGTTAAACACTCTTATTTTTCGAGTTCTATGAGGGAAATGACCACTGTGGCCAAACCACTCTTCCTCAGCGAATTAAACCTAGTGAAAAAGGAAGACAACAAATCATACTAAAAAACTGCATTTACAGTATATCTGAATTGTATTTGTGAAATTTTTTAGAAAACTTTTAAAAATATGACTTAGTAAAACACTCTTATTTTTCGAGTTCTATGAGGGAAATGACCACTGTGGACAAACCTTTCTTTCTCAGCTAATCAAACCTAGTGGAAAATAAAGACAACATATTGTACTAAAAAACTGCATTTATAATATATCTGAAATGTATTTGTGACATTTTTTAGAAAACTTTTAAAAATATGACTTAGTAAAACACTCTTATTTTTCGAGTTCTATGAGAGAAATGAACACTGTGGCCAAACCCTTCCTTCTCAGCGAATCAAACCTAGTGAAAAATGAAGACAACAGGTCATGCTAAAAAACTGCATTTACAGTATATCTGAATTGTATTTGTGACATTTTTGAGAAAACTTTTAAAAATATGACTTAGTAAAACACTCTTATTTTTCGAGTTCTATGAGGCAAATAACGACTGTGGCCAAACCCTGCTTCCCCAGCAAATCAGGCCTAGTGAAAAGTGAAGACAACAAACCATGCTAAAAAACTGCATTTACAGTATATCTGAATTGTATTTGTGAAATTGTTAGAAAACTTTTAAAAATATGACTTAGTTAAACACTCTTATTTTTCGAGTTCTATGAGGGAAATGACCACTGTGGCCAAACCACTCTTCCTCAGCGAATTAAACCTAGTGAAAAAGGAAGACAACAAATCATACTAAAAAACTGCATTTACAGTATATCTGAATTGTATTTGTGAAATTTTTTAGAAAACTTTTAAAAATATGACTTAGTAAAACACTCTTATTTTTCGAGTTCTATGAGGGAAATGACCACTGTGGACAAACCTTTCTTTCTCAGCTAATCAAACCTAGTGGAAAATAAAGACAACATATTGTACTAAAAAACTGCATTTATAATATATCTGAAATGTATTTGTGACATTTTTTAGAAAACTTTTAAAAATATGACTTAGTAAAACACTCTGATTTTTTGAGTTCTATGAGGAAAATGACCACTGTGGCCAAACCCTGCTTTCTTAGCAAATAAAGCCTAGTGGAGAGTGAAGACAACAAATCATGCTAAAAAACTGCATTTACAGTATATCTGAATTGTATTTGTGAAATTTGTTAGAAAACTTTTAAAAATATGACTTAGTAAAACACTCTTATTTTTCGAGTCCTATGAGGAAAATGACCACTGTGGCCAAACCCTGCTTCCCCAGCAAATCAAACCTAGTGGAAAGTGAAGACAACTAACCATGCTAAAAAACTGCATTTACAGTATATCTGAATTGTATTTGTGAAATTTTTAGAAAACTTTTAAAAATATGACTTAGTAAAACACTCTTATTTTTCGAGTTCTATGAGGGAAATGACCACTGTGGCCAAACCTTTCTTTCTCAGCGAATCAAACCTAGTGGGAAATAAAGACAACAAATTATACTAAAAAACTGCATTTACAGTATATCTGAATTATATTTGTGAATTTTTTTAGAAAACTTTTAAAAATATGACTTAGTAAAATACTCTTATTTTTCGAGTTCTATGAGGGAAATAATGACCACTGTGGCCAAACCTTTCTTTCTTAGCGAATCAAACCTAGTGGAAAATGAAGACAACAAACCATGCTAAAGAACAGCATTAACAGTATATCTGAATTGTATTTGTGACATTTTTGAGAAAACTTTTAAAAATATAACTTAGTAAAACACTCTTATTTTTCAAGTTCTATGAGGCAAATGACCACTGTGGCCAAACCCTGCTTCGCCAGCAAATCAAACCTAGTGGAAAGTGAAGACAACAAACCATGCTAAAAAACTGCATTTACAGTATATCTGAATTATATTTGTGAAATATTTAGAAAACTTTTAAAAATATGACTTAGTTAAACACTCTTATTTTTCGAGTTCTATGAGGGAAATGACCACTGTGGCCAAAGCCTTCTTCCTCAGCAAATTAAGCCTAGTAAAAAAGGAAGACAACAAATCATACTAAAAAACTGCATTTACAGTATATCTGAATTGTATTTGTGAAATGTTTTAGAAAACTTTTAAAAATATGACTTAGTTAAACACTCTTATTTTTCGAGTTCTATGAGGGAAATGACCACTGTGGCCAAACCCTTCTTCCTCAGCATATTAAACCTAGCGGAAAAGGAAGACAACAAATCATACTAAAAAACTGCATTTACAGTATATCTGAATTGTATTTGTGAAATTTTTTAGAAAACTTTTAAAAATATGACTTAGTAAAACACTCTTATTTTTCGAGTTCTATGAGGGAAATGAACACTGTGGCCAAACCCTTCTTTCTCAGCAAATCAAACCTAATGAAAAATGAAGACAACAGATCATGCTAAAAAACTGCATTTACAGTATATCTGAATTGTATTTGTGACATTTTTGAGAAAACTTTTAAAAATATGACTTAGTAAAACACTCTTATTTTTCGAGTTCTATGAGGCAAATGACGACTGTGGCCAAACCCTGCTTTCCCAGCAAATCAAACCTAGTGGAAAGTGAAGACAACAAACCATGCTAAAAAACTGCATTTACAGTATATCTGAATTGTATTTGTGAAATTGTTAGAAAACTTTTAAAAATATGACTTAGTTAAACACTCTTATTTTTCGAGTTCTATGAGGGAAATGACCACTGTGGCCAAACCTTTCTTTCTCAGCTAATCAAACCTAGTGGAAAATAAAGACAACATATTGTACTAAAAAACTGCATTTATAATATATCTGAAATGTATTTGTGACATTTTTTAGAAAACTTTTAAAAATATGACTTAGTAAAACACTCTGATTTTTTGAGTTCTATGAGGAAAATGATCACTGTTGCCAAACCCTGCTTCCTTAGCAAATAAAGCCTAGTGGAGAGTGAAGACAACAAATCATGCTAAAAAACTGCATTTACAGTATATCTGAATTGTATTTGTGAAATTTGTTAGAAAACTTTTAAAAATATGACTTAGTAAAATACTCTTATTTTTCGAGTTCTATGAGGCAAATGACCACTGTGGCCAAACCCTGCTTCGCCAGCAAATCAAACCTAGTGGAAAGTGAAGACAACAAACCATGCTAAAAAACTGCATTTACAGTATATCTGAATTATATTTGTGAAATATTTAGAAAACTTTTAAAAATATGACTTAGTTAAACACTCTTATTTTTCGAGTTCTATGAGGGAAATGACCACTGTGGCCAAAGCCTTCTTCCTCAGCAAATTAAGCCTAGTAAAAAAGGAAGACAACAAATCATACTAAAAAACTGCATTTACAGTATATCTGAATTGTATTTGTGAAATTTTTTAGAAAACTTTTAAAAATATGACTTAGTTAAACACTCTTATTTTTCGAGTTCTATGAGGGAAATGACCACTGTGGCCAAACCCTTCTTCCTCAGCATATTAAACCTAGTGGAAAAGGAAGACAACAAATCATACTAAAAAACTGCATTTACAGTATATCTGAATTGTATTTGTGAAATTTTTTAGAAAACTTTTAAAAATATGACTTAGTAAAACACTCTTATTTTTCGAGTTCTATGAGGGAAATGAACACTGTGGCCAAACCCTTCTTTCTCAGCGAATCAAACCTAATGAAAAATGAAGACAACAGATCATGCTAAAAAACTGCATTTACAGTATATCTGAATTGTATTTGTGACATTTTTGAGAAAACTTTTAAAAATATGACTTAGTAAAACACTCTTATTTTTCGAGTTCTATGAGGCAAATGACGACTGTGGCCAAACCCTGCTTTCCCAGCAAATCAAACCTAGTGAAAGGGGAGACAACAAACCATGCTAAAAAACTGCATTTACAGTATATCTGAATTGTATTTGTGAAATTGTTAGAAAACTTTTAAAAATATGACTTAGTTAAACACTCTTATTTTTCGAGTTCTATGAGGGAAATGACCACTGTGGCTAAACCTTTCTTTCTCAGCTAATCAAACCTAGTGGAAAATAAAGACAACATATTGTACTAAAAAACTGCATTTATAATATATCTGAAATGTATTTGTGAAATTTTTTAGAAAGCTTTTAAAAATATGACTTAGTAAAACACTCTGATTTTTTGAGTTCTATGAGGAAAATGACCACTGTGGCCAAACCCTGCTTTCTTAGCAAATAAAGCCTAGTGGGAAATAAAGACAACAAATTATACTAAAAAACTGCATTTACAGTATATCTGAATTATATTTGTGACATTTTTGAGAAAACTTTTAAAAATATGACTTAGTTAAACACTCTTATTTTTCGAGTTCTATGAGGGAAATGACCACTGTGGCCAAACCCTTCTTCCTCAGCATATTAAACCTAGTGGAAAAGGAAGACAACAAATCATACTAAAAAACTGCATTTACAGTATATCTGAATTGTATTTGTGAAATTTTTTAGAAAACTTTTAAAAATATGACTTAGTAAAACACTCTTATTTTTCGAGTTCTATGAGGGAAATGACCACTGTGGACAAACCTTTCTTTCTCAGCTAATCAAACCTAGTGGAAAATAAAGACAACATATTGTACTAAAAAACTGCATTTATAATATATCTGAAATGTATTTGTGACATTTTTTAGAAAACTTTTAAAAATATGACTTAGTAAAACACTCTGATTTTTTGAGTTCTATGAGGAAAATGACCACTGTGGCCAAACCCTGCTTCCTTAGCAAATAAAGCCTAGTGGAGAGTGAAGACAACAAATCATGCTAAAAAACTGCATTTACAGTATATCTGAATTGTATTTGTGAAATTTGTTAGAAAACTTTTAAAAATATGACTTAGTAAAACACTCTTATTTTTCGAGTTCTATGAGGAAAATGACCACTGTGGCCAAACCCTGCTTCCCCAGCAAATCAAACCTAGTGGAAAGTGAAGACAACTAAACATGCTAAAAAACTGCATTTACAGTATATCTGAATTGTATTTGTGAAATTTTTAGAAAACTTTTAAAAATATGACTTAGTAAAACACTCTTATTTTTCGAGTTCTATGAGGGAAATGACCACTGTGGCCAAACCTTTCTTTCTCAGCGAATCAAACCTAGTGGGAAATAAAGACAACAAATTATACTAAAAAACTGCATTTACAGTATATCTGAATTATATTTGTGATTTTTTTTAGAAAACTTTTAAAAATATGACTTAGTAAAATACTCTTATTTTTCGAGTTCTATGAGGGAAATAATGACCACTGTGGCCAAACCTTTCTTTCTTAGCGAATCAAACCTAGTGGAAAATGAAGACAACAAACCATGCTAAAGAACAGCATTAACAGTATATCTGAATTGTATTTGTAACATTTTTGAGAAAACTTTTAAAAATATGACTTAGTAAAACACTCTTATTTTTCAAGTTCTATGAGGCAAATGACCACTGTGGCCAAACCCTGCTTCGCCAGCAAATCAAACCTAGTGGAAAGTGAAGACAACAAACCATGCTAAAAAACTGCATTTACAGTATATCTGAATTATATTTGTGAAATATTTAGAAAACTTTTAAAAATATGACTTAGTTAAACACTCTTATTTTTCGAGTTCTATGAGGGAAATGACCACTGTGGCCAAAGCCTTCTTCCTCAGCAAATTAAGCCTAGTAAAAAAGGAAGACAACAAATTATACTAAAAAACTGCATTTACAGTATATCTGAATTGTATTTGTGAAATGTTTTAGAAAACTTTTAAAAATATGACTTAGTTAAACACTCTTATTTTTCGAGTTCTATGAGGGAAATGACCACTGTGGCCAAACCCTTCTTCCTCAGCATATTAAACCTAGCGGAAAAGGAAGACAACAAATCATACTAAAAAACTGCATTTACAGTATATCTGAATTGTATTTGTGAAATTTTTTAGAAAACTTTTAAAAATATGACTTAGTAAAACACTCTTATTTTTCGAGTTCTATGAGGGAAATGAACACTGTGGCCAAACCCTTCTTTCTCAGCAAATCAAACCTAATGAAAAATGAAGACAACAGATCATGCTAAAAAACTGCATTTACAGTATATCTGAATTGTATTTGTGACATTTTTGAGAAAACTTTTAAAAATATGACTTAGTAAAACACTCTTATTTTTCGAGTTCTATGAGGCAAATGACGACTGTGGCCAAACCCTGCTTCCACAGCAAATCAAACCTAGTGGAAAGTGAAGACAACAAACCATGCTAAAAAACTGCATTTACAGTATATCTGAATTGTATTTGTGAAATTGTTAGAAAACTTTTAAAAATATGACTTAGTTAAACACTCTTATTTTTCGAGTTCTATGAGGGAAATGACCACTGTGGCCAAACCTTTCTTTCTCAGCTAATCAAACCTAGTGGAAAATAAAGACAACATATTGTACTAAAAAACTGCATTTATAATATATCTGAAATGTATTTGTGACATTTTTTAGAAAACTTTTAAAAATATGACTTAGTAAAACACTCTGATTTTTTGAGTTTTATGAGGAAAATGATCACTGTGGCCAAACCCTGCTTCCTTAGCAAATAAAGCCTAGTGGAGAGTGAAGACAACAAATTATGCTAAAAAACTGCATTTACAGTATATCTGAATTGTATTTGTGAAATTTGTTAGAAAACTTTTAAAAATATGACTTAGTAAAATACTCTTATTTTTCGAGTTCTATGAGGCAAATGACCACTGTGGCCAAACCCTGCTTCGCCAGCAAATCAAACCTAGTGGAGAGTGAAGACAACAAACCATGCTAAAAAACTGCATTTTCAGTATATCTGAATTATATTTGTGAAATATTTAGAAAACTTTTAAAAATATGACTTAGTTAAACACTCTTATTTTTCGAGTTCTATGAGGGAAATGACCACTGTGGCCAAAGCCTTCTTCCTCAGCAAATTAAGCCTAGTAAAAAAGGAAGACAACAAATCATACTAAAAAACTGCATTTACAGTATATCTGAATTGTATTTGTGAAATTTTTTAGAAAACTTTTAAAAATATGACTTAGTTAAACACTCTTATTTTTCGAGTTCTATGAGGGAAATGACCACTGTGGCCAAACCCTTCTTCCTCAGCATATTAAACCTAGTGGAAAAGGAAGACAACAAATCATACTAAAAAACTGCATTTACAGTATATCTGAATTGTATTTGTGAAATTTTTTAGAAAACTTTTAAAAATATGACTTAGTAAAACACTCTTATTTTTCGAGTTCTATGAGGGAAATGAACACTGTGGCCAAACCCTTCTTTCTCAGCGAATCAAACCTAATGAAAAATGAAGACAACAGATCATGCTAAAAAACTGCATTTACAGTATATCTGAATTGTATTTGTGACATTTTTGAGAAAACTTTTAAAAATATGACTTAGTAAAACACTCTTATTTTTCGAGTTCTATGAGGCAAATGACGACTGTGGCCAAACCCTGCTTTCCCAGCAAATCAAACCTAGTGAAAGGGGAGACAACAAATCATGCTAAAAAACTGCATTTACAGTATATCTGAATTGTATTTGTGAAATTTTTTAGAAAACTTTTAAAAATATGACTTAGTAAAACACTCTTATTTTTCGAGTTCTATGAGGAAAATGACCACTGTGGCCAAACCCTGCTTCCCCAGCAAATCGAACCTAGTGAAAAGTGAAGACAACCAACCGTGCTAAAAAACTGCATTTACAGTATATCTGAATTGTATTTGTGAAATTTTTAGAAAACTTTTAAAAATATGACTTAGTTAAACACTCTTATTTTTCGAGTTCTATGAGGGAAATGACCACTGTGGCCAAACCACTCTTCCTCAGCGAATTAAACCTAGTGAAAAAGGAAGACAACAAATCATACTAAAAAAATGCATTTACAGTATATCTGAATTGTATTTGTGAAATTTTTTAGAAAACTTTTAAAAATATGACTTAGTAAAACACTCTTATTTTTCGAGTTCTATGAGGGAAATGACCACTGTGGACAAACCTTTCTTTCTCAGCTAATCAAACCTAGTGGAAAATAAAGACAACATATTGTACTAAAAAACTGCATTTATAATATATCTGAAATGTATTTGTGACATTTTTTAGAAAACTTTTAAAAATATGACTTAGTAAAACACTCTGATTTTTTGAGTTTTATGAGGAAAATGATCACTGTGGCCAAACCCTGCTTCCTTAGCAAATAAAGCCTAGTGGAGAGTGAAGACAACAAATTATGCTAAAAAACTGCATTTACAGTATATCTGAATTGTATTTGTGAAATTTGTTAGAAAACTTTTAAAAATATGACTTAGTAAAATACTCTTATTTTTCGAGTTCTATGAGGCAAATGACCACTGTGGCCAAACCCTGCTTCGCCAGCAAATCAAACCTAGTGGAGAGTGAAGACAACAAACCATGCTAAAAAACTGCATTTTCAGTATATCTGAATTATATTTGTGAAATATTTAGAAAACTTTTAAAAATATGACTTAGTTAAACACTCTTATTTTTCGAGTTCTATGAGGGAAATGACCACTGTGGCCAAAGCCTTCTTCCTCAGCAAATTAAGCCTAGTAAAAAAGGAAGACAACAAATCATACTAAAAAACTGCATTTACAGTATATCTGAATTGTATTTGTGAAATTTTTTAGAAAACTTTTAAAAATATGACTTAGTTAAACACTCTTATTTTTCGAGTTCTATGAGGGAAATGACCACTGTGGCCAAACCCTTCTTCCTCAGCATATTAAACCTAGTGGAAAAGGAAGACAACAAATCATACTAAAAAACTGCATTTACAGTATATCTGAATTGTATTTGTGAAATTTTTTAGAAAACTTTTAAAAATATGACTTAGTAAAACACTCTTATTTTTCGAGTTCTATGAGGGAAATGAACACTGTGGCCAAACCCTTCTTTCTCAGCGAATCAAACCTAATGAAAAATGAAGACAACAGATCATGCTAAAAAACTGCATTTACAGTATATCTGAATTGTATTTGTGACATTTTTGAGAAAACTTTTAAAAATATGACTTAGTAAAACACTCTTATTTTTCGAGTTCTATGAGGCAAATGACGACTGTGGCCAAACCCTGCTTTCCCAGCAAATCAAACCTAGTGAAAGGGGAGACAACAAATCATGCTAAAAAACTGCATTTACAGTATATCTGAATTGTATTTGTGAAATTTTTTAGAAAACTTTTAAAAATATGACTTAGTAAAACACTCTTATTTTTCGAGTTCTATGAGGAAAATGACCACTGTGGCCAAACCCTGCTTCCCCAGCAAATCGAACCTAGTGAAAAGTGAAGACAACCAACCGTGCTAAAAAACTGCATTTACAGTATATCTGAATTGTATTTGTGAAATTTTTAGAAAACTTTTAAAAATATGACTTAGTTAAACACTCTTATTTTTCGAGTTCTATGAGGGAAATGACCACTGTGGCCAAACCACTCTTCCTCAGCGAATTAAACCTAGTGAAAAAGGAAGACAACAAATCATACTAAAAAAATGCATTTACAGTATATCTGAATTGTATTTGTGAAATTTTTTAGAAAACTTTTAAAAATATGACTTAGTAAAACACTCTTATTTTTCGAGTTCTATGAGGGAAATGACCACTGTGGACAAACCTTTCTTTCTCAGCTAATCAAACCTAGTGGAAAATAAAGACAACATATTGTACTAAAAAACTGCATTTATAATATATCTGAAATGTATTTGTGACATTTTTTAGAAAACTTTTAAAAATATGACTTAGTAAAACACTCTGATTTTTTGAGTTCTATGAGGAAAATGACCACTGTGGCCAAACCCTGCTTCCTTAGCAAATAAAGCCTAGTGGAGAGTGAAGACAACAAATCATGCTAAAAAACTGCATTTACAGTATATCTGAATTGTATTTGTGAAATTTGTTAGAAAACTTTTAAAAATATGACTTAGTAAAACACTCTTATTTTTCGAGTTCTATGAGGAAAATGACCACTGTGGCCAAACCCTGCTTCCCCAGCAAATCAAACCTAGTGGAAAGTGAAGACAACTAAACATGCTAAAAAACTGCATTTACAGTATATCTGAATTGTATTTGTGAAATTTTTAGAAAACTTTTAAAAATATGACTTAGTAAAACACTCTTATTTTTCGAGTTCTATGAGGGAAATGACCACTGTGGCCAAACCTTTCTTTCTCAGCGAATCAAACCTAGTGGGAAATAAAGACAACAAATTATACTAAAAAACTGCATTTACAGTATATCTGAATTATATTTGTGAATTTTTTTAGAAAACTTTTAAAAATATGACTTAGTAAAATACTCTTATTTTTCGAGTTCTATGAGGGAAATAATGACCACTGTGGCCAAACCTTTCTTTCTTAGCGAATCAAACCTAGTGGAAAATGAAGACAACAAACCATGCTAAAGAACAGCATTAACAGTATATCTGAATTGTATTTGTGACATTTTTGAGAAAACTTTTAAAAATATGACTTAGTAAAACACTCTTATTTTTCAAGTTCTATGAGGCAAATGACCACTGTGGCCAAACCCTGCTTCGCCAGCAAATCAAACCTAGTGGAAAGTGAAGACAACAAACCATGCTAAAAAACTGCATTTACAGTATATCTGAATTATATTTGTGAAATATTTAGAAAACTTTTAAAAATATGACTTAGTTAAACACTCTTATTTTTCGAGTTCTATGAGGGAAATGACCACTGTGGCCAAACCCTTCTTCCTCAGCAAATTAAGCCTAGTAAAAAAGGAAGACAACAAATTATACTAAAAAACTGCATTTACAGTATATCTGAATTGTATTTGTGAAATGTTTTAGAAAACTTTTAAAAATATGACTTAGTTAAACACTCTTATTTTTCGAGTTCTATGAGGGAAATGACCACTGTGGCCAAACCCTTCTTCCTCAGCATATTAAACCTAGCGGAAAAGGAAGACAACAAATCATACTAAAAAACTGCATTTACAGTATATCTGAATTGTATTTGTGAAATTTTTTAGAAAACTTTTAAAAATATGACTTAGTAAAACACTCTTATTTTTCGAGTTCTATGAGGGAAATGAACACTGTGGCCAAACCCTTCTTTCTCAGCAAATCAAACCTAATGAAAAATGAAGACAACAGATCATGCTAAAAAACTGCATTTACAGTATATCTGAATTGTATTTGTGACATTTTTGAGAAAACTTTTAAAAATATGACTTAGTAAAACACTCTTATTTTTCGAGTTCTATGAGGCAAATGACGACTGTGGCCAAACCCTGCTTCCCCAGCAAATCAAACCTAGTGGAAAGTGAAGACAACAAACCATGCTAAAAAACTGCATTTACAGTATATCTGAATTGTATTTGTGAAATTGTTAGAAAACTTTTAAAAATATGACTTAGTTAAACACTCTTATTTTTCGAGTTCTATGAGGGAAATGACCACTGTGGCCAAACCTTTCTTTCTCAGCTAATCAAACCTAGTGGAAAATAAAGACAACATATTGTACTAAAAAACTGCATTTATAATATATCTGAAATGTATTTGTGACATTTTTTAGAAAACTTTTAAAAATATGACTTAGTAAAACACTCTGATTTTTTGAGTTCTATGAGGAAAATGATCACTGTGGCCAAACCCTGCTTCCTTAGCAAATAAAGCCTAGTGGAGAGTGAAGACAACAAATTATGCTAAAAAACTGCATTTACAGTATATCTGAATTGTATTTGTGAAATTTGTTAGAAAACTTTTAAAAATATGACTTAGTAAAATACTCTTATTTTTCGAGTTCTATGAGGCAAATGACCACTGTGGCCAAACCCTGCTTCGCCAGCAAATCAAACCTAGTGGAGAGTGAAGACAACAAACCATGCTAAAAAACTGCATTTTCAGTATATCTGAATTATATTTGTGAAATATTTAGAAAACTTTTAAAAATATGACTTAGTTAAACACTCTTATTTTTCGAGTTCTATGAGGGAAATGACCACTGTGGCCAAAGCCTTCTTCCTCAGCAAATTAAGCCTAGTAAAAAAGGAAGACAACAAATCATACTAAAAAACTGCATTTACAGTATATCTGAATTGTATTTGTGAAATTTTTTAGAAAACTTTTAAAAATATGACTTAGTTAAACACTCTTATTTTTCGAGTTCTATGAGGGAAATGACCACTGTGGCCAAACCCTTCTTCCTCAGCATATTAAACCTAGTGGAAAAGGAAGACAACAAATCATACTAAAAAACTGCATTTACAGTATATCTGAATTGTATTTGTGAAATTTTTTAGAAAACTTTTAAAAATATGACTTAGTAAAACACTCTTATTTTTCGAGTTCTATGAGGGAAATGAACACTGTGGCCAAACCCTTCTTTCTCAGCGAATCAAACCTAATGAAAAATGAAGACAACAGATCATGCTAAAAAACTGCATTTACAGTATATCTGAATTGTATTTGTGACATTTTTGAGAAAACTTTTAAAAATATGACTTAGTAAAACACTCTTATTTTTCGAGTTCTATGAGGCAAATGACGACTGTGGCCAAACCCTGCTTTCCCAGCAAATCAAACCTAGTGAAAGGGGAGACAACAAATCATGCTAAAAAACTGCATTTACAGTATATCTGAATTGTATTTGTGAAATTTTTTAGAAAACTTTTAAAAATATGACTTAGTAAAACACTCTTATTTTTCGAGTTCTATGAGGAAAATGACCACTGTGGCCAAACCCTGCTTCCCCAGCAAATCGAACCTAGTGAAAAGTGAAGAAAACCAACCGTGCTAAAAAACTGCATTTACAGTATATCTGAATTGTATTTGTGAAATTTTTAGAAAACTTTTAAAAATATGACTTAGTAAAACACTCTTATTTTTCGAGTTCTATGAGGGAAATGACCACTGTGGCCAAACCTTTCTTTCTCAGCGAATCAAACCTAGTGGGGAATAAAGACAACAAATTATACTAAAAAACTGCATTTACAGTATATCTGAATTATATTTGTGAATTTTTTTAGAAAACTTTTAAAAATATGACTTAGTAAAATACTCTTATTTTTCGAGTTCTATGAGGGAAATGACCACTGTGGCGAAACCCTTCTTTCTCAGCGAATCAGGCCTAGTGAAGAATGAAGACAACAAATCATACTAAAAAACTGCATTAACAGTATATCTGAATTGTATTTGTGACATTTTTGAGAAAACTTTTAAAAATATGACTTAGTAAAACACTCTTATTTTTCGAGTTCTATGAGGCAAATGACCACTGTGGCCAAACCCTGCTTCGCCAGCAAATCAAACCTAGTGAAAAGTGAAGACAACAAACCATGCTAAAAAACTGCATTTACAGTATATCTGAATTATATTTGTGAAATATTTAGAAAACTTTTAAAAATATGACTTAGTTAAACACTCTTATTTTTCGACTTCTATGAGGGAAATGACCACTGTGGCCAAAGCCTTCTTCCTCAACGAATTAAGCCTAGTAAAAAAGGAAGACAACAAATCATACTAAAAAACTGCATTTACAGTATATCTGAATTGTATTTGTGAAATTTTTTAGAAAACTTTTAAAAATATGACTTAGTTAAACACTCTTATTTTTCGAGTTCTATGAGGGAAATGACCACTGTGGCCAAACCCTTCTTCCTCAGCATATTAAACCTAGTGGAAAAGGAAGACAACAAATCATACTAAAAAACTGCATTTACAGTATATCTGAATTGTATTTGTGAAATTTTTTAGAAAACTTTTAAAAATATGACTTAGTTAAACACTCTTATTTTTCGAGTTCTATGAGGGAAATGACCACTGTGGCCAAACCTTTCTTTCTCAGCTAATCAAACCTAGTGGAAAATAAAGACAACATATTGTACTAAAAAACTGCATTTATAATATATCTGAAATGTATTTGTGACATTTTTTAGAAAACTTTTAAAAATATGACTTAGTAAAACACTCTGATTTTTTGAGTTCTATGAGGAAAATGATCACTGTGGCCAAACCCTGCTTCCTTAGCAAATAAAGCCTAGTGGAGAGTGAAGACAACAAATTATGCTAAAAAACTGCATTTACAGTATATCTGAATTGTATTTGTGAAATTTGTTAGAAAACTTTTAAAAATATGACTTAGTAAAATACTCTTATTTTTCGAGTTCTATGAGGCAAATGACCACTGTGGCCAAACCCTGCTTCGCCAGCAAATCAAACCTATCGGAGAGTGAAGACAACAAACCATGCTAAAAAACTGCATTTTCAGTATATCTGAATTATATTTGTGAAATATTTAGAAAACTTTTAAAAATATGACTTAGTTAAACACTCTTATTTTTCGAGTTCTATGAGGGAAATGACCACTGTGGCCAAAGCCTTCTTCCTCAGCAAATTAAGCCTAGTAAAAAAGGAAGACAACAAATCATACTAAAAAACTGCATTTACAGTATATCTGAATTGTATTTGTGAAATTTTTTAGAAAACTTTTAAAAATATGACTTAGTTAAACACTCTTATTTTTCGAGTTCTATGAGGGAAATGACCACTGTGGCCAAACCCTTCTTCCTCAGCATATTAAACCTAGTGGAAAAGGAAGACAACAAATCATACTAAAAAACTGCATTTACAGTATATCTGAATTGTATTTGTGAAATTTTTTAGAAAACTTTTAAAAATATGACTTAGTAAAACACTCTTATTTTTCGAGTTCTATGAGGGAAATGAACACTGTGGCCAAACCCTTCTTTCTCAGCGAATCAAACCTAATGAAAAATGAAGACAACAGATCATGCTAAAAAACTGCATTTACAGTATATCTGAATTGTATTTGTGACATTTTTGAGAAAACTTTTAAAAATATGACTTAGTAAAACACTCTTATTTTTCGAGTTCTATGAGGCAAATGACGACTGTGGCCAAACCCTGCTTTCCCAGCAAATCAAACCTAGTGAAAGGGGAGACAACAAATCATGCTAAAAAACTGCATTTACAGTATATCTGAATTGTATTTGTGAAATTTTTTAGAAAACTTTTAAAAATATGACTTAGTAAAACACTCTTATTTTTCGAGTTCTATGAGGAAAATGACCACTGTGGCCAAACCCTGCTTCCCCAGCAAATCGAACCTAGTGAAAAGTGAAGACAACCAACCGTGCTAAAAAACTGCATTTACAGTATATCTGAATTGTATTTGTGAAATTTTTAGAAAACTTTTAAAAATATGACTTAGTAAAACACTCTTATTTTTCGAGTTCTATGAGGGAAATGACCACTGTGGCCAAACCTTTCTTTCTCAGCGAATCAAACCTAGTGGGAAATAAAGACAACAGATCATGCTAAAAAACTGCATTTACAGTATATCTGAATTGTATTTGTGACATTTTTGAGAAAACTTTTAAAAATATGACTTAGTAAAACACTCTTATTTTTCGAGTTCTATGAGGCAAATGACGACTGTGGCCAAACCCTGCTTTCCCAGCAAATCAAACCTAGTGAAAGGGGAGACAACAAATCATGCTAAAAAACTGCATTTACAGTATATCTGAATTGTATTTGTGAAATTTTTTAGAAAACTTTTAAAAATATGACTTAGTAAAACACTCTTATTTTTCGAGTTCTATGAGGAAAATGACCACTGTGGCCAAACCCTGCTTCCCCAGCAAATCGAACCTAGTGAAAAGTGAAGAAAACCAACCGTGCTAAAAAACTGCATTTACAGTATATCTGAATTGTATTTGTGAAATTTTTAGAAAACTTTTAAAAATATGACTTAGTAAAACACTCTTATTTTTCGAGTTCTATGAGGGAAATGACCACTGTGGCCAAACCTTTCTTTCTCAGCGAATCAAACCTAGTGGGGAATAAAGACAACAAATTATACTAAAAAACTGCATTTACAGTATATCTGAATTATATTTGTGAATTTTTTTAGAAAACTTTTAAAAATATGACTTAGTAAAATACTCTTATTTTTCGAGTTCTATGAGGGAAATGACCACTGTGGCGAAACCCTTCTTTCTCAGCGAATCAGGCCTAGTGAAGAATGAAGACAACAAATCATACTAAAAAACTGCATTAACAGTATATCTGAATTGTATTTGTGACATTTTTGAGAAAACTTTTAAAAATATGACTTAGTAAAACACTCTTATTTTTCGAGTTCTATGAGGCAAATGACCACTGTGGCCAAACCCTGCTTCGCCAGCAAATCAAACCTAGTGAAAAGTGAAGACAACAAACCATGCTAAAAAACTGCATTTACAGTATATCTGAATTATATTTGTGAAATATTTAGAAAACTTTTAAAAATATGACTTAGTTAAACACTCTTATTTTTCGACTTCTATGAGGGAAATGACCACTGTGGCCAAAGCCTTCTTCCTCAACGAATTAAGCCTAGTAAAAAAGGAAGACAACAAATCATACTAAAAAACTGCATTTACAGTATATCTGAATTGTATTTGTGAAATTTTTTAGAAAACTTTTAAAAATATGACTTAGTTAAACACTCTTATTTTTCGAGTTCTATGAGGGAAATGACCACTGTGGCCAAACCCTTCTTCCTCAGCATATTAAACCTAGTGGAAAAGGAAGACAACAAATCATACTAAAAAACTGCATTTACAGTATATCTGAATTGTATTTGTGAAATTTTTTAGAAAACTTTTAAAAATATGACTTAGTTAAACACTCTTATTTTTCGAGTTCTATGAGGGAAATGACCACTGTGGCCAAACCTTTCTTTCTCAGCTAATCAAACCTAGTGGAAAATAAAGACAACATATTGTACTAAAAAACTGCATTTATAATATATCTGAAATGTATTTGTGACATTTTTTAGAAAACTTTTAAAAATATGACTTAGTAAAACACTCTGATTTTTTGAGTTCTATGAGGAAAATGATCACTGTGGCCAAACCCTGCTTCCTTAGCAAATAAAGCCTAGTGGAGAGTGAAGACAACAAATTATGCTAAAAAACTGCATTTACAGTATATCTGAATTGTATTTGTGAAATTTGTTAGAAAACTTTTAAAAATATGACTTAGTAAAATACTCTTATTTTTCGAGTTCTATGAGGCAAATGACCACTGTGGCCAAACCCTGCTTCGCCAGCAAATCAAACCTATCGGAGAGTGAAGACAACAAACCATGCTAAAAAACTGCATTTTCAGTATATCTGAATTATATTTGTGAAATATTTAGAAAACTTTTAAAAATATGACTTAGTTAAACACTCTTATTTTTCGAGTTCTATGAGGGAAATGACCACTGTGGCCAAAGCCTTCTTCCTCAGCAAATTAAGCCTAGTAAAAAAGGAAGACAACAAATCATACTAAAAAACTGCATTTACAGTATATCTGAATTGTATTTGTGAAATTTTTTAGAAAACTTTTAAAAATATGACTTAGTTAAACACTCTTATTTTTCGAGTTCTATGAGGGAAATGACCACTGTGGCCAAACCCTTCTTCCTCAGCATATTAAACCTAGTGAAAAAGGAAGACAACAAATCATACTAAAAAACTGCATTTACAGTATATCTGAATTGTATTTGTGAAATTTTTTAGAAAACTTTTAAAAATATGACTTAGTAAAACACTCTTATTTTTCGAGTTCTATGAGGGAAATGAACACTGTGGCCAAACCCTTCTTTCTCAGCGAATCAAACCTAATGAAAAATGAAGACAACAGATCATGCTAAAAAACTGCATTTACAGTATATCTGAATTGTATTTGTGACATTTTTGAGAAAACTTTTAAAAATATGACTTAGTAAAACACTCTTATTTTTCGAGTTCTATGAGGCAAATGACGACTGTGGCCAAACCCTGCTTTCCCAGCAAATCAAACCTAGTGAAAGGGGAGACAACAAATCATGCTAAAAAACTGCATTTACAGTATATCTGAATTGTATTTGTGAAATTTTTTAGAAAACTTTTAAAAATATGACTTAGTAAAACACTCTTATTTTTCGAGTTCTATGAGGAAAATGACCACTGTGGCCAAACCCTGCTTCCCCAGCAAATCGAACCTAGTGAAAAGTGAAGACAACCAACCGTGCTAAAAAACTGCATTTACAGTATATCTGAATTGTATTTGTGAAATTTTTAGAAAACTTTTAAAAATATGACTTAGTAAAACACTCTTATTTTTCGAGTTCTATGAGGGAAATGACCACTGTGGCCAAACCTTTCTTTCTCAGCGAATCAAACCTAGTGGGAAATAAAGACAACAAATTATACTAAAAAACTGCATTTACAGTATATCTGAATTATATTTGTGAATTTTTTTAGAAAACTTTTAAAAATATGACTTAGTAAAATACTCTTATTTTTCGAGTTCTATGAGGGAAATGACCACTGTGGCGAAACCCTTCTTTCTCAGCGAATCAGGCCTAGTGAAGAATGAAGACAACAAATCATACTAAAAAACTGCATTAACAGTATATCTGAATTGTATTTGTGACATTTTTGAGAAAACTTTTAAAAATATGACTTAGTAAAACACTCTTATTTTTCGAGTTCTATGAGGCAAATGACCACTGTGGCCAAACCCTGCTTCGCCAGCAAATCAAACCTAGTGAAAAGTGAAGACAACAAACCATGCTAAAAAACTGCATTTACAGTATATCTGAATTATATTTGTGAAATATTTAGAAAACTTTTAAAAATATGACTTAGTTAAACACTCTTATTTTTCGACTTCTATGAGGGAAATGACCACTGTGGCCAAAGCCTTCTTCCTCAACGAATTAAGCCTAGTAAAAAAGGAAGACAACAAATCATTCTAAAAAACTGCATTTACAGTATATCTAAATTGTATTTGTGAAATTTTTTAGAAAACTTTTAAAAATATGACTTAGTTAAACACTCTTATTTTTCGAGTTCTATGAGGGAAATGACCACTGTGGCCAAACCCTTCTTCCTCAGCATATTAAACCTAGTGGAAAACGAAGACAACAAATCATACTAAAAAAGTGCATTTACGGTATATCTGAATTGTATTTGTGAAATTTTTTAGAAAACTTTTAAAAATATGACTTAGTAAAACACTCTTATTTTTCGAGTTCTATGAGGGAAATGAACACTGTGTCCAAACCCTTCGTTCTCAGCGAATCAAACCTAGTGAAAAATGAAGACAACAGGACATGCTAAAAAACTGCATTTACAGTATATCTGAATTGTATTTGTGACATTTTTGAGAAAACTTTTAAAAATATGACTTAGTAAAACACTCTTATTTTTCGAGTTCTATGAGGCAAATGACGACTGTGGCCAAACCCTGCTTCCCCAGCAAATCAAACCTAGTGGAAAGTGAAGACAACAAACTATGCTAAAAAACTGCATTTACAGTATATCTGAATTGTATTTGTGAAATTGTTAGAAAACTTTTAAAAATATGACTTAGTTAAACACTCTTATTTTTCGAGTTCTATGAGGGAAATGACCACTGTGGCCAAACCTTTCTTTCTCAGCTAATCAAACCTAGTGGAAAATAAAGACAACATATTGTACTAAAAAACTGCATTTACAGTATATCTGAATTATATTTGTGAAATATTTAGAAAACTTTTAAAAATATGACTTAGTTAAACACTCTTATTTTTCGACTTCTATGAGGGAAATGACCACTGTGGCCAAAGCCTTCTTCCTCAACGAATTAAGCCTAGTAAAAAAGGAAGACAACAAATCATTCTAAAAAACTGCATTTACAGTATATCTAAATTGTATTTGTGAAATTTTTTAGAAAACTTTTAAAAATATGACTTAGTTAAACACTCTTATTTTTCGAGTTCTATGAGGGAAATGACCACTGTGGCCAAACCCTTCTTCCTCAGCATATTAAACCTAGTGGAAAACGAAGACAACAAGTCATGCTATAAAACTGCATTTACAGTATATCTGAATTGTATTTGTGAAATTTTTTAGAAAACTTTTAAAAATATGACTTAGTAAAACACTCTTATTTTTCGAGTTCTATGAGGAAAATGACCACTGTGGCCAAACCCTGCTTCCCCAGCAAATCGAACCTAGTGGAAAGTGAAGACAACCAACCATGCTAAAAAACTGCATTTACAGTATATCTGAATTGTATTTGTGAAATTTTTAGCAAAATTTTAAAAATATGACTTAGTAAAACACTCTTATTTTTCGAGTTCTATGAGGGAAATGACCACTGTGGCGAAACCCTTCTTTCTCAGCGAATCAAGCCTAGTGAAGAATGAAGACAACAAATCATACTAAAAAACTGCATTAACAGTATATCTGAATTGTATTTGTGACATTTTTGAGAAAACTTTTAAAAATATGACTTAGTAAAACACTCTTATTTTTCGAGTTCTATGAGGCAAATGACCACTGTGGCCAAACCCTGCTTTGCCAGCAAATCAAACCTAGTGAAAAGTGAAGACAACAAACCATGCTAAAAAACTGCTTTTACAGTATATCTGAATTATATTTGTGAAATATTTAGAAAACTTTTAAAAATATGACTTAGTTAAACACTCTTATTTTTCGACTTCTATGAGGGAAATGACCACTGTGGCCAAAGCCTTCTTCCTCAGCGAATTAGGCCTAGTAAAAAAGAAAGACAACAAATCATACTAAAAAACTGCATTTACAGTATATCTAAATTGTATTTGTGAAATTTTTTAGAAAACTTTTAAAAATATGACTTAGTTAAACACAATTATTTTTCGAGTTCTATGAGGGAAATGACCACTGTGGCCAAACCCTTCTTCCTCAGCATATTAAACCTTAAAGAAAACGAAGACAACAAATCATACTAAAAAACTGCATTTACAGTATATCTGAATTGTATTTGTGAAATTTTTTAGAAAACTTTTAAAAATATGACTTAGTAAAACACTCTTATTTTTCGAGTTCTATGAGGGAAATGAACACTGTGTCCAAACCCTTCGTTCTCAGCGAATCAAACCTAGTGAAAAATGAAGACAACAGGACATGCTAAAAAACTGCATTTACAGTATATCTGAATTGTATTTGTGACATTTTTGAGAAAACTTTTAAAAATATGACTTAGTAAAACACTCTTATTTTTCGAGTTCTATGAGGCAAATGACGACTGTGGCCAAACCCTGCTTCCCCAGCAAATCAAACCTAGTGGAAAGTGAAGACAACAAACTATGCTAAAAAACTGCATTTACAGTATATCTGAATTGTATTTGTGAAATTGTTAGAAAACTTTTAAAAATATGACTTAGTTAAACACTCTTATTTTTCGAGTTCTATGAGGGAAATGACCACTGTGGCCAAACCTTTCTTTCTCAGCTAATCAAACCTAGTGGAAAATAAAGGCAACATATTGTACTAAAAAACTGCATTTATAATATATCTAAAATGTATTTGTGAAATTTTTTAGAAAACTTTTAAAAATATGACTTAGTAAAACACTCTGATTTTTTGAGTTCTATGAGGAAAATGACCACTGTGGCCAAACCCTGCTTTCTTAGCAAATCAAACCTAGTGGAAAGTGAAGACAACAAGTCATGCTATAAAATTGCATTTACAGTATATCTGAGTTGTATTTGTGAAATTTTTTAGAAAACTTTTAAAAATATGACTTAGTAAAACACTCTTATTTTTCGAGTTCTATGAGGAAAATGACCACTGTGGCCAAACCCTGCTTCCCCAGCAAATCGAACGTAGTGGAAAGTGAAGACAACCAACCATGCTAAAAAACTGCATTTACAGTATATCTGAATTGTATTTGTGAAATTTTTAGCAAAATTTTAAAAATATGACTTAGTAAAACACTCTTATTTTTCGAGTTCTATGAGGAAAATGACCACTGTGGCGAAACCCTTCTTTCTCAGCGAATCAAGCCTAGTGAAGAATGAAGACAACAAATCATACTAAAAAACTGCATTAACAGTATATCTGAATTGTATTTGTGACATTTTTGAGAAAACTTTTGAAAATATGACTTAGTAAAACACTCTTATTTTTCGAGTTCTATGAGGCAAACGACCACTGTGGCCAAACCCTGCTTTGCCAGCAAATCAAACCTAGTGAAAAGTGAAGAAAACAAACCATGCTAAAAAACTGCATTTACAGTATATCTGAATTATATTTGTGAAATATTTAGAAAACTTTTAAAAATATGACTTAGTTAAACACTCTTATTTTTCGACTTCTATGAGGGAAATGACCACTGTGGCCAAAGCCTTCTTCCTCAGCGAATTAAGCCTAGTAAAAAAGAAAGACAACAAATCATACTAAAAAACTGCATTTACAGTATATCTAAATTGTATTTGTGAAATTTTTTAGAAAACTTTTAAAAATATGACTTAGTTAAACACAATTATTTTTCGAGTTCTATGAGGGAAATGACCACTGTGGCCAAACCCTTCTTCCTCAGCATATTAAACCTAGTGAAAAACAAAGACAACAAATCATACTAAAAAACTGCATTTACAGTATATCTGAATTGTATTTGTGAAATTTTTTAGAAAACTTTTAAAAATATGACTTAGTAAAACACTCTTATTTTTCGAGTTCTATGAGGGAAATGAACACTGTGTCCAAACCTTTCTTTCTCAGCGAATCAAACCTAGTGAAAAATGAAGACAACAGGTCATGCTAAAAAACTGCATTTACAGTATATCTGAATTGTATTTGTGACATTTTTGAGAAAACTTTTAAAAATATGACTTAGTAAAACACTCTTATTTTTCGAGTTCTATGAGGCAAATGACCACTGTGGCCAAACCCTGCTTCGCCAGCAAATCAAACCTAGTGGAAAACGAAGACAACAAATCATACTAAAAAACTGCATTTACAGTATATCTAAATTGTATTTGTGAAATTTTTTAGAAAACTTTTAAAAATATGACTTAGTTAAACACTCTTATTTTTCGAGTTCTATGAGGGAAATGACCACTGTGGCCAAACCCTTCTTCCTCAGCATATTAAACCTAGTGGAAAACGAAGACAACAAATCGTACTAAAAAACTGCATTTACAGTATATCTGAATTGTATTTGTTAAATTTTTTAGAAAACTTTTAAAAATATGACTTAGTAAAACACTCTTATTTTTCGAGTTCTATGAGGCAAATGACGACTGTGGCCAAACCCTGCTTTCCCAGCAAATCAAACCTAGTGGAAAGTGAAGACAACAAACCATGCTAAAAAACTGCATTTACAGTATATCTGAATTGTATTTGTGAAATTGTTAGAAAACTTTTAAAAATATGACTTAGTTAAACACTCTTATTTTTCGAGTTCTATGAGGGAAATGACCACTGTGGCCAAACCTTTCTTTCTCAGCTAATCAAACCTAGTGGGAAATAAAGACAACAAATTATACTAAAAAACTGCATTTACAGTATATCTGAATTATATTTGTGAATTTTTTTAGAAAACTTTTAAAAATATGACTTAGTAAAATACTCTTATTTTTCGAGTTCTATGAGGGAAATGACCACTGTGGCGAAACTCTTCTTTCTGAGCAAATCAAGCCTAGTGAACAATGAAGACAACAAATCATTCTAAAAAACTGCATTAACAGTATATCTGAATTGTATTTGTGACATTTTTGAGAAAACTTTTAAAAATATGACTTAGTAAAACACTCTTATTTTTCGAGTTCTATGAGGCAAATGACCACTGTGGCCAAACCCTTCTTCCTCAGCATATTAAACCTAGTGAAAAACGAAGACAACAAATCATACTAAAAAACTGCATTTACAGTATATCTGAATTGTATTTGTGAAATTTTTTAGAAAACTTTTAAAAATATGACTTAGTAAAACACTCTTATTTTTCGAGTTCTATGAGGCAAATGACGACTGTGGCCAAACCCTGCTTCCCCAGCAAATCAAACCTAGTGGAAAGTGAAGACAACAAACCATGCTAAAAAACTGCATTTACAGTATATCTGAATTGTATTTGTGAAATTGTTAGAAAACTTTTAAAAATATGACTTAGTTAAACACTCTTATTTTTCGAGTTCTATGAGGGAAATGACCACTGTGGCCAAACCTTTCTTTCTCAGCTAATCAAACCTAGTGGAAAATAAAGACAACATATTGTACTAAAAAACTGCATTTATAATATATCTGAAATGTATTTGTGAAATTTTTTAGAAAACTTTTAAAAATATGACTTAGTAAAACACTCTGATTTTTTGAGTTCTATGAGGAAAATGACCACTGTGGCCAAACCCTGCTTTATTAGCAAATCAAGCCTATAGGAAACTGAAGACAACAAATCATGCTAAGAAACTGCATTTACAGTATATCTGAATTGTATTTGTGAAATTTTTTAGAAAACTTTTAAAAATATGACTTAGTAAAACACTCTTATTTTTCGAGTTCTATGAGGAAAATGACCACTGTGGCCAAACCCTGCTTCTCCAGCAAATCGAACCTAGTGGAAAGTGAAGACAACCAACCATGCTAAAAAACTGCATTTACAGTATATCTGAATTGTATTTGTGAAATTTTTAGAAAACTTTTAAAAATATGACTTAGTAAAACACTCTTATTTTTCGAGTTCTATGAGGGAAATGACCACTGTGGCCAAACCTTTCTTTCTCAGCGAATCAAACCTAGTGGGAAATAAAGACAACAAATTATACTAAAAAACTGCATTTACAGTATATCTGAATTATATTTGTGAAATATTTAGAAAACTTTTAAAAATATGACTTAGTTAAACACTCTTATTTTTCGACTTCTATGAGGGAAATGACCACTGTGGCCAAAGCCTTCTTCCTCAGCGAATTAAGCCTAGTAAAAAAGGAAGACAACAAACCATGCTAAAAAACTGCATTTACAGTATATCTGAATTGTATTTGTGAAATTGTTAGAAAACTTTTAAAAATATGACTTAGTTAAACACTCTTATTTTTCGAGTTCTATGAGGGAAATGACCACTGTGGCCAAACCTTTCTTTCTCAGCTAATCAAACCTAGTGGAAAATAAAGACAACATATTGTACTAAAAAACTGCATTTATAATATATCTGAAATGTATTTGTGAAATTTTTTAGAAAACTCTTAAAAATATGACTTAGTAAAACACTCTGATTTTTTGAGTTCTATGAGGAAAATGACCACTGTGGCCAAACCCTGCTTTCTTAGCAAATAAAGCCTAGTGGAAAGTGAAGACAACAAATTATGCTAAAAAACTGCATTTACAGTATATCTGAATTGTATTTGTGAAATTTTTTAGAAAGCTTTTAAAAATATGACTTAGTAAAACACTCTTATTTTTCGAGTTCTATGAGGAAAATGACCACTGTGGCCAAACCCTGCTTCCCCAGGAAATCGAACCTAGTGGAAAGTGAAGACAACCAACCATGCTAAAAAACTGCATTTACAGTATATCTGAATTGTATTTGTGACATTTTTGAGAAAACTTTTAAAAATATGACTTAGTAAAACACTCTTATTTTTCGAGTTCTATGAGGGAAATGACCACTGTGGCCAAACCTTTCTTTCTCAGCGAATCAAACCTAGTGAAAAATAAAGACAACAAATTATACTAAAAAACTGCATTTACAGTATATCTGAATTATATTTGTGAAATATTTAGAAAACTTTTAAAAATATGACTTAGTTAAACACTCTTATTTTTCGACTTCTATGAGGGAAATGACCACTGTGGCCAAAGCCTTCTTCCTCAGCGAATTAAGCCTAGTAAAAAAGGAAGACAACAAACCATGCTAAAAAACTGCATTTACAGTATATCTGAATTGTATTTGTGAAATTGTTAGAAAACTTTTAAAAATATGACTTAGTTAAACACTCTTATTTTTCGAGTTCTATGAGGGAAATGACCACTGTGGCCAAACCTTTCTTTCTCAGCTAATCAAACCTAGTGGAAAATAAAGACAACATATTGTACTAAAAAACTGCATTTATAATATATCTGAAATGTATTTGTGAAATTTTTTAGAAAACTCTTAAAAATATGACTTAGTAAAACACTCTTATTTTTCGAGTTCTATGAGGAAAATGACCACTGTGGCCAAACCCTGCTTCCCCAGCAAATCGAACCTAGTGGAAAGTGAAGATAACCAACCATGCTAAAAAACTGCATTTACAGTATATCTGAATTGTATTTGTGACATTTTTGAGAAAACTTTTAAAAATATGACTTAGTAAAACACTCTTATTTTTCGAGTTCTATGAGGCAAATGACGACTGTGGCCAAACCCTGCTTCCCCAGCAAATCAAACCTAGTGGAAAGTGAAGACAACACACTATGCTAAAAAACTGCATTTACAGTATATCTGAATTGTATTTGTGAAATTGTTAGAAAACTTTTAAAAATATGACTTAGTTAAACACTCTTATTTTTCGAGTTCTATGAGGCAAATGACCACTGTGGCCAAACCCTTCTTTCTCAGCAAATAAAGCCTAGTGGAAAGTGAAGACAAAAAATCATGCTAAAAAACTGCATTTACAGTATATCTGAATTGTATTTGTGAAATTTTTTAGAAAACTTTTAAAAATATGACTTAGTAAAACACTCTTATTTTTCGAGTTCTATGAGGAAAATGACCACTGTGGCCAAACCCTGCTTCCCCAGTAAATCGAACCTAGTGGAAAACGAAGACAACCAACCATGCTAAAAAACTGCATTTACAGTATATCTGAATTGTATTTGTGACATTTTTGAGAAAACTTTTAAAAATATGACTTAGTAAAACACTCTTATTTTTCGAGTTCTATGAGGCAAATGACGACTGTGGCCAAACCCTGCTTCCCCAGCAAATCAAACCTAGTGGAAAGTGAAGACAACAAACCATGCTAAAAAACTGCATTTACAGTATATCTGAATTGTATTTGTGAAATTGTTAGAAAACTTTTAAAAATATGACTTAGTTAAACACTCTTATTTTTCGAGTTCTATGAGGAAAATGACCACTGTGGCCAAACCCTGCTTCCCCAGCAAATCGAACCTAGTGGAAAGTGAAGACAACCAACCATGCTAAAAAACTGCATTTACAGTATATCTGAATTGTATTTGTGAAATTTTTAGAAAACTTTTAAAAATATGACTTAGTAAAACACTCTTATTTTTCGAGTTCTATGAGGGAAATGACCACTGTGGCCAAACCTTTCTTTCTCAGCGAATCAAACCTAAAGGGAAATAAAGACAACAAATTATACTAAAAAACTGCATTTACAGTATATCTGAATTATATTTGTGAATTTTTTTAGAAAACTTTTAAAAATATGACTTAGTAAAATACTCTTATTTTTCGAGTTCTATGAGGGAAATGACCACTGTGGCGAAACCCTTCTTTCTCAGCGAATCAAGCCTAGTGAACAATGAAGACAACAAATCATACTAAAAAACTGCATTAACAGTATATCTGAATTGTATTTGTGACATTTTTGAGAAAACTTTTAAAAATATGACTTAGTAAAACACTCTTATTTTTCGAGTTCTATGAGGCAAATGACCACTGTGGCCAAACCCTGCTTCGCCAGCAAATCAAGCCTAGTGAAAAGTGAAGACAACAAACCATGCTAAAAAACTGCATTTACAGTATATCTGAATTATATTTGTGAAATATTTAGAAAACTTTTAAAAATATGACTTAGTTAAACACTCTTATTTTTCGACTTCTATGAGGGAAATGACCACTGTGGCCAAAGCCTTCTTCCTCAGCGAATTAAGCCTAGTAAAAAAGGAAGACAACAAACCATGCTAAAAAACTTCATTTACAGTATATCTGAATTGTATTTGTGAAATTGTTAGAAAACTTTTAAAAATATGACTTAGTTAAACACTCTTATTTTTCGAGTTCTATGAGGGAAATGACCACTGTGGCCAAACCTTTCTTTCTCAGCTAATCAAACCTAGTGGAAAATAAAGACAACATATTGTACTAAAAAACTGCATTTACAGTATATCTGAATTGTATTTGTGAAATTTTTTAGAAAACTTTTAAAAATATGACTTAGTAAAACACTCTTATTTTTCGAGTTCTATGAGGAAAATGACCACTGTGGCCAAACCCTGCTTCCCCAGCAAATCGAACCTACTGGAAAGTGAAGACAACCAACCGTGCTAAAAAACTGCATTTACAGTATATCTGAATTGTATTTGTGACATTTTTGAGAAAACTTTTAAAAATATGACTTAGTAAAACACTCTTATTTTTCGAGTTCTATGAGGCAAATGACGACTGTGGCCAAACCCTGCTTCCCCAGCAAATCAAACCTAGTGGAAAGTGAAGACAACACACCATGCTAAAAAACTGCATTTACAGTATATCTGAATTGTATTTGTGAAATTGTTAGAAAACTTTTAAAAATATGACTTAGTTAAACATTCTTATTTTTCGAGTTCTATGAGGGAAATGACCACTGTGGCGAAACCCTTATTTCTCAGCAAATAAAGCCTAGTGGAAAGTGAAGACAAAAAATCATGCTAAAAAACTGCATTTACAGTATATCTGAATTGTATTTGTGAAATTTTTTAGAAAACTTTTAAAAATATGACTTAGTAAAACACTCTTATTTTTCGAGTTCTATGAGGAAAATGACCACTGTGGCCAAACCCTGCTTCCCCAGTAAATCGAACCTAGTGGAAAACGAAGACAACCAACCATGCTAAAAAACTGCATTTACAGTATATCTGAATTGTATTTGTGACATTTTTGAGAAAACTTTTAAAAATATGACTTAGTAAAACACTCTTATTTTTCGAGTTCTATGAGGCAAATGACGACTGTGGCCAAACCCTGCTTCCCCAGCAAATCAAACCTAGTGGAAAGTGAAGACAACAAACCATGCTAAAAAACTGCATTTACAGTATATCTGAATTGTATTTGTGAAATTGTTAGAAAACTTTTAAAAATATGACTTAGTTAAACACTCTTATTTTTCGAGTTCTATGAGGAAAATGACCACTGTGGCCAAACCCTGCTTCCCCAGCAAATCGAACCTAGTGGAAAGTGAAGACAACCAACCATGCTAAAAAACTGCATTTACAGTATATCTGAATTGTATTTGTGAAATTTTTAGAAAACTTTTAAAAATATGACTTAGTAAAACACTCTTATTTTTCGAGTTCTATGAGGGAAATGACCACTGTGGCCAAACCTTTCTTTCTCAGCGAATCAAACCTAAAGGGAAATAAAGACAACAAATTATACTAAAAAACTGCATTTACAGTATATCTGAATTATATTTGTGAATTTTTTTAGAAAACTTTTAAAAATATGACTTAGTAAAATACTCTTATTTTTCGAGTTCTATGAGGGAAATGACCACTGTGGCGAAACCCTTCTTTCTCAGCGAATCAAGCCTAGTGAACAATGAAGACAACAAATCATACTAAAAAACTGCATTAACAGTATATCTGAATTGTATTTGTGACATTTTTGAGAAAACTTTTAAAAATATGACTTAGTAAAACACTCTTATTTTTCGAGTTCTATGAGGCAAATGACCACTGTGGCCAAACCCTGCTTCGCCAGCAAATCAAGCCTAGTGAAAAGTAAAGACAACAAACCATGCTAAAAAACTGCATTTACAGTATATCTGAATTATATTTGTGAAATATTTAGAAAACTTTTAAAAATATGACTTAGTTAAACACTCTTATTTTTCGACTTCTATGAGGGAAATGACCACTGTGGCCAAAGCCTTCTTCCTCAGCGAATTAAGCCTAGTAAAAAAGGAAGACAACAAACCATGCTAAAAAACTTCATTTACAGTATATCTGAATTGTATTTGTGAAATTGTTAGAAAACTTTTAAAAATATGACTTAGTTAAACACTCTTATTTTTCGAGTTCTATGAGGGAAATGACCACTGTGGCCAAACCTTTCTTTCTCAGCTAATCAAACCTAGTGGAAAATAAAGACAACATATTGTACTAAAAAACTGCATTTACAGTATATCTGAATTGTATTTGTGAAATTTTTTAGAAAACTTTTAAAAATATGACTTAGTAAAACACTCTTATTTTTCGAGTTCTATGAGGAAAATGACCACTGTGGCCAAACCCTGCTTCCCCAGCAAATCGAACCTAGTGGAAAGTGAAGACAACCAACCGTGCTAAAAAACTGCATTTACAGTATATCTGAATTGTATTTGTGACATTTTTGAGAAAACTTTTAAAAATATGACTTAGTAAAACACTCTTATTTTTCGAGTTCTATGAGGCAAATGACGACTGTGGCCAAACCCTGCTTCCCCAGCAAATCAAACCTAGTGGAAAGTGAAGACAACACACCATGCTAAAAAACTGCATTTACAGTATATCTGAATTGTATTTGTGAAATTGTTAGAAAACTTTTAAAAATATGACTTAGTTAAACATTCTTATTTTTCGAGTTCTATGAGGGAAATGACCACTGTGGCGAAACCCTTATTTCTCAGCAAATAAAGCCTAGTGGAAAGTGAAGACAACAAATCATGCTAAAAAACTGCATTTACAGTATATCTGCATTGTATTTGTGAAATTTTTTAGAAAACTTTTAAAAATATGACTTAGTAAAACACTCTTATTTTTCGAGTTCTATGAGGAAAATGACCACTGTGGCCAAACCCTGCTTCCCCAGCAAATCGAACCTAGTGGAAAACGAAAACAACCAACCATGCTAAAAAACTGCATTTACAGTATATCTGAATTGTATTTGTGAAATTGTTAGAAAACTTTTAAAAATATGACTTAGTTAAACACTCTTATTTTTCGAGTTCTATGAGGGAAATGACCACTGTGGCCAAACCTTTCTTTCTCAGCTAATCAAACCTAGTGGAAAATAAAGACAACATATTGTACTAAAAAACTGCATTTATAATATATCTGAAATGTATTTGTGAAATTTTTTAGAAAACTTTTAAAAATATGACTTAGTAAAACACTCTGATTTTTTGAGTTCTATGAGGAAAATGACCACTGTGGCCAAACCCTGCTTTCTTAGCAAATAAAGCCTAGTGGAAAGTAAAGACAACCAACCATGCTAAAAAACTGCATTTACAGTATATCTGAATTGTATTTGTGACATTTTTGAGAAAACTTTTAAAAATATGACTTAGTAAAACACTCTTATTTTTCGAGTTCTATGAGGCAAATGACCACTGTGGCCAAACCCTGCTTCGCCAGCAAATCAAGCCTAGTGAAAAGTGAAGACAACAAACCATGCTAAAAAACTGCATTTACAGTATATCTGAATTATATTTGTGAAATATTTAGAAAACTTTTAAAAATATGACTTAGTTAAACACTCTTATTTTTCGACTTCTATGAGGGAAATGACCACTGTGGCCAAAGCCTTCTTCCTCAGCGAATTAAGCCTAGTAAAAAAGGAAGACAACAAACCATGCTAAAAAACTGCATTTACAGTATATCTGAATTGTATTTGTGAAATTGTTAGAAAACTTTTAAAAATATGACTTAGTTAAACACTCTTATTTTTCGAGTTCTATGAGGGAAATGACCACTGTGGCCAAACCTTTCTTTCTCAGCTAATCAAACCTAGTGGAAAATAAAGACAACATATTGTACTAAAAAACTGCATTTACAGTATATCTGAATTGTATTTGTGAAATTTTTTAGAAAACTTTTAAAAATATGACTTAGTAAAACACTCTTATTTTTCGAGTTCTATGAGGAAAATGACCACTGTGGCCAAACCCTGCTTCCACAGCAAATCGAACCTAGTGGAAAGTGAAGACAACCAACCGTGCTAAAAAACTGCATTTACAGTATATCTGAATTGTATTTGTGACATTTTTGAGAAAACTTTTAAAAATATGACTTAGTAAAACACTCTTATTTTTCGAGTTCTATGAGGCAAATGACGACTGTGGCCAAACCCTGCTTCCCCAGCAAATCAAACCTAGTGGAAAGTGAAGACAACACACCATGCTAAAAAACTGCATTTACAGTATATCTGAATTGTATTTGTGAAATTGTTAGAAAACTTTTAAAAATATGACTTAGTTAAACATTCTTATTTTTCGAGTTCTATGAGGGAAATGACCACTGTGGCGAAACCCTTATTTCTCAGCAAATAAAGCCTAGTGGAAAGTGAAGACAACAAATCATGCTAAAAAACTGCATTTACAGTATATCTGAATTGTATTTGTAAAATTTTTTAGAAAACTTTTAAAAATATGACTTAGTAAAACACTCTTATTTTTCGAGTTCTATGAGGAAAATGACCACTGTGGCCAAACCCTGCTTCCCCAGCAAATCGAACCTAGTGGAAAACGAAAACAACCAACCATGCTAAAAAACTGCATTTACAGTATATCTGAATTGTATTTGTGAAATTGTTAGAAAACTTTTAAAAATATGACTTAGTTAAACACTCTTATTTTTCGAGTTCTATGAGGGAAATGACCACTGTGGCCAAACCTTTCTTTCTCAGTTAATCAAACCTAGTGGAAAATAAAGACAACATATTGTACTAAAAAACTGCATTTATAATATATCTGAAATGTATTTGTGAAATTTTTTAGAAAACTTTTAAAAATATGACTTAGTAAAACACTCTGATTTTTTGAGTTCTATGAGGAAAATGACCACTGTGGCCAAACCCTGCTTTCTTAGCAAATAAAGCCTAGTGGAAAGCGAAGACAACCAACCATGCTAAAAAACTGCATTTACAGTATATCTGAATTGTATTTGTGACATTTTTGAGAAAACTTTTAAAAATATGACTTAGTAAAACACTCTTATTTTTCGAGTTCTATGAGGCAAATGACCACTGTGGCCAAACCCTGCTTCGCCAGCAAATCAAGCCTAGTGAAAAGTGAAGACAACAAACCATGCTAAAAAACTGCATTTACAGTATATCTGAATTATATTTGTGAAATATTTAGAAAACTTTTAAAAATATGACTTAGTTAAACACTCTTATTTTTCGACTTCTATGAGGGAAATGACCACTGTGGCCAAAGCCTTCTTCCTCAGCGAATTAAGCCTAGTAAAAAAGGAAGACAACAAACCATGCTAAAAAACTGCATTTACAGTATATCTGAATTGTATTTGTGAAATTGTTAGAAAACTTTTAAAAATATGACTTAGTTAAACACTCTTATTTTTCGAGTTCTATGAGGGAAATGACCACTGTGGCCAAACCTTTCTTTCTCAGCTAATCAAACCTAGTGGAAAATAAAGACAACATATTGTACTAAAAAACTGCATTTACAGTATATCTGAATTGTATTTGTGAAATTTTTTAGAAAACTTTTAAAAATATGACTTAGTAAAACACTCTTATTTTTCGAGTTCTATGAGGAAAATGACCACTGTGGCCAAACCCTGCTTCCACAGCAAATCGAACCTAGTGGAAAGTGAAGACAACCAACCGTGCTAAAAAACTGCATTTACAGTATATCTGAATTGTATTTGTGACATTTTTGAGAAAACTTTTAAAAATATGACTTAGTAAAACACTCTTATTTTTCGAGTTCTATGAGGCAAATGACGACTGTGGCCAAACCCTGCTTCCCCAGCAAATCAAACCTAGTGGAAAGTGAAGACAACACACCATGCTAAAAAACTGCATTTACAGTATATCTGAATTGTATTTGTGAAATTGTTAGAAAACTTTTAAAAATATGACTTAGTTAAACATTCTTATTTTTCGAGTTCTATGAGGGAAATGACCACTGTGGCGAAACCCTTATTTCTCAGCAAATAAAGCCTAGTGGAAAGTGAAGACAACAAATCATGCTAAAAAACTGCATTTACAGTATATCTGAATTGTATTTGTAAAATTTTTTAGAAAACTTTTAAAAATATGACTTAGTAAAACACTCTTATTTTTCGAGTTCTATGAGGAAAATGACCACTGTGGCCAAACCCTGCTTCCCCAGCAAATCGAACCTAGTGGAAAACGAAAACAACCAACCATGCTAAAAAACTGCATTTACAGTATATCTGAATTGTATTTGTGAAATTGTTAGAAAACTTTTAAAAATATGACTTAGTTAAACACTCTTATTTTTCGAGTTCTATGAGGGAAATGACCACTGTGGCCAAACCTTTCTTTCTCAGTTAATCAAACCTAGTGGAAAATAAAGACAACATATTGTACTAAAAAACTGCATTTATAATATATCTGAAATGTATTTGTGAAATTTTTTAGAAAACTTTTAAAAATATGACTTAGTAAAACACTCTGATTTTTTGAGTTCTATGAGGAAAATGACCACTGTGGCCAAACCCTGCTTTCTTAGCAAATAAAGCCTAGTGGAAAGCAAAGACAACCAACCATGCTAAAAAACTGCATTTACAGTATATCTGAATTGTATTTGTGACATTTTTGAGAAAACTTTTAAAAATATGACTTAGTAAAACACTCTTATTTTTCGAGTTCTATGAGGCAAATGACGACTGTGGCCAAACCCTGCTTCCCCAGCAAATCAAACCTAGTGGAAAGTGAAGACAACAAACCATGCTAAAAAACTGCATTTACAGTATATCTGAATTGTATTTGTGAAATTGTTAGAAAACTTTTAAAAATATGACTTAGTTAAACACTCTTATTTTTCGAGTTCTATGAGGGAAATGACCACTGTGGCGAAACCCTTCTTTCGCAGCAAATAAGGCCTAGTGAAAAGTGAAGACAACAAATCATGCTAAAAAACTGCATTTACAGTATATCTAAATTGTATTTGTGAAATTTTTTAGAAAACTTTTAAAAATATGACTTAGTAAAACACTCTTATTTTTCGAGTTCTATGAGGAAAATGACCACTGTGGCCAAACCCTGCTTCCCCAGCAAATCGAACCTAGTGGAAAGTGAAGACAACCAACCATGCTAAAAAACTGCATTTACAGTATATCTGAATTGTATTTGTGAAATTTTTAGAAAACTTTTAAAAATATGACTTAGTAAAACACTCTTATTTTTCGAGTTCTATGAGGGAAATGACCACTGTGGCCAAACCTTTCTTTCTCAGCGAATCAAACCTAAAGGGAAATAAAAACAACATATTGTACTAAAAAACTGCATTTATAATATATCTGAAATGTATTTGTGAAATTTTGTAGAAAACTTTTAAAAATATGACTTAGTAAAACACTCTAATTTTTTGAGTTCTATGAGGAAAATGACCACTGTGGCCAAACCCTGCTTTCTTAGCAAATAAAGCCTAGTGGAAAGTGAAGACAACCAACCATGCTAAAAAACTGCATTTACAGTATATCTGAATTGTATTTGTGACATTTTTGAGAAAACTTTTAAAAATATGACTTAGTAAAACACTCTTATTTTTCGAGTTCTATGAGGCAAATGACCACTGTGGCCAAACCCTGCTTCGCCAGCAAATCAAGCCTAGTGAAAAGTGAAGACAACAAACCATGCTAAAAAACTGCATTTACAGTATATCTGAATTATATTTGTGAAATATTTAGAAAACTTTTAAAAATATGACTTAGTTAAACACTCTTATTTTTCGACTTCTATGAGGGAAATGACCACTGTGGCCAAAGCCTTCTTCCTCAGCGAATTAAGCCTAGTAAAAAAGGAAGACAACAAACCATGCTAAAAAACTGCATTTACAGTATATCTGAATTGTATTTGTGAAATTGTTAGAAAACTTTTAAAAATATGACTTAGTTAAACACTCTTATTTTTCGAGTTCTATGAGGGAAATGACCACTGTGGCCAAACCTTTCTTTCTCAGCTAATCAAACCTAGTGGAAAATAAAGACAACATATTGTACTAAAAAACTGCATTTACAGTATATCTGAATTGTATTTGTGAAATTTTTTAGAAAACTTTTAAAAATATGACTTAGTAAAACACTCTTATTTTTCGAGTTCTATGAGGAAAATGACCACTGTGGCCAAACCCTGCTTCCCCAGCAAATCGAACCTAGTGGAAAGTGAAGACAACCAACCGTGCTAAAAAACTGCATTTACAGTATATCTGAATTGTATTTGTGACATTTTTGAGAAAACTTTTAAAAATATGACTTAGTAAAACACTCTTATTTTTCGAGTTCTATGAGGCAAATGACGACTGTGGCCAAACCCTGCTTCCCCAGCAAATCAAACCTAGTGGAAAGTGAAGACAACACACCATGCTAAAAAACTGCATTTACAGTATATCTGAATTGTATTTGTGAAATTGTTAGAAAACTTTTAAAAATATGACTTAGTTAAACATTCTTATTTTTCGAGTTCTATGAGGGAAATGACCACTGTGGCGAAACCCTTATTTCTCAGCAAATAAAGCCTAGTGGAAAGTGAAGACAACAAATCATGCTAAAAAACTGCATTTACAGTATATCTGAATTGTATTTGTGAAATTTTTTAGAAAACTTTTAAAAATATGACTTAGTAAAACACTCTTATTTTTCGAGTTCTATGAGGAAAATGACCACTGTGGCCAAACCCTGCTTCCCCAGCAAATCGAACCTAGTGGAAAACAAAAACAACCAACCATGCTAAAAAACTGCATTTACAGTATATCTGAATTGTATTTGTGAAATTGTTAGAAAACTTTTAAAAATATGACTTAGTTAAACACTCTTATTTTTCGAGTTCTATGAGGGAAATGACCACTGTGGCCAAACCTTTCTTTCTCAGCTAATCAAACCTAGTGGAAAATAAAGACAACATATTGTACTAAAAAACTGCATTTATAATATATCTGAAATGTATTTGTGAAATTTTTTAGAAAACTTTTAAAAATATGACTTAGTAAAACACTCTTATTTTTCGAGTTCTATGAGGAAAATGACCACTGTGGCCAAACCCTGCTTTCTTAGCAAACAAAGCCTAGTGGAAAGTGAAGACAACAAATCATGCTAAAAAACTGCATTTACAGTATATCTGAATTGTATTTGTGAAATTTTTAGAAAACTTTTAAAAATATGACTTAGTAAAACACTCTTATTTTTCGAGTTCTATGAGGGAAATGACCACTGTGGCGAAACCCTTCTTTCTCAGCAAATAAAGCCTAGTGGAAAGTGAAGACAACAAATCATGCTAAAAAACTGCATTTACAGTATATCTGAATTGTATTTGTGAAATTTTTTAGAAAACTTTTAAAAATATGACTTAGTAAAACACTCTTATTTTTCGAGTTCTATGAGGAAAATGACCACTGTGGCCAAACCCTGCTTCCCCAGCAAATCGAGCCTAGTGGAAAGTGAAGACAACCAACTATGCTAAAAAACTGCATTTACAGTATATCTGAATTGTATTTGTGACATTTTTGAGAAAACTTTTAAAAATATGACTTAGTAAAACACTCTTATTTTTCGAGTTCTATGAGGCAAATGACGACTGTGGCCAAACCCTGCTTCCCCAGCAAATCAAACCTAGTGGAAAGTGAAGACAACACACCATGCTAAAAAACTGCATTTACAGTATATCTGAATTGTATTTGTGAAATTTTTTAGAAAACTTTTAAAAATATGACTTAGTAAAACACTCTTATTTTTCGAGTTCTATGAGGGAAATGACCACTGTGGCCAAACCCTGCTTCCCCAGCAAATCGAACCTAGTGGAAAACGAAGACAACCAACTAGGCTAAAAAACTGCATTTACAGTATATCTGAATTGTATTTGTGAAATTGTTAGAAAACTTTTAAAAATATGACTTAGTTAAACACTCTTATTTTTCGAGTTCTATGAGGGAAATGACCACTGTGGCCAAACCTTTCTTTCTCAGCTAATCAAACCTAGTGGAAAATAAAGACAACATATTGTACTAAAAAACTGCATTTATAATATATCTGAAATGTATTTGTGAAATTTTTTAGAAAACTTTTAAAAATATGACTTAGTAAAACACTCTGATTTTTTGAGTTCTATGAGAAAAATGACCACTGTGGCCAAACCCTGCTTTCTTAGCAAATAAAGCCTAGTGGAAAGTGAAGACAACAAATCATGCTAAAAAACTGCATTTACAGTATATCTGAATTGTATTTGTGAAATTTTTTAGAAAACTTTTAAAAATATGACTTAGTAAAACACTCTTATTTTTCGAGTTCTATGAGGAAAATGACCACTGTGGCCAAACCCTGCTTCCCCAGCAAATCGAACCTAGTGGAAAGTGAAGACAACCAACCATGCTAAAAAACTGCATTTACAGTATATCTGAATTGTATTTGTGAAATTTTTAGAAAACTTTTAAAAATATGACTTAGTAAAACACTCTTATTTTTCGAGTTCTATGAGGGAAATGACCACTGTGGCCAAACCTTTCTTTCTCAGCGAATCAAACCTAAAGGGAAATAAAGACAACAAATTATACTAAAAAACTGCATTTACAGTATATCTGAATTATATTTGTGAATTTTTTTAGAAAACTTTTAAAAATATGACTTAGTAAAATACTCTTATTTTTCGAGTTCTATGAGGGAAATGACCACTGTGGCGAAACCCTTCTTTCTCAGCGAATCAAGCCTAGTGAACAATGAAGACAACAAATCATACTAAAAAACTGCATTAACAGTATATCTGAATTGTATTTGTGACATTTTTGAGAAAACTTTTAAAAATATGACTTAGTAAAACACTCTTATTTTTCGAGTTCTATGAGGCAAATGACCACTGTGGCCAAACCCTGCTTCGCCAGCAAATCAAGCCTAGTGAAAAGTGAAGACAACAAACCATGCTAAAAAACTGCATTTACAGTATATCTGAATTATATTTGTGAAATATTTAGAAAACTTTTAAAAATATGACTTAGTTAAACACTCTTATTTTTCGACTTCTATGAGGGAAATGACCACTGTGGCCAAAGCCTTCTTCCTCAGCGAATTAAGCCTAGTAAAAAAGGAAGACAACAAACCATGCTAAAAAACTGCATTTACAGTATATCTGAATTGTATTTGTGAAATTGTTAGAAAACTTTTAAAAATATGACTTAGTTAAACACTCTTATTTTTCGAGTTCTATGAGGGAAATGACCACTGTGGCCAAACCTTTCTTTCTCAGCTAATCAAACCTAGTGGAAAATAAAGACAACATATTGTACTAAAAAACTGCATTTACAGTATATCTGAATTGTATTTGTGAAATTTTTTAGAAAACTTTTAAAAATATGACTTAGTAAAACACTCTGATTTTTTGAGTTCTATGAGGAAAATGACCACTGTGGCCAAACCCTGCTTTCTTAGCAAATAAAGCCTAGTGGAAAGTGAAGACAACAAATCATGCTAAAAAACTGCATTTACAGTATATCTGAATTGTATTTGTGAAATTTTTGAGAAAACTTTTAAAAATATGACTTAGTAAAACACTCTTATTTTTCGAGTTCTATGAGGCAAATGACGACTGTGGCCAAACCCTGCTTCCCCAGCAAATCAAACCTAGTGGAAAGTGAAGACAACACACCATGCTAAAAAATTGCATTTACAGTATATCTGAATTGTATTTGTGAAATTGTTAGAAAACTTTTAAAAATATGACTTAGTTAAACATTCTTATTTTTCGAGTTCTATGAGGGAAATGACCACTGTGGCGAAACCCTTATTTCTCAGCAAATAAAGCCTAGTGGAAAGTGAAGACAACAAATCATGCTAAAAAACTGCATTTACAGTATATCTGAATTGTATTTGTGAAATTTTTTAGAAAACTTTTAAAAATATGACTTAGTAAAACACTCTTATTTTTCGAGTTCTATGAGGAAAATGACCACTGTGGCCAAACCCTGCTTCCCCAGCAAATCGAACCTAGTGGAAAACAAAAACAACCAACCATGCTAAAAAACTGCATTTACAGTATATCTGAATTGTATTTGTGAAATTGTTAGAAAACTTTTAAAAATATGACTTAGTTAAACACTCTTATTTTTCGAGTTCTATGAGGGAAATGACCACTGTGGCCAAACCTTTCTTTCTCAGCTAATCAAACCTAGTGGAAAATAAAGACAACATATTGTACTAAAAAACTGCATTTATAATATATCTGAAATGTATTTGTGAAATTTTTTAGAAAACTTTTAAAAATATGACTTAGTAAAACACTCTTATTTTTCGAGTTCTATGAGGAAAATGACCACTGTGGCCAAACCCTGCTTTCTTAGCAAACAAAGCCTAGTGGAAAGTGAAGACAACAAATCATGCTAAAAAACTGCATTTACAGTATATCTGAATTGTATTTGTGAAATTTTTAGAAAACTTTTAAAAATATGACTTAGTAAAACACTCTTATTTTTCGAGTTCTATGAGGGAAATGACCACTGTGGCGAAACCCTTCTTTCTCAGCAAATAAAGCCTAGTGGAAAGTGAAGACAACAAATCATGCTAAAAAACTGCATTTACAGTATATCTGAATTGTATTTGTGAAATTTTTTAGAAAACTTTTAAAAATATGACTTAGTAAAACACTCTTATTTTTCGAGTTCTATGAGGAAAATGACCACTGTGGCCAAACCCTGCTTCCCCAGCAAATCGAGCCTAGTGGAAAGTGAAGACAACCAACTATGCTAAAAAACTGCATTTACAGTATATCTGAATTGTATTTGTGACATTTTTGAGAAAACTTTTAAAAATATGACTTAGTAAAACACTCTTATTTTTCGAGTTCTATGAGGCAAATGACGACTGTGGCCAAACCCTGCTTCCCCAGCAAATCAAACCTAGTGGAAAGTGAAGACAACACACCATGCTAAAAAACTGCATTTACAGTATATCTGAATTGTATTTGTGAAATTTTTTAGAAAACTTTTAAAAATATGACTTAGTAAAACACTCTTATTTTTCGAGTTCTATGAGGGAAATGACCACTGTGGCCAAACCCTGCTTCCCCAGCAAATCGAACCTAGTGGAAAACGAAGACAACCAACCATGCTAAAAAACTGCATTTACAGTATATCTGAATTGTATTTGTGAAATTGTTAGAAAACTTTTAAAAATATGACTTAGTTAAACACTCTTATTTTTCGAGTTCTATGAGGGAAATGACCACTGTGGCCAAACCTTTCTTTCTCAGCTAATCAAACCTAGTGGAAAATAAAGACAACATATTGTACTAAAAAACTGCATTTATAATATATCTGAAATGTATTTGTGAAATTTTTTAGAAAACTTTTAAAAATATGACTTAGTAAAACACTCTGATTTTTTGAGTTCTATGAGAAAAATGACCACTGTGGCCAAACCCTGCTTTCTTAGCAAATAAAGCCTAGTGGAAAGTGAAGACAACAAATCATGCTAAAAAACTGCATTTACAGTATATCTGAATTGTATTTGTGAAATTTTTTAGAAAACTTTTAAAAATATGACTTAGTAAAACACTCTTATTTTTCGAGTTCTATGAGGAAAATGACCACTGTGGCCAAACCCTGCTTCCCCAGCAAATCGAACCTAGTGGAAAGTGAAGACAACCAACCATGCTAAAAAACTGCATTTACAGTATATCTGAATTGTATTTGTGAAATTTTTAGAAAACTTTTAAAAATATGACTTAGTAAAACACTCTTATTTTTCGAGTTCTATGAGGGAAATGACCACTGTGGCCAAACCTTTCTTTCTCAGCGAATCAAACCTAAAGGGAAATAAAGACAACAAATTATACTAAAAAACTGCATTTACAGTATATCTGAATTATATTTGTGAATTTTTTTAGAAAACTTTTAAAAATATGACTTAGTAAAATACTCTTATTTTTCGAGTTCTATGAGGGAAATGACCACTGTGGCGAAACCCTTCTTTCTCAGCGAATCAAGCCTAGTGAACAATGAAGACAACAAATCATACTAAAAAACTGCATTAACAGTATATCTGAATTGTATTTGTGACATTTTTGAGAAAACTTTTAAAAATATGACTTAGTAAAACACTCTTATTTTTCGAGTTCTATGAGGCAAATGACCACTGTGGCCAAACCCTGCTTCGCCAGCAAATCAAGCCTAGTGAAAAGTGAAGACAACAAACCATGCTAAAAAACTGCATTTACAGTATATCTGAATTATATTTGTGAAATATTTAGAAAACTTTTAAAAATATGACTTAGTTAAACACTCTTATTTTTCGACTTCTATGAGGGAAATGACCACTGTGGCCAAAGCCTCCTTCCTCAGCGAATTAAGCCTAGTAAAAAAGGAAGACAACAAACCATGCTAAAAAACTGCATTTACAGTATATCTGAATTGTATTTGTGAAATTGTTAGAAAACTTTTAAAAATATGACTTAGTTAAACACTCTTATTTTTCGAGTTCTATGAGGGAAATGACCACTGTGGCCAAACCTTTCTTTCTCAGCTAATCAAACCTAGTGGAAAATAAAGACAACATATTGTACTAAAAAACTGCATTTATAATATATCTGAAATGTATTTGTGAAATTTTTTAGAAAACTTTTAAAAATATGACTTAGTAAAACACTCTGATTTTTTGAGTTCTATGAGGAAAATGACCACTGTGGCCAAACCCTGCTTTCTTAGCAAATAAAGCCTAGTGGAAAGTGAAGACAACCAACCATGCTAAAAAACTGCATTTACAGTATATCTGAATTATATTTGTGAAATATTTAGAAAACTTTTAAAAATATGACTTAGTTAAACACTCTTATTTTTCGACTTCTATGAGGGAAATGACCACTGTGGCCAAAGCCTTCTTCCTCAGCGAATTAAGCCTAGTAAAAAAGGAAGACATCAAACCATGCTAAAAAACTGCATTTACAGTATATCTGAATTGTATTTGTGAAATTGTTAGAAAACTTTTAAAAATATGACTTAGTTAAACACTCTTATTTTTCGAGTTCTATGAGGGAAATGACCACTGTGGCCAAACCTTTCTTTCTCAGCTAATCAAACCTAGTGGAAAATAAAGACAACATATTGTACTAAAAAACTGAATTTATAATATATCTGAAATGTATTTGTGAAATTTTTTAGAAAACTCTTAAAAATATGACTTAGTAAAACACTCTGATTTTTTGAGTTCTATGAGGAAAATGACCACTGTGGCCAAACCCTGCTTTCTTAGCAAATAAAGCCTAGTGGAAAGTGAAGACAACAAATCATGCTAAAAAACTGCATTTACAGTATATCTGAATTGTATTTGTGAAATTTTTTAGAAAACTTTTAAAAATATGACTTAGTAAAACACTCTTATTTTTCGAGTTCTATGAGGAAAATGACCACTGTGGCCAAACCCTGCTTCCCCAGCAAATCGAACCTAGTGGAAAGTGAAGACAACCAACCATGCTAAAAAACTGCATTTACAGTATATCTGAATTGTATTTGTGAAATTTTTAGAAAACTTTTAAAAATATGACTTAGTAAAACACTCTTATTTTTCGAGTTCTATGAGGGAAATGACCACTGTGGCGAAACCCTTCTTTCTCAGCAAATAAAGCCTAGTGGAAAGTGAAGACAACAAATTATGCTAAAAAACTGCATTTACAGTATATCTGAATTGTATTTGTGAAATTTTTTAGAAAACTTTTAAAAATATGACTTAGTAAAACACTCTTATTTTTCGAGTTCTATGAGGAAAATGACCACTGTGGCCAAACCCTGCTTCCCCAGCAAATCGAACCTAGTGGAAAGTGAAGACAACCAACTATGCTAAAAAACTGCATTTACAGTATATCTGAATTGTATTTGTGACATTTTTGAGAAAACTTTTAAAAATATGACTTAGTAAAACACTCTTATTTTTCGAGTTCTATGAGGCAAATGACGACTGTGGCCAAACCCTGCTTCCCCAGCAAATCAAACCTAGTGGAAAGTGAAGACAACACACCATGCTAAAAAACTGCATTTACAGTATATCTGAATTGTATTTGTGAAATTTTTTAGAAAACTTTTAAAAATATGACTTAGTAAAACACTCTTATTTTTCGAGTTCTATGAGGGAAATGACCACTGTGGCCAAACCCTGCTTCCCCAGCAAATCGAACCTAGTGGAAAACGAAGACAACCAACCATGCTAAAAAACTGCATTTACAGTATATCTGAATTGTATTTGTGAAATTGTTAGAAAACTTTTAAAAATATGACTTAAATATGACTTAGTTAAACACTCTTATTTTTCGAGTTCTATGAGGGAAATGACCACTGTGGCCAAACCTTTCTTTCTCAGCTAATCAAACCTAGTGGAAAATAAAGACAACATATTGTACTAAAAAACTGCATTTATAATATATCTGAAATGTATTTGTGAAATTTTTTAGAAAACTTTTAAAAATATGACTTAGTAAAACACTCTGATTTTTTGAGTTCTATGAGAAAAATGACCACTGTGGCCAAACCCTGCTTTCTTAGCAAATAAAGCCTAGTGGAAAGTGAAGACAACAAATCATGCTAAAAAACTGCATTTACAATATATCTGAATTGTATTTGTGAAATTTTTTAGAAAACTTTTAAAAATATGACTTAGTAAAACACTCTTATTTTTCGAGTTCTATGAGGAAAATGACCACTGTGGCCAAACTCTGCTTCCCCAGCAAATCGAACCTAGTGGAAAGTGAAGACAACCAACCATGCTAAAAAACTGCTTTTACAGTATATCTGAATTGTATTTGTGAAATTTTTAGAAAACTTTTAAAAATATGACTTAGTAAAACACTCTTATTTTTCGAGTTCTATGAGGGAAATGACCACTGTGGCCAAACCTTTCTTTCTCAGCGAATCAAACCTAAAGGGAAATAAAGACAACAAATTATACTAAAAAACTGCATTTACAGTATATCTGAATTATATTTGTGAAATATTTAGAAAACTTTTAAAAATATGACTTAGTTAAACACTCTTATTTTTCGACTTCTATGAGGGAAATGACCACTGTGGCCAAAGCCTCCTTCCTCAGCGAATTAAGCCTAGTAAAAAAGGAAGACAACAAACCATGCTAAAAAACTGCATTTACAGTATATCTGAATTGTATTTGTGAAATTGTTAGAAAACTTTTAAAAATATGACTTAGTTAAACACTCTTATTTTTCGAGTTCTATGAGGGAAATGACCACTGTGGCCAAACCTTTCTTTCTCAGCTAATCAAACCTAGTGGAAAATAAAGACAACATATTGTACTAAAAAACTGCATTTATAATATATCTGAAATGTATTTGTGAAATTTTTTAGAAAACTCTTAAAAATATGACTTAGTAAAACACTCTGATTTTTTGAGTTCTATGAGGAAAATGACCACTGTGGCCAAACCCTGCTTTCTTAGCAAATAAAGCCTAGTGGAAAGTGAAGACAACAAATCATGCTAAAAAACTGCATTTACAGTATATCTGAATTGTATTTGTGAAATTTTTTAGAAAACTTTTAAAAATATGACTTAGTAAAACACTCTTATTTTTCGAGTTCTATGAGGAAAATGACCACTGTGGCCAAACCCTGCTTCCCCAGCAAATCGAACCTAGTGGAAAGTGAAGACAACACACCATGCTAAAAAACTGCATTTACAGTATATCTGAATTGTATTTGTGAAATTTTTAGAAAACTTTTAAAAATATGACTTAGTAAAACACTCTTATTTTTCGAGTTCTATGAGGGAAATGACCACTGTGGCGAAACCCTTCTTTCTCAGCAAATAAAGCCTAGTGGAAAGTGAAGACAACAAAACATGCTAAAAAACTGCATTTACAGTATATCTGAATTGTATTTGTGAAATTTTTTTAGAAAACTTTTAAAAATATGACTTAGTAAAACACTCTTATTTTTCGAGTTCTATGAGGAAAATGACCACTGTGGCCAAACCCTGCTTCCCCAGCAAATCGAACCTAGTGGAAAGTGAAGACAACCAACCATGCTAAAAAACTGCATTTACAGTATATCTGAATTGTATTTGTGAAATTTTTTAGAAAACTTTTAAAAATATGACTTAGTAAAACACTCTTATTTTTCGAGTTCTATGAGGAAAATGACCACTGTGGCCAAACCCTGCTTCCCCAGCAAATCGAACCTAGTGAAAAGTGAAGACAACCAACCATGCTAAAAAACTGCATTTACAGTATATCTGAATTGTATTTGTGACATTTTTGAGAAAACTTTTAAAAATATGACTTAGTAAAACACTCTTATTTTTCGAGTTCTATGAGGCAAATGACGAATGTGGCCAAACCCTGCTTCCCCAGCAAATCAAACCTAGTGGAAAGTAAAGACAACAAACCATGCTAAAAAACTGCATTTACAGTATATCTGAATTCTATTTGTGAAATTGTTAGAAAACTTTTAAAAATATGACTTAGTTAAACACTCTTATTTTTCGAGTTCTATGAGGGAAATGACCACTGTGGCCAAACCTTTCTTTCTCAGCTAATCAAACCTAGTGAAAAATAAAGACAACATATTGTACTAAAAAACTGCATTTATAATATATCTGAAATGTATTTGTGAAATTTTTTAGAAAACTTTTAAAAATATGACTTAGTAAAACACTCTGATTTTTTGAGTTCTATGAGGAAAATGACCACTGTGGCCAAACCCTGCTTTCTTAGCAAATAAAGCCTAGTGGAAAGTGAAGACAACAAATCATGCTAAAAAACTGTATTTACAGTATATCTGAATTGTATTTGTGAAATTTTTTAGAAAACTTTTAAAAATATGACTTAGTAAAACACTCTTATTTTTCGAGTTCTATGAGGAAAATGACCACTGTGGCCAAACCTTGCTTCCCCAGCAAATCGGACCTAGTGGAAAGTGAAGACAACTAACCATGCTAAAAAACTGCATTTACAGTATATCTGAATTGTATTTGTGAAATTTTTAGAAAACTTTTAAAAATATGACTTAGTAAAACACTCTTATTTTTCGAGTTCTATGAGGGAAATGACCACTGTGGCCAAACCTTTCTTTCTCAGCGAATCAAACCTAGTGGGAAATAAAGACAACAAATTATACTAAAAAACTGCATTTACAGTATATCTGAATTATATTTGTGTATTTTTTTAGAAAACTTTTAAAAATATGACTTAGTAAAATACTCTTATTTTTCGAGTTCTATGAGGGAAATGACCACTGTGGCGAAACCCTTCTTTCTCAGCGAATCAAGCCTAGTGAACAATAAAGACAACAAATCATACTAAAAAACTGCATTAACAGTATATCTGAATTGTATTTGTGACATTTTTGAGAAAACTTTTAAAAATATGACTTAGTAAAACACTCTTATTTTTCGAGTTCTATGAGGCAAATGACCACTGTGGCCAAACCCTGCTTCGCCAGCAAATCAAGCCTAGTGAAAAGTGAAGACAACAAACCATGCTAAAAAACTGCATTTACAGTATATCTGAATTATATTTGTGAAATATTTAGAAAACTTTTAAAAATATGACTTAGTTAAACACTCTTATTTTTCGACTTCTATGAGGAAAATGACCACTGTGGCCAAACCCTGCTTTCTTAGCAAATAAAGCCTAGTGGAAAGTGAAGACAACAAACCATGCTAAAAAACTGCATTTACAGTATATCTGAATTGTATTTGTGAAATTTTTTAGAAAACTTTTAAAAATATGACTTAGTAAAACACTCTTATTTTTCGAGTTCTATGAGGAAAATGACCACTGTGGCCAAACCCTGCTTCCACAGCAAATCGAACCTAGTGGAAAGTGAAGACAACCAACCGTGCTAAAAACTGCATTTACAGTATATCTGAATTGTATTTGTGACATTTTTGAGAAAACTTTTAAAAATATGACTTAGTAAAACACTCTTATTTTTCGAGTTCTATGAGGCAAATGACGACTGTGGCCAAACCCTGCTTCCCCAGCAAATCAAACCTAGTGGAAAGTGAAGACAACACACCATGCTAAAAAACTGCATTTACAGTATATCTGAATTGTATTTGTGAAATTGTTAGAAAACTTTTAAAAATATGACTTAGTTAAACATTCTTATTTTTCGAGTTCTATGAGGGAAATGACCACTGTGGCGAAACCCTTATTTCTCAGCAAATAAAGCCTAGTGGAAAGTGAAGACAACAAATCATGCTAAAAAACTGCATTTACAGTATATCTGAATTGTATTTGTGAAATTTTTTAGAAAACTTTTAAAAATATGACTTAGTAAAACACTCTTATTTTTCGAGTTCTATGAGGAAAATGACCACTGTGGCCAAACCCTGCTTCCCCAGCAAATCGAACCTAGTGGAAAACGAAAACAACCAACCATGCTAAAAAACTGCATTTACAGTATATCTGAATTGTATTTGTGAAATTGTTAGAAAACTTTTAAAAATATGACTTAGTTAAACACTCTTATTTTTCGAGTTCTATGAGGGAAATGACCACTGTGGCCAAACCTTTCTTTCTCAGCTAATCAAACCTAGTGGAAAATAAAGACAACATATTGTACTAAAAAACTGCATTTATAATATATCTGAAATGTATTTGTGAAATTTTTTAGAAAACTTTTAAAAATATGACTTAGTAAAACACTCTGATTTTTTGAGTTCTATGAGGAAAATGACCACTGTGGCCAAACCCTGCTTTCTTAGCAAATAAAGCCTAGTGGAAAGTGAAGACAACCAACCATGCTAAAAAACTGCATTTACAGTATATCTGAATTGTATTTGTGACATTTTTGAGAAAACTTTTAAAAATATGACTTAGTAAAACACTCTTATTTTTCGAGTTCTATGAGGCAAATGACGACTGTGGCCAAACCCTGCTTCCCCAGCAAATCAAACCTAGTGGAAAGTGAAGACAACAAACCATGCTAAAAAACTGCATTTACAGTATATCTGAATTGTATTTGTGAAATTGTTAGAAAACTTTTAAAAATATGACTTAGTTAAACACTCTTATTTTTCGAGTTCTATGAGGGAAATGACCACTGTGGCGAAACCCTTCTTTCTCAGCAAATAAGGCCTAGTGAAAAGTGAAGACAACAAATCATGCTAAAAAACTGCATTTACAGTATATCTAAATTGTATTTGTGAAATTTTTTAGAAAACTTTTAAAAATATGACTTAGTAAAACACTCTTATTTTTCGAGTTCTATGAGGAAAATGACCACTGTGGCCAAACCCTGCTTCCCCAGCAAATCGAACCTAGTGGAAAGTGAAGACAACCAACCATGCTAAAAAACTGCATTTACAGTATATCTGAATTGTATTTGTGAAATTTTTAGAAAACTTTTAAAAATATGACTTAGTAAAACACTCTTATTTTTCGAGTTCTATGAGGGAAATGACCACTGTGGCCAAACCTTTCTTTCTCAGCGAATCAAACCTAAAGGGAAATAAAAACAACATATTGTACTAAAAAACTGCATTTATAATATATCTGAAATGTATTTGTGAAATTTTGTAGAAAACTTTTAAAAATATGACTTAGTAAAACACTCTAATTTTTTGAGTTCTATGAGGAAAATGACCACTGTGGCCAAACCCTGCTTTCTTAGCAAATAAAGCCTAGTGGAAAGTGAAGACAACCAACCATGCTAAAAAACTGCATTTACAGTATATCTGAATTGTATTTGTGACATTTTTGAGAAAACTTTTAAAAATATGACTTAGTAAAACACTCTTATTTTTCGAGTTCTATGAGGCAAATGACCACTGTGGCCAAACCCTGCTTCGCCAGCAAATCAAGCCTAGTGAAAAGTGAAGACAACAAACCATGCTAAAAAACTGCATTTACAGTATATCTGAATTATATTTGTGAAATATTTAGAAAACTTTTAAAAATATGACTTAGTTAAACACTCTTATTTTTCGACTTCTATGAGGGAAATGACCACTGTGGCCAAAGCCTTCTTCCTCAGCGAATTAAGCCTAGTAAAAAAGGAAGACAACAAACCATGCTAAAAAACTGCATTTACAGTATATCTGAATTGTATTTGTGAAATTGTTAGAAAACTTTTAAAAATATGACTTAGTTAAACACTCTTATTTTTCGAGTTCTATGAGGGAAATGACCACTGTGGCCAAACCTTTCTTTCTCAGCTAATCAAACCTAGTGGAAAATAAAGACAACATATTGTACTAAAAAACTGCATTTACAGTATATCTGAATTGTATTTGTGAAATTTTTTAGAAAACTTTTAAAAATATGACTTAGTAAAACACTCTTATTTTTCGAGTTCTATGAGGAAAATGACCACTGTGGCCAAACCCTGCTTCCCCAGCAAATCGAACCTAGTGGAAAGTGAAGACAACCAACCGTGCTAAAAAACTGCATTTACAGTATATCTGAATTGTATTTGTGACATTTTTGAGAAAACTTTTAAAAATATGACTTAGTAAAACACTCTTATTTTTCGAGTTCTATGAGGCAAATGACGACTGTGGCCAAACCCTGCTTCCCCAGCAAATCAAACCTAGTGGAAAGTGAAGACAACACACCATGCTAAAAAACTGCATTTACAGTATATCTGAATTGTATTTGTGAAATTGTTAGAAAACTTTTAAAAATATGACTTAGTTAAACATTCTTATTTTTCGAGTTCTATGAGGGAAATGACCACTGTGGCGAAACCCTTATTTCTCAGCAAATAAAGCCTAGTGGAAAGTGAAGACAACAAATCATGCTAAAAAACTGCATTTACAGTATATCTGAATTGTATTTGTGAAATTTTTTAGAAAACTTTTAAAAATATGACTTAGTAAAACACTCTTATTTTTCGAGTTCTATGAGGAAAATGACCACTGTGGCCAAACCCTGCTTCCCCAGCAAATCGAACCTAGTGGAAAACAAAAACAACCAACCATGCTAAAAAACTGCATTTACAGTATATCTGAATTGTATTTGTGAAATTGTTAGAAAACTTTTAAAAATATGACTTAGTTAAACACTCTTATTTTTCGAGTTCTATGAGGGAAATGACCACTGTGGCCAAACCTTTCTTTCTCAGCTAATCAAACCTAGTGGAAAATAAAGACAACATATTGTACTAAAAAACTGCATTTATAATATATCTGAAATGTATTTGTGAAATTTTTTAGAAAACTTTTAAAAATATGACTTAGTAAAACACTCTTATTTTTCGAGTTCTATGAGGAAAATGACCACTGTGGCCAAACCCTGCTTTCTTAGCAAACAAAGCCTAGTGGAAAGTGAAGACAACAAATCATGCTAAAAAACTGCATTTACAGTATATCTGAATTGTATTTGTGAAATTTTTAGAAAACTTTTAAAAATATGACTTAGTAAAACACTCTTATTTTTCGAGTTCTATGAGGGAAATGACCACTGTGGCGAAACCCTTCTTTCTCAGCAAATAAAGCCTAGTGGAAAGTGAAGACAACAAATCATGCTAAGAAACTGCATTTACAGTATATCTGAATTGTATTTGTGAAATTTTTTAGAAAACTTTTAAAAATATGACTTAGTAAAACACTCTTATTTTTCGAGTTCTATGAGGAAAATGACCACTGTGGCCAAACCCTGCTTCCCCAGCAAATCGAGCCTAGTGGAAAGTGAAGACAACCAACTATGCTAAAAAACTGCATTTACAGTATATCTGAATTGTATTTGTGACATTTTTGAGAAAACTTTTAAAAATATGACTTAGTAAAACACTCTTATTTTTCGAGTTCTATGAGGCAAATGACGACTGTGGCCAAACCCTGCTTCCCCAGCAAATCAAACCTAGTGGAAAGTGAAGACAACACACCATGCTAAAAAACTGCATTTACAGTATATCTGAATTGTATTTGTGAAATTTTTTAGAAAACTTTTAAAAATATGACTTAGTAAAACACTCTTATTTTTCGAGTTCTATGAGGGAAATGACCACTGTGGCCAAACCCTGCTTCCCCAGCAAATCGAACCTAGTGGAAAACGAAGACAACCAACCATGCTAAAAAACTGCATTTACAGTATATCTGAATTGTATTTGTGAAATTGTTAGAAAACTTTTAAAAATATGACTTAGTTAAACACTCTTATTTTTCGAGTTCTATGAGGGAAATGACCACTGTGGCCAAACCTTTCTTTCTCAGCTAATCAAACCTAGTGGAAAATAAAGACAACATATTGTACTAAAAAACTGCATTTATAATATATCTGAAATGTATTTGTGAAATTTTTTAGAAAACTTTTAAAAATATGACTTAGTAAAACACTCTGATTTTTTGAGTTCTATGAGAAAAATGACCACTGTGGCCAAACCCTGCTTTCTTAGCAAATAAAGCCTAGTGGAAAGTGAAGACAACAAATCATGCTAAAAAACTGCATTTACAGTATATCTGAATTGTATTTGTGAAATTTTTTAGAAAACTTTTAAAAATATGACTTAGTAAAACACTCTTATTTTTCGAGTTCTATGAGGAAAATGACCACTGTGGCCAAACCCTGCTTCCCCAGCAAATCGAACCTAGTGGAAAGTGAAGACAACCAACCATGCTAAAAAACTGCATTTACAGTATATCTGAATTGTATTTGTGAAATTTTTAGAAAACTTTTAAAAATATGACTTAGTAAAACACTCTTATTTTTCGAGTTCTATGAGGGAAATGACCACTGTGGCCAAACCTTTCTTTCTCAGCGAATCAAACCTAAAGGGAAATAAAGACAACAAATTATACTAAAAAACTGCATTTACAGTATATCTGAATTATATTTGTGAATTTTTTTAGAAAACTTTTAAAAATATGACTTAGTAAAATACTCTTATTTTTCGAGTTCTATGAGGGAAATGACCACTGTGGCGAAACCCTTCTTTCTCAGCGAATCAAGCCTAGTGAACAATGAAGACAACAAATCATACTAAAAAACTGCATTAACAGTATATCTGAATTGTATTTGTGACATTTTTGAGAAAACTTTTAAAAATATGACTTAGTAAAACACTCTTATTTTTCGAGTTCTATGAGGCAAATGACCACTGTGGCCAAACCCTGCTTCGCCAGCAAATCAAGCCTAGTGGAAAATAAAGACAACATATTGTACTAAAAAACTGCATTTATAATATATCTGAAATGTATTTGTGAAATTTTTTAGAAAACTTTTAAAAATATGACTTAGTAAAACACTCTGATTTTTTGAGTTCTATGAGGAAAATGACCACTGTGGCCAAACCCTGCTTTCTTAGCAAATAAAGCCTAGTGGAAAGTGAAGACAACCAACCATGCTAAAAAACTGCATTTACAGTATATCTGAATTATATTTGTGAAATATTTAGAAAACTTTTAAAAATATGACTTAGTTAAACACTCTTATTTTTCGACTTCTATGAGGGAAATGACCACTGTGGCCAAAGCCTTCTTCCTCAGCGAATTAAGCCTAGTAAAAAAGGAAGACATCAAACCATGCTAAAAAACTGCATTTACAGTATATCTGAATTGTATTTGTGAAATTGTTAGAAAACTTTTAAAAATATGACTTAGTTAAACACTCTTATTTTTCGAGTTCTATGAGGGAAATGACCACTGTGGCCAAACCTTTCTTTCTCAGCTAATCAAACCTAGTGGAAAATAAAGACAACATATTGTACTAAAAAACTGAATTTATAATATATCTGAAATGTATTTGTGAAATTTTTTAGAAAACTCTTAAAAATATGACTTAGTAAAACACTCTGATTTTTTGAGTTCTATGAGGAAAATGACCACTGTGGCCAAACCCTGCTTTCTTAGCAAATAAAGCCTAGTGGAAAGTGAAGACGACAAATCATGCTAAAAAACTGCATTTACAGTATATCTGAATTGTATTTGTGAAATTTTTTAGAAAACTTTTAAAAATATGACTTAGTAAAACACTCTTATTTTTCGAGTTCTATGAGGAAAATGACCACTGTGGCCAAACCCTGCTTCCCCAGCAAATCGAACCTAGTGGAAAGTGAAGACAACCAACCATGCTAAAAAACTGCATTTACAGTATATCTGAATTGTATTTGTGAAATTTTTAGAAAACTTTTAAAAATATGACTTAGTAAAACACTCTTATTTTTCGAGTTCTATGAGGGAAATGACCACTGTGGCGAAACCCTTCTTTCTCAGCAAATAAAGCCTAGTGGAAAGTGAAGACAACAAATTATGCTAAAAAACTGCATTTACAGTATATCTGAATTGTATTTGTGAAATTTTTTAGAAAACTTTTAAAAATATGACTTAGTAAAACACTCTTATTTTTCGAGTTCTATGAGGAAAATGACCACTGTGGCCAAACCCTGCTTCCCCAGCAAATCGAACCTAGTGGAAAGTGAAGACAACCAACTATGCTAAAAAACTGCATTTACAGTATATCTGAATTGTATTTGTGACATTTTTGAGAAAACTTTTAAAAATATGACTTAGTAAAACACTCTTATTTTTCGAGTTCTATGAGGCAAATGACGACTGTGGCCAAACCCTGCTTCCCCAGCAAATCAAACCTAGTGGAAAGTGAAGACAACACACCATGCTAAAAAACTGCATTTACAGTATATCTGAATTGTATTTGTGAAATTTTTTAGAAAACTTTTAAAAATATGACTTAGTAAAACACTCTTATTTTTCGAGTTCTATGAGGGAAATGACCACTGTGGCCAAACCCTGCTTCCCCAGCAAATCGAACCTAGTGGAAAACGAAGACAACCAACCATGCTAAAAAACTGCATTTACAGTATATCTGAATTGTATTTGTGAAATTGTTAGAAAACTTTTAAAAATATGACTTAAATATGACTTAGTTAAACACTCTTATTTTTCGAGTTCTATGAGGGAAATGACCACTGTGGCCAAACCTTTCTTTCTCAGCTAATCAAACCTAGTGGAAAATAAAGACAACATATTGTACTAAAAAACTGCATTTATAATATATCTGAAATGTATTTGTGAAATTTTTTAGAAAACTTTTAAAAATATGACTTAGTAAAACACTCTGATTTTTTGAGTTCTATGAGAAAAATGACCACTGTGGCCAAACCCTGCTTTCTTAGCAAATAAAGCCTAGTGGAAAGTGAAGACAACAAATCATGCTAAAAAACTGCATTTACAGTATATCTGAATTGTATTTGTGAAATTTTTTAGAAAACTTTTAAAAATATGACTTAGTAAAACACTCTTATTTTTCGAGTTCTATGAGGAAAATGACCACTGTGGCCAAACTCTGCTTCCCCAGCAAATCGAACCTAGTGGAAAGTGAAGACAACCAACCATGCTAAAAAACTGCTTTTACAGTATATCTGAATTGTATTTGTGAAATTTTTAGAAAACTTTTAAAAATATGACTTAGTAAAACACTCTTATTTTTCGAGTTCTATGAGGGAAATGACCACTGTGGCCAAACCTTTCTTTCTCAGCGAATCAAACCTAAAGGGAAATAAAGACAACAAATTATACTAAAAAACTGCATTTACAGTATATCTGAATTATATTTGTGAATTTTTTTAGAAAACTTTTAAAAATATGACTTAGTAAAATACTCTTATTTTTCGAGTTCTATGAGGGAAATGACCACTGTGGCGAAACCCTTCTTTCTCAGCGAATCAAGCCTAGTGAACAATGAAGACAACAAATCATACTAAAAAACTGCATTAACAGTATATCTGAATTGTATTTGTGACATTTTTGAGAAAACTTTTAAAAATATGACTTAGTAAAACACTCTTATTTTTCGAGTTCTATGAGGCAAATGACCACTGTGGCCAAACCCTGCTTCGCCAGCAAATCAAGCCTAGTGAAAAGTGAAGACAACAAACCATGCTAAAAAACTGCATTTACAGTATATCTGAATTATATTTGTGAAATATTTAGAAAACTTTTAAAAATATGACTTAGTTAAACACTCTTATTTTTCGACTTCTATGAGGGAAATGACCACTGTGGCCAAAGCCTCCTTCCTCAGCGAATTAAGCCTAGTAAAAAAGGAAGACAACAAACCATGCTAAAAAACTGCATTTACAGTATATCTGAATTGTATTTGTGAAATTGTTAGAAAACTTTTAAAAATATGACTTAGTTAAACACTCTTATTTTTCGAGTTCTATGAGGGAAATGACCACTGTGGCCAAACCTTTCTTTCTCAGCTAATCAAACCTAGTGGAAAATAAAGACAACATATTGTACTAAAAAACTGCATTTATAATATATCTGAAATGTATTTGTGAAATTTTTTAGAAAACTCTTAAAAATATGACTTAGTAAAACACTCTGATTTTTTGAGTTCTATGAGGAAAATGACCACTGTGGCCAAACCCTGCTTTCTTAGCAAATAAAGCCTAGTGGAAAGTGAAGACAACAAATCATGCTAAAAAACTGCATTTACAGTATATCTGAATTGTATTTGTGAAATTTTTTAGAAAACTTTTAAAAATATGACTTAGTAAAACACTCTTATTTTTCGAGTTCTATGAGGAAAATGACCACTGTGGCCAAACCCTGCTTCCCCAGCAAATCGAACCTAGTGGAAAGTGAAGACAACACACCATGCTAAAAAACTGCATTTACAGTATATCTGAATTGTATTTGTGAAATTTTTAGAAAACTTTTAAAAATATGACTTAGTAAAACACTCTTATTTTTCGAGTTCTATGAGGGAAATGACCACTGTGGCGAAACCCTTCTTTCTCAGCAAATAAAGCCTAGTGGAAAGTGAAGACAACAAAACATGCTAAAAAACTGCATTTACAGTATATCTGAATTGTATTTGTGAAATTTTTTTAGAAAACTTTTAAAAATATGACTTAGTAAAACACTCTTATTTTTCGAGTTCTATGAGGAAAATGACCACTGTGGCCAAACCCTGCTTCCCCAGCAAATCGAACCTAGTGGAAAGTGAAGACAACCAACCATGCTAAAAAACTGCATTTACAGTATATCTGAATTGTATTTGTGAAATTTTTTAGAAAACTTTTAAAAATATGACTTAGTAAAACACTCTTATTTTTCGAGTTCTATGAGGAAAATGACCACTGTGGCCAAACCCTGCTTCCCCAGCAAATCGAACCTAGTGGAAAGTGAAGACAACCAACCATGCTAAAAAACTGCATTTACAGTATATCTGAATTGTATTTGTGACATTTTTGAGAAAACTTTTAAAAATATGACTTAGTAAAACACTCTTATTTTTCGAGTTCTATGAGGCAAATGACGAATGTGGCCAAACCCTGCTTCCCCAGCAAATCAACCCTAGTGGAAAGTAAAGACAACAAACCATGCTAAAAAACTGCATTTACAGTATATCTGAATTCTATTTGTGAAATTGTTAGAAAACTTTTAAAAATATGACTTAGTAAAACACTCTTATTTTTCGAGTTCTATGAGGGAAATGACCACTGTGGCCAAACCTTTCTTTCTCAGCGAATCAAACCTAGTGGGAAATAAAGACAACAAATTATACTAAAAAACTGCATTTACAGTATATCTGAATTATATTTGTGTATTTTTTTAGAAAACTTTTAAAAATATGACTTAGTAAAATACTCTTATTTTTCGAGTTCTATGAGGGAAATGACCACTGTGGCGAAACCCTTCTTTCTCAGCGAATCAAGCCTAGTGAACAATGAAGACAACAAATCATACTAAAAAACTGCATTAACAGTATATCTGAATTGTATTTGTGACATTTTTGAGAAAACTTTTAAAAATATGACTTAGTAAAACACTCTTATTTTTCGAGTTCTATGAGGCAAATGACCACTGTGGCCAAACCCTGCTTCGCCAGCAAATCAAGCCTAGTGAAAAGTGAAGACAACAAACCATGCTAAAAAACTGCATTTACAGTATATCTGAATTATATTTGTGAAATATTTAGAAAACTTTTAAAAATATGACTTAGTTAAACACTCTTATTTTTCGACTTCTATGAGGGAAATGACCACTGTGGCCAAAGCCTTCTTCCTCAGCGAATTAAGCCTAGTAAAAAAGGAAGACAACAAACCATGCTAAAAAACTGCATTTACAGTATATCTGAATTGTATTTGTGAAATTGTTAGAAAACTTTTAAAAATATGACTTAGTTAAACACTCTTATTTTTCGAGTTCTATGAGGGAAATGACCACTGTGGCCAAACCTTTCTTTCTCAGCTAATCAAACCTAGTGGAAAATAAAGACAACATATTGTACTAAAAAACTGCATTTATAATATATCTGAAATGTATTTGTGAAATTTTTTAGAAAACTTTTAAAAATATGACTTAGTAAAACACTCTGATTTTTTGAGTTCTATGAGGAAAATGACCACTGTGGCCAAACCCTGCTTTCTTAGCAAATAAAGCCTAGTGGAAAGTGAAGACAACCAACCATGCTAAAAAACTGCATTTACAGTATATCTGAATTATATTTGTGAAATATTTAGAAAACTTTTAAAAATATGACTTAGTTAAACACTCTTATTTTTCGACTTCTATGAGGGAAATGACCACTGTGGCCAAAGCCTTCTTCCTCAGCGAATTAAGCCTAGTAAAAAAGGAAGACATCAAACCATGCTAAAAAACTGCATTTACAGTATATCTGAATTGTATTTGTGAAATTGTTAGAAAACTTTTAAAAATATGACTTAGTTAAACACTCTTATTTTTCGAGTTCTATGAGGGAAATGACCACTGTGGCCAAACCTTTCTTTCTCAGCTAATCAAACCTAGTGGAAAATAAAGACAACATATTGTACTAAAAAACTGAATTTATAATATATCTGAAATGTATTTGTGAAATTTTTTAGAAAACTCTTAAAAATATGACTTAGTAAAACACTCTGATTTTTTGAGTTCTATGAGGAAAATGACCACTGTGGCCAAACCCTGCTTTCTTAGCAAATAAAGCCTAGTGGAAAGTGAAGACAACAAATCATGCTAAAAAACTGCATTTACAGTATATCTGAATTGTATTTGTGAAATTTTTTAGAAAACTTTTAAAAATATGACTTAGTAAAACACTCTTATTTTTCGAGTTCTATGAGGAAAATGACCACTGTGGCCAAACCCTGCTTCCCCAGCAAATCGAACCTAGTGGAAAGTGAAGACAACCAACCATGCTAAAAAACTGCATTTACAGTATATCTGAATTGTATTTGTGAAATTTTTAGAAAACTTTTAAAAATATGACTTAGTAAAACACTCTTATTTTTCGAGTTCTATGAGGGAAATGACCACTGTGGCGAAACCCTTCTTTCTCAGCAAATAAAGCCTAGTGGAAAGTGAAGACAACAAATTATGCTAAAAAACTGCATTTACAGTATATCTGAATTGTATTTGTGAAATTTTTTAGAAAACTTTTAAAAATATGACTTAGTAAAACACTCTTATTTTTCGAGTTCTATGAGGAAAATGACCACTGTGGCCAAACCCTGCTTCCCCAGCAAATCGAACCTAGTGGAAAGTGAAGACAACCAACTATGCTAAAAAACTGCATTTACAGTATATCTGAATTGTATTTGTGACATTTTTGAGAAAACTTTTAAAAATATGACTTAGTAAAACACTCTTATTTTTCGAGTTCTATGAGGCAAATGACGACTGTGGCCAAACCCTGCTTCCCCAGCAAATCAAACCTAGTGGAAAGTGAAGACAACACACCATGCTAAAAAACTGCATTTACAGTATATCTGAATTGTATTTGTGAAATTTTTTAGAAAACTTTTAAAAATATGACTTAGTAAAACACTCTTATTTTTCGAGTTCTATGAGGGAAATGACCACTGTGGCCAAACCCTGCTTCCCCAGCAAATCGAACCTAGTGGAAAACGAAGACAACCAACCATGCTAAAAAACTGCATTTACAGTATATCTGAATTGTATTTGTGAAATTGTTAGAAAACTTTTAAAAATATGACTTAAATATGACTTAGTTAAACACTCTTATTTTTCGAGTTCTATGAGGGAAATGACCACTGTGGCCAAACCTTTCTTTCTCAGCTAATCAAACCTAGTGGAAAATAAAGACAACATATTGTACTAAAAAACTGCATTTATAATATATCTGAAATGTATTTGTGAAATTTTTTAGAAAACTTTTAAAAATATGACTTAGTAAAACACTCTGATTTTTTGAGTTCTATGAGAAAAATGACCACTGTGGCCAAACCCTGCTTTCTTAGCAAATAAAGCCTAGTGGAAAGTGAAGACAACAAATCATGCTAAAAAACTGCATTTACAGTATATCTGAATTGTATTTGTGAAATTTTTTAGAAAACTTTTAAAAATATGACTTAGTAAAACACTCTTATTTTTCGAGTTCTATGAGGAAAATGACCACTGTGGCCAAACTCTGCTTCCCCAGCAAATCGAACCTAGTGGAAAGTGAAGACAACCAACCATGCTAAAAAACTGCTTTTACAGTATATCTGAATTGTATTTGTGAAATATTTAGAAAACTTTTAAAAATATGACTTAGTTAAACACTCTTATTTTTCGACTTCTATGAGGGAAATGACCACTGTGGCCAAAGCCTCCTTCCTCAGCGAATTAAGCCTAGTAAAAAAGGAAGACAACAAACCATGCTAAAAAACTGCATTTACAGTATATCTGAATTGTATTTGTGAAATTGTTAGAAAACTTTTAAAAATATGACTTAGTTAAACACTCTTATTTTTCGAGTTCTATGAGGGAAATGACCACTGTGGCCAAACCTTTCTTTCTCAGCTAATCAAACCTAGTGGAAAATAAAGACAACATATTGTACTAAAAAACTGCATTTATAATATATCTGAAATGTATTTGTGAAATTTTTTAGAAAACTCTTAAAAATATGACTTAGTAAAACACTCTGATTTTTTGAGTTCTATGAGGAAAATGACCACTGTGGCCAAACCCTGCTTTCTTAGCAAATAAAGCCTAGTGGAAAGTGAAGACAACAAATCATGCTAAAAAACTGCATTTACAGTATATCTGAATTGTATTTGTGAAATTTTTTAGAAAACTTTTAAAAATATGACTTAGTAAAACACTCTTATTTTTCGAGTTCTATGAGGAAAATGACCACTGTGGCCAAACCCTGCTTCCCCAGCAAATCGAACCTAGTGGAAAGTGAAGACAACACACCATGCTAAAAAACTGCATTTACAGTATATCTGAATTGTATTTGTGAAATTTTTAGAAAACTTTTAAAAATATGACTTAGTAAAACACTCTTATTTTTCGAGTTCTATGAGGGAAATGACCACTGTGGCGAAACCCTTCTTTCTCAGCAAATAAAGCCTAGTGGAAAGTGAAGACAACAAAACATGCTAAAAAACTGCATTTACAGTATATCTGAATTGTATTTGTGAAATTTTTTTAGAAAACTTTTAAAAATATGACTTAGTAAAACACTCTTATTTTTCGAGTTCTATGAGGAAAATGACCACTGTGGCCAAACCCTGCTTCCCCAGCAAATCGAACCTAGTGGAAAGTGAAGACAACCAACCATGCTAAAAAACTGCATTTACAGTATATCTGAATTGTATTTGTGAAATTTTTTAGAAAACTTTTAAAAATATGACTTAGTAAAACACTCTTATTTTTCGAGTTCTATGAGGAAAATGACCACTGTGGCCAAACCCTGCTTCCCCAGCAAATCGAACCTAGTGGAAAGTGAAGACAACCAACCATGCTAAAAAACTGCATTTACAGTATATCTGAATTGTATTTGTGACATTTTTGAGAAAACTTTTAAAAATATGACTTAGTAAAACACTCTTATTTTTCGAGTTCTATGAGGCAAATGACGAATGTGGCCAAACCCTGCTTCCCCAGCAAATCAACCCTAGTGGAAAGTAAAGACAACAAACCATGCTAAAAAACTGCATTTACAGTATATCTGAATTCTATTTGTGAAATTGTTAGAAAACTTTTAAAAATATGACTTAGTAAAACACTCTTATTTTTCGAGTTCTATGAGGAAAATGACCACTGTGGCCAAACCCTGCTTCCCCAGCAAATCGAACCTAGTGGAAAGTGAAGACAACCAACCATGCTAAAAAACTGCATTTACAGTATATCTGAATTGTATTTGTGAAATTTTTAGAAAACTTTTAAAAATATGACTTAGTAAAACACTCTTATTTTTCGAGTTCTATGAGGGAAATGACCACTGTGGCCAAACCTTTCTTTCTCAGCGAATCAAACCTAGTGGGAAATAAAGACAACAAACCATACTAAAAAACTGCATTTACAGTATATCTGAATTATATTTGTGTATTTTTTTAAGAAAACTTTTAAAAATATGACTTAGTAAAATACTCTTATTTTTCGAGTTCTATGAGGGAAATGACCACTGTGGCGAAACCCTTCTTTCTCAGCGAATCAAGCCTAGTGAACAATGAAGACAACAAATCATACTAAAAAACTGCATTAACAGTATATCTGAATTGTATTTGTGACATTTTTGAGAAAACTTTTAAAAATATGACTTAGTAAAACACTCTTATTTTTCGAGTTCTATGAGGCAAATGACCACTGTGGCCAAACCCTGCTTCGCCAGCAAATCAAGCCTAGTGAAAAGTGAAGACAACAAACCATGCTAAAAAACTGCATTTACAGTATATCTGAATTATATTTGTGAAATATTTAGAAAACTTTTAAAAATATGACTTAGTTAAACACTCTTATTTTTCGACTTCTATGAGGGAAATGACCACTGTGGCCAAAGCCTCCTTCCTCAGCGAATTAAGCCTAGTAAAAAAGGAAGACAACAAACCATGCTAAAAAACTGCATTTACAGTATATCTGAATTGTATTTGTGAAATTGTTAGAAAACTTTTAAAAATATGACTTAGTTAAACACTCTTATTTTTCGAGTTCTATGAGGGAAATGACCACTGTGGCCAAACCTTTCTTTCTCAGCTAATCAAACCTAGTGGAAAATAAAGACAACATATTGTACTAAAAAACTGCATTTATAATATATCTGAAATGTATTTGTGAAATTTTTTAGAAAACTCTTAAAAATATGACTTAGTAAAACACTCTGATTTTTTGAGTTCTATGAGGAAAATGACCACTGTGGCCAAACCCTGCTTTCTTAGCAAATAAAGCCTAGTGGAAAGTGAAGACAACAAATCATGCTAAAAAACTGCATTTACAGTATATCTGAATTGTATTTGTGAAATTTTTTAGAAAACTTTTAAAAATATGACTTAGTAAAACACTCTTATTTTTCGAGTTCTATGAGGAAAATGACCACTGTGGCCAAACCCTGCTTCCCCAGCAAATCGAACCTAGTGGAAAGTGAAGACAACACACCATGCTAAAAAACTGCATTTACAGTATATCTGAATTGTATTTGTGAAATTTTTAGAAAACTTTTAAAAATATGACTTAGTAAAACACTCTTATTTTTCGAGTTCTATGAGGGAAATGACCACTGTGGCGAAACCCTTCTTTCTCAGCAAATAAAGCCTAGTGGAAAGTGAAGACAACAAAACATGCTAAAAAACTGCATTTACAGTATATCTGAATTGTATTTGTGAAATTTTTTTAGAAAACTTTTAAAAATATGACTTAGTAAAACACTCTTATTTTTCGAGTTCTATGAGGAAAATGACCACTGTGGCCAAACCCTGCTTCCCCAGCAAATCGAACCTAGTGGAAAGTGAAGACAACCAACCATGCTAAAAAACTGCATTTACAGTATATCTGAATTGTATTTGTGAAATTTTTTAGAAAACTTTTAAAAATATGACTTAGTAAAACACTCTTATTTTTCGAGTTCTATGAGGAAAATGACCACTGTGGCCAAACCCTGCTTCCCCAGCAAATCGAACCTAGTGGAAAGTGAAGACAACCAACCATGCTAAAAAACTGCATTTACAGTATATCTGAATTGTATTTGTGACATTTTTGAGAAAACTTTTAAAAATATGACTTAGTAAAACACTCTTATTTTTCGAGTTCTATGAGGCAAATGACGAATGTGGCCAAACCCTGCTTCCCCAGCAAATCAACCCTAGTGGAAAGTAAAGACAACAAACCATGCTAAAAAACTGCATTTACAGTATATCTGAATTCTATTTGTGAAATTGTTAGAAAACTTTTAAAAATATGACTTAGTAAAACACTCTTATTTTTCGAGTTCTATGAGGGAAATGACCACTGTGGCCAAACCTTTCTTTCTCAGCGAATCAAACCTAGTGGGAAATAAAGACAACAAATTATACTAAAAAACTGCATTTACAGTATATCTGAATTATATTTGTGTATTTTTTTAGAAAACTTTTAAAAATATGACTTAGTAAAATACTCTTATTTTTCGAGTTCTATGAGGGAAATGACCACTGTGGCGAAACCCTTCTTTCTCAGCGAATCAAGCCTAGTGAACAATGAAGACAACAAATCATACTAAAAAACTGCATTAACAGTATATCTGAATTGTATTTGTGACATTTTTGAGAAAACTTTTAAAAATATGACTTAGTAAAACACTCTTATTTTTCGAGTTCTATGAGGCAAATGACCACTGTGGCCAAACCCTGCTTCGCCAGCAAATCAAGCCTAGTGAAAAGTGAAGACAACAAACCATGCTAAAAAACTGCATTTACAGTATATCTGAATTATATTTGTGAAATATTTAGAAAACTTTTAAAAATATGACTTAGTTAAACACTCTTATTTTTCGACTTCTATGAGGGAAATGACCACTGTGGCCAAAGCCTTCTTCCTCAGCGAATTAAGCCTAGTAAAAAAGGAAGACAACAAACCATGCTAAAAAACTGCATTTACAGTATATCTGAATTGTATTTGTGAAATTGTTAGAAAACTTTTAAAAATATGACTTAGTTAAACACTCTTATTTTTCGAGTTCTATGAGGGAAATGACCACTGTGGCCAAACCTTTCTTTCTCAGCTAATCAAACCTAGTGAAAAATAAAGACAACATATTGTACTAAAAAACTGCATTTATAATATATCTGAAATGTATTTGTGAAATTTTTTAGAAAACTCTTAAAAATATGACTTAGTAAAACACTCTGATTTTTTTAGTTCTATGAGGAAAATGACCACTGTGGCCAAACCCTGCTTTCTTAGCAAATAAAGCCTAGTGGAAAGTAAAGACAACAAATCATACTAAAAAACTGCATTAACAGTATATCTGAATTGTATTTGTGACATTTTTGAGAAAACTTTTAAAAATATGACTTAGTAAAACACTCTTATTTTTCGAGTTCTATGAGGCAAATGACCACTGTGGCCAAACCCTGCTTCGCCAGCAAATCAAGCCTAGTGAAAAGTGAAGACAACAAACCATGCTAAAAAACTGCATTTACAGTATATCTGAATTATATTTGTGAAATATTTAGAAAACTTTTAAAAATATGACTTAGTTAAACACTCTTATTTTTCGACTTCTATGAGGGAAATGACCACTGTGGCCAAAGCCTCCTTCCTCAGCGAATTAAGCCTAGTAAAAAAGGAAGACAACAAACCATGCTAAAAAACTGCATTTACAGTATATCTGAATTGTATTTGTGAAATTGTTAGAAAACTTTTAAAAATATGACTTAGTTAAACACTCTTATTTTTCGAGTTCTATGAGGGAAATGACCACTGTGGCCAAACCTTTCTTTCTCAGCTAATCAAACCTAGTGGAAAATAAAGACAACATATTGTACTAAAAAACTGCATTTATAATATATCTGAAATGTATTTGTGAAATTTTTTAGAAAACTCTTAAAAATATGACTTAGTAAAACACTCTGATTTTTTGAGTTCTATGAGGAAAATGACCACTGTGGCCAAACCCTGCTTTCTTAGCAAATAAAGCCTAGTGGAAAGTGAAGACAACCAACCATGCTAAAAAACTGCATTTACAGTATATCTGAATTGTATTTGTGACATTTTTGAGAAAACTTTTAAAAATATGACTTAGTAAAACACTCTTATTTTTCGAGTTCTATGAGGCAAATGACGACTGTGGCCAAACCCTGCTTCCCCAGCAAATCAAACCTAGTGGAAAGTGAAGACAACACACCATGCTAAAAAACTGCATTTACAGTATATCTGAATTGTATTTGTGAAATTGTTAGAAAACTTTTAAAAATATGACTTAGTTAAACATTCTTATTTTTCGAGTTCTATGAGGGAAATGACCAGTGTGGCGAAACCCTTCTTTTTCAGCAAATAAAGCCTAGTGGAAAGTGAAGACAAAAAATCATGCTAAAAAACTGCATTTACAGTATATCTGAATTGTATTTGTGAAATTTTTTAGAAAACTTTTAAAAATATGACTTAGTAAAACACTCTTATTTTTCGAGTTCTATGAGGAAAATGACCACTGTGGCCAAACCCTGCTTCCCCAGCAAATCGAACCTAGTGGAAAGTGAAGACAACCAACCATGCTAAAAAACTGCATTTACAGTATATCTGAATTGTATTTGTGACATTTTTGAGAAAACTTTTAAAAATATGACTTAGTAAAACACTCTTATTTTTCGAGTTCTATGAGGCAAATGACGAATGTGGCCAAACCCTGCTTCCCCAGCAAATCAAACCTAGTGGAAAGTAAAGACAACAAACCATGCTAAAAAACTGCATTTACAGTATATCTGAATTCTATTTGTGAAATTGTTAGAAAACTTTTAAAAATATGACTTAGTTAAACACTCTTATTTTTCGAGTTCTATGAGGGAAATGACCACTGTGGCCAAACCTTTCTTTCTCAGCTAATCAAACCTAGTGAAAAATAAAGACAACATATTGTACTAAAAAACTGCATTTATAATATATCTGAAATGTATTTGTGAAATTTTTTAGAAAACTTTTAAAAATATGACTTAGTAAAACACTCTGATTTTTTGAGTTCTATGAGGAAAATGACCACTGTGGCCAAACCCTGCTTTCTTAGCAAATAAAGCCTAGTGGAAAGTGAAGACAACAAATCATGCTAAAAAACTGTATTTACAGTATATCTGAATTGTATTTGTGAAATTTTTTAGAAAACTTTTAAAAATATGACTTAGTAAAACACTCTTATTTTTCGAGTTCTATGAGGAAAATGACCACTGTGGCCAAACCTTGCTTCCCCAGCAAATCGAACCTAGTGGAAAGTGAAGACAACAAACCATGCTAAAAAACTGCATTTACAGTATATCTGAATTATATTTGTGAAATATTTAGAAAACTTTTAAAAATATGACTTAGTTAAACACTCTTATTTTTCGACTTCTATGAGGGAAATGACCACTGTGGCCAAAGCCTCCTTCCTCAGCGAATTAAGCCTAGTAAAAAAGGAAGACAACAAACCATGCTAAAAAACTGCATTTACAGTATATCTGAATTGTATTTGTGAAATTGTTAGAAAACTTTTAAAAATATGACTTAGTTAAACACTCTTATTTTTCGAGTTCTATGAGGGAAATGACCACTGTGGCCAAACCTTTCTTTCTCAGCTAATCAAACCTAGTGGAAAATAAAGACAACATATTGTACTAAAAAACTGCATTTATAATATATCTGAAATGTATTTGTGAAATTTTTTAGAAAACTCTTAAAAATATGACTTAGTAAAACACTCTGATTTTTTGAGTTCTATGAGGAAAATGACCACTGTGGCCAAACCCTGCTTTCTTAGCAAATAAAGCCTAGTGGAAAGTGAAGACAACAAATCATGCTAAAAAACTGCATTTACAGTATATCTGAATTGTATTTGTGAAATTTTTTAGAAAACTTTTAAAAATATGACTTAGTAAAACACTCTTATTTTTCGAGTTCTATGAGGAAAATGACCACTGTGGCCAAACCCTGCTTCCCCAGCAAATCGAACCTAGTGGAAAGTGAAGACAACCAACCATGCTAAAAAACTGCATTTACAGTATATCTGAATTGTATTTGTGAAATTTTTAGAAAACTTTTAAAAATATGACTTAGTAAAACACTCTTATTTTTCGAGTTCTATGAGGGAAATGACCACTGTGGCGAAACCCTTCTTTCTCAGCAAATAAAGCCTAGTGAAAAGTGAAGACAACAAAACATGCTAAAAAACTGCATTTACAGTATATCTGAATTGTATTTGTGAAATTTTTTTAGAAAACTTTTAAAAATATGACTTAGTAAAACAGTCTTATTTTTCGAGTTCTATGAGGAAAATGACCACTGTGGCCAAACCCTGCTTCCCCAGCAAATCGAACCTAGTGGAAAGTGAAGACAACCAACCATGCTAAAAAACTGCATTTACAGTATATCTGAATTGTATTTGTGACATTTTTGAGAAAACTTTTAAAAATATGACTTAGTAAAACACTCTTATTTTTCGAGTTCTATGAGGCAAATGACGACTGTGGCCAAACCCTGCTTCCCCAGCAAATCAAACCTAGTGGAAAGTGAAGACAACACACCATGCTAAAAAACTGCATTTACAGTATATCTGAATTGTATTTGTGAAATTGTTAGAAAACTTTTAAAAATATGACTTAGTTAAACATTCTTATTTTTCGAGTTCTATGAGGGAAATGACCAGTGTGGCGAAACCCTTCTTTTTCAGCAAATAAAGCCTAGTGGAAAGTGAAGACAAAAAATCATGCTAAAAAACTGCATTTACAGTATATCTGAATTGTATTTGTGAAATTTTTTAGAAAACTTTTAAAAATATGACTTAGTAAAACACTCTTATTTTTCGAGTTCTATGAGGAAAATGACCACTGTGGCCGAACCCTGCTTCCCCAGCAAATCGAACCTAGTGGAAAGTGAAGACAACCAACCATGCTAAAAAACTGCATTTACAGTATATCTGAATTGTATTTGTGACATTTTTGAGAAAACTTTTAAAAATATGACTTAGTAAAACACTCTTATTTTTCGAGTTCTATGAGGCAAATGACGAATGTGGCCAAACCCTGCTTCCCCAGCAAATCAAACCTAGTGGAAAGTAAAGACAACAAACCATGCTAAAAAACTGCATTTACAGTATATCTGAATTCTATTTGTGAAATTGTTAGAAAACTTTTAAAAATATGACTTAGTTAAACACTCTTATTTTTCGAGTTCTATGAGGGAAATGACCACTGTGGCCAAACCTTTCTTTCTCAGCTAATCAAACCTAGTGAAAAATAAAGACAACATATTGTACTAAAAAACTGCATTTATAATATATCTGAAATGTATTTGTGAAATTTTTTAGAAAACTTTTAAAAATATGACTTAGTAAAACACTCTGATTTTTTGAGTTCTATGAGGAAAATGACCACTGTGGCCAAACCCTGCTTTCTTAGCAAATAAAGCCTAGTGGAAAGTGAAGACAACAAATCATGCTAAAAAACTGTATTTACAGTATATCTGAATTGTATTTGTGAAATTTTTTAGAAAACTTTTAAAAATATGACTTAGTAAAACACTCTTATTTTTCGAGTTCTATGAGGATTATGACCACTGTGGCCAAACCTTGCTTCCCCAGCAAATCGAACCTAGTGGAAAGTGAAGACAACTAACCATGCTAAAAAACTGCATTTACAGTATATCTGAATTGTATTTGTGAAATTTTTAGAAAACTTTTAAAAATATGACTTAGTAAAACACTCTTATTTTTCGAGTTCTATGAGGGAAATGACCACTGTGGCCAAACCTTTCTTTCTCAGCGAATCAAACCTAGTGGGAAATAAAGACAACAAATTATACTAAAAAACTGCATTTACAGTATATCTGAATTATATTTGTGTATTTTTTTAGAAAACTTTTAAAAATATGACTTAGTAAAATACTCTTATTTTTCGAGTTCTATGAGGGAAATGACCACTGTGGCGAAACCCTTCTTTCTCAGCGAATCAAGCCTAGTGAACAATGAAGACAACAAATCATACTAAAAAACTGCATTAACAGTATATCTGAATTGTATTTGTGACATTTTTGAGAAAACTTTTAAAAATATGACTTAGTAAAACACTCTTATTTTTCGAGTTCTATGAGGCAAATGACCACTGTGGCCAAACCCTGCTTCGCCAGCAAATCAAGCCTAGTGAAAAGTGAAGACAACAAACCATGCTAAAAAACTGCATTTACAGTATATCTGAATTATATTTGTGAAATATTTAGAAAACTTTTAAAAATATGACTTAGTTAAACACTCTTATTTTTCGACTTCTATGAGGGAAATGACCACTGTGGCCAAAGCCTTCTTCCTCAGCGAATTGAGCCTAGTAAAAACGGAAGACAACAAACCATGCTAAAAAACTGCATTTACAGTATATCTGAATTGTATTTGTGAAATTGTTAGAAAACTTTTAAAAATATGACTTAGTTAAACACTCTTATTTTTCGAGTTCTATGAGGGAAATGACCACTGTGGCCAAACCTTTCTTTCTCAGCTAATCAAACCTAGTGGAAAATAAAGACAACATATTGTACTAAAAAACTGCATTTATAATATATCTGAAATGTATTTGTGAAATTTTTTAGAAAACTCTTAAAAATATGACTTAGTAAAACACTCTGATTTTTTTAGTTCTATGAGGAAAATGACCACTGTGGCCAAACCCTGCTTTCTTAGCAAATAAAGCCTAGTGGAAAGTAAAGACAACAAATCATACTAAAAAACTGCATTAACAGTATATCTGAATTGTATTTGTGACATTTTTGAGAAAACTTTTAAAAATATGACTTAGTAAAACACTCTTATTTTTCGAGTTCTATGAGGCAAATGACCACTGTGGCCAAACCCTGCTTCGCCAGCAAATCAAGCCTAGTGAAAAATGAAGACAACAAACCATGCTAAAAAACTGCATTTACAGTATATCTGAATTATATTTGTGAAATATTTAGAAAACTTTTAAAAATATGACTTAGTTAAACACTCTTATTTTTCGACTTCTATGAGGGAAATGACCACTGTGGCCAAAGCCTCCTTCCTCAGCGAATTAAGCCTAGTAAAAAAGGAAGACAACAAACCATGCTAAAAAACTGCATTTACAGTATATCTGAATTGTATTTGTGAAATTGTTAGAAAACTTTTAAAAATATGACTTAGTTAAACACTCTTATTTTTCGAGTTCTATGAGGGAAATGACCACTGTGGCCAAACCTTTCTTTCTCAGCTAATCAAACCTAGTGGAAAATAAAGACAACATATTGTACTAAAAAACTGCATTTATAATATATCTGAAATGTATTTGTGAAATTTTTTAGAAAACTCTTAAAAATATGACTTAGTAAAACACTCTGATTTTTTGAGTTCTATGAGGAAAATGACCACTGTGGCCAAACCCTGCTTTCTTAGCAAATAAAGCCTAGTGGAAAGTGAAGACAACAAATCATGCTAAAAAACTGCATTTACAGTATATCTGAATTGTATTTGTGAAATTTTTTAGAAAACTTTTAAAAATATGACTTAGTAAAACACTCTTATTTTTCGAGTTCTATGAGGAAAATGACCACTGTGGCCAAACCCTGCTTCCCCAGCAAATCGAACCTAGTGGAAAGTGAAGACAACCAACCATGCTAAAAAACTGCATTTACAGTATATCTGAATTGTATTTGTGAAATTTTTAGAAAACTTTTAAAAATATGACTTAGTAAAACACTCTTATTTTTCGAGTTCTATGAGGGAAATGACCACTGTGGCGAAACCCTTCTTTCTCAGCAAATAAAGCCTAGTGAAAAGTGAAGACAACAAAACATGCTAAAAAACTGCATTTACAGTATATCTGAATTGTATTTGTGAAATTTTTTTAGAAAACTTTTAAAAATATGACTTAGTAAAACAGTCTTATTTTTCGAGTTCTATGAGGAAAATGACCACTGTGGCCAAACCCTGCTTCCCCAGCAAATCGAACCTAGTGGAAAGTGAAGACAACCAACCATGCTAAAAAACTGCATTTACAGTATATCTGAATTGTATTTGTGACATTTTTGAGAAAACTTTTAAAAATATGACTTAGTAAAACACTCTTATTTTTCGAGTTCTATGAGGCAAATGACGACTGTGGCAAAACCCTGCTTCCCCAGCAAATCAAACCTAGTGGAAAGTGAAGACAACACACCATGCTAAAAAACTGCATTTACAGTATATCTGAATTGTATTTGTGAAATTGTTAGAAAACTTTTAAAAATATGACTTAGTTAAACATTCTTATTTTTCGAGTTTTTTAGGGAAATGACCACTGTGGCGAAACCCTTCTTTCTCAGCAAATAAAGCCTAGTGGAAAGTGAAGACAAAAAATCATGCTAAAAAACTGCATTTACAGTATATCTGAATTGTATTTGTGAAATTTTTTAGAAAACTTTTAAAAATATGACTTAGTAAAACACTCTTATTTTTCGAGTTCTATGAGGAAAATGACCACTGTGGCCAAACCCTGCTTCCCCAGCAAATCGAACCTAGTGGAAAGTGAAGACAACCAACCATGCTAAAAAACTGCATTTACAGTATATCTGAATTGTATTTGTGACATTTTTGAGAAAACTTTTAAAAATATGACTTAGTAAAACACTCTTATTTTTCGAGTTCTATGAGGCAAATGACGAATGTGGCCAAACCCTGCTTCCCCAGCAAATCAAACCTAGTGGAAAGTAAAGACAACAAACCATGCTAAAAAACTGCATTTACAGTGTATCTGAATTCTATTTGTGAAATTGTTAGAAAACTTTTAAAAATATGACTTAGTTAAACACTCTTATTTTTCGAGTTCTATGAGGGAAATGACCACTGTGGCCAAACCTTTCTTTCTCAGCTAATCAAACCTAGTGGAAAATAAAGACAACATATTGTACTAAAAAACTGCATTTATAATATATCTGAAATGTATTTGTGAAATTTTTTAGAAAACTTTTAAAAATATGACTTAGTAAAACACTCTGATTTTTTGAGTTCTATGAGGAAAATGACCACTGTGGCCAAACCCTGCTTTCTTAGCAAACAAAGCCTAGTGGAAAGTGAAGACAACAAATCATGCTAAAAAACTGCATTTACAGTATATCTGAATTGTATTTGTGAAATTTTTTAGAAAACTTTTAAAAATATGACTTAGTAAAACACTCTTATTTTTCGAGTTCTATGAGGAAAATGACCACTGTGGCCAAACCCTGCTTCCCCAGCAAATCAAACCTAGTGCAAAGTGAAGACAACTAACCATGCTAAAAAACTGCATTTACAGTATATCTGAATTGTATTTGTGAAATTTTTAGAAAACTTTTAAAAATATGACTTAGTAAAACACTCTTATTTTTCGAGTTCTATGAGGGAAATGACCACTGTGGCCAAACCTTTCTTTCTCAGCGAATCAAACCTAGTGGAAAATAAAGACAACAAATTATACTAAAAAACTGCATCTACAGTATATCTGAATTATATTTGTGTATTTTTTTAGAAAACTTTTAAAAATATGACTTAGTAAAATACTCTTATTTTTCGAGTTCTATGAGGGAAATGACCACTGTGGCGAAACCCTTCTTTCTCAGCGAATCAAGCCTAGTGAACAATGAAGACAACAAACCATGCTAAAAAACTGCATTTACAGTATATCTGAATTATATTTGTGAAATATTTAGAAAACTTTTAAAAATATGACTTAGTTAAACACTCTTATTTTTCGACTTCTATGAGGGAAATGACCACTGTGGCCAAAGCCTTCTTCCTCAGCGAATTAAGCCTAGTAAAAAAGGAAGACAACAAACCATGCTAAAAAACTGCATTTACAGTATATCTGAATTGTATTTGTGAAATTGTTAGAAAACTTTTAAAAATATGACTTAGTTAAACACTCTTATTTTTCGAGTTCTATGAGGGAAATGACCACTGTGGCCAAACCTTTCTTTCTCAGCTAATCAAACCTAGTGGAAAATAAAGACAACATATTGTACTAAAAAACTGCATTTATAATATATCTGAAATGTATTTGTGAAATTTTTTAGAAAACTCTTAAAAATATGACTTAGTAAAACACTCTGATTTTTTGAGTTCTATGAGGAAAATGACCACTGTGGCCAAACCCTGCTTTCTTAGCAAATAAAGCCTAGTGCAAAGTAAAGACAACAAATTATGCTAAAAAACTGCATTTACAGTATATCTGAATTGTATTTGTGAAATTTTTTAGAAAACTTTTAAAAATATGACTTAGTAAAACACCCTTATTTTTCGAGTTCTATGAGGAAAATGACCACTGTGGCCAAACCCTGCTTCCCCAGCAAATCGAACCTAGTGGAAAGTGAAGACAACCAACCATGCTAAAAAACTGCATTTACAGTATATCTGAATTGTATTTGTGAAATTTTTAGAAAACTTTTAAAAATATGACTTAGTAAAACACTCTTATTTTTCGAGTTCTATGAGGGAAATGACCACTGTGGCCAAACCTTTCTTTCTCAGCGAATCAAACCTAGTGGAAAATAAAGACAACAAATTATACTAAAAAACTGCATCTACAGTATATCTGAATTATATTTGTGTATTTTTTTTAGAAAACTTTTAAAAATATGACTTAGTAAAATACTCTTATTTTTCGAGTTCTATGAGGGAAATGACCACTGTGGCGAAACCCTTCTTTCTCAGCGAATCAAGCCTAGTGAACAATGAAGACAACAAATCATACTAAAAAACTGCATTAACAGTATATCTGAATTGTATTTGTGACATTTTTGAGAAAACTTTTAAAAATATGACTTAGTAAAACACTCTTATTTTTCGAGTTCTATGAGGCAAATGACCACTGTGGCCAAACCCTGCTTCGCCAGCAAATCAAGCCTAGTGAAAAGTGAAGACAACAAACCATGCTAAAAAACTGCATTTACAGTATATCTGAATTATATTTGTGAAATATTTAGAAAACTTTTAAAAATATGACTTAGTTAAACACTCTTATTTTTCGACTTCTATGAGGGAAATGACCACTGTGGCCAAAGCCTTCTCCCTCAGCGAATTAAGCCTAGTAAAAAAGGAAGACAACAAACCATGCTAAAAAACTGCATTTACAGTATATCTGAATTGTATTTGTGAAATTGTTAGAAAACTTTTAAAAATATGACTTAGTTAAACACTCTTATTTTTCGAGTTCTATGAGGGAAATGACCACTGTGGCCAAACCTTTCTTTCTCAGCTAATCAAACCTAGTGGAAAATAAAGACAACATATTGTACTAAAAAACTGCATTTATAATATATCTGAAATGTATTTGTGAAATTTTTTAGAAAACTCTTAAAAATATGACTTAGTAAAACACTCTGATTTTTTGAGTTCTATGAGGAAAATGACCACTGTGGCCAAACCCTGCTTTCTTAGCAAATAAAGCCTAGTGGAAAGTAAAGACAACAAATTATGCTAAAAAACTGCATTTACAGTATATCTGAATTGTATTTGTGAAATTTTTTAGAAAATTTTTAAAAATATGACTTAGTAAAACACTCTTATTTTTCGAGTTCTATGAGGAAAATGACCACTGTGGCCAAACCCTGCTTCCCCAGCAAATCGAACCTAGTGGTAAGTGAAGACAACCAACCATGCTAAAAAACTGCATTTACAGTATATCTGAATTGTATTTGTGAAATTTTTAGAAAACTTTTAAAAATATGACTTAGTAAAACACTCTTATTTTTCGACTTCTATGAGGGAAATGACCACTGTGGCCAAAGCCTTCTTCCTCAGCGAATTAAGCCTAGTAAAAAAGGAAGACAACAAACCATGCTAAAAAACTGCATTTACAGTATATCTGAATTGTATTTGTGAAATTGTTAGAAAACTTTTAAAAATATGACTTAGTTAAACACTCTTATTTTTCGAGTTCTATGAGGGAAATGACCACTGTGGCCAAACCCTTCTTCTTCAGCATATTAAACCTAGTGGAAAACGAAGACAACAAATCATGCTAAAAAACTGCATTTACAGTATATCTGAATTGTATTTGTGAAATTTTTTAGAAAACTTTTAAAAATATGACTTAGTAAAACACTCTTATTTTTCGAGTTCTATGAGGCAAATGACGACTGTGGCCAAACCCTGCTTCCCCAGCAAATCAAACCTAGTGAAAAGTGAAGACAACACACCATGCTAAAAAACTGCATTTACAGTATATCTGAATTGTATTTGTGAAATTGTTAGAAAACTTTTAAAAATATGACTTAGTTAAACATTCTTATTTTTCGAGTTCTATGAGGGAAATGACCACTGTGGCGAAACCCTTATTTCTCAGCAAATAAAGCCTAGTGAAAAGTGAAGACAACAAATCATGCTAAAAAACTGCATTTACAGTATATCTGAATTGTATTTGTGAAATTTTTTAGAAAACTTTTAAAAATATGACTTAGTAAAACACTCTTATTTTTCGAGTTCTATGAGGAAAATGACCACTGTGGCCAAACCCTGCTTCCCCAGCAAATCGAACCTAGTGGAAAGTGAAGACAACCAACCATGCTAAAAAACTGCATTTACAGTATATCTGAATTGTATTTGTGAAATTTTTAGAAAACTTTTAAAAATATGACTTAGTAAAACACTCTTATTTTTCGAGTTCTATGAGGGAAATGACCACTGTGGCCAAACCTTTCTTTCTCAGCGAATCAAACCTAGTGGGAAATAAAGACAACAAACCATACTAAAAAACTGCATTTACAGTATATCTGAATTATATTTGTGTATTTTTTTAAGAAAACTTTTAAAAATATGACTTAGTAAAATACTCTTATTTTTCGAGTTCTATGAGGGAAATGACCACTGTGGCGAAACCCTTCTTTCTCAGCGAATCAAGCCTAGTGAACAATGAAGACAACAAATCATACTAAAAAACTGCATTAACAGTATATCTGAATTGTATTTGTGACATTTTTGAGAAAACTTTTAAAAATATGACTTAGTAAAACACTCTTATTTTTCGAGTTCTATGAGGCAAATGACCACTGTGGCCAAACCCTGCTTCGCCAGCAAATCAAGCCTAGTGAAAAGTGAAGACAACAAACCATGCTAAAAAACTGCATTTACAGTATATCTGAATTATATTTGTGAAATATTTAGAAAACTTTTAAAAATATGACTTAGTTAAACACTCTTATTTTTCGACTTCTATGAGGGAAATGACCACTGTGGCCAAAGCCTTCTTCCTCAGCGAATTAAGCCTAGTAAAAAAGGAAGACAACAAACCATGCTAAAAAACTGCATTTACAGTATATCTGAATTGTATTTGTGAAATTGTTAGAAAACTTTTAAAAATATGACTTAGTTAAACACTCTTATTTTTCGAGTTCTATGAGGGAAATGACCACTGTGGCCAAACCTTTCTTTCTCAGCTAATCAAACCTAGTGGAAAATAAAGACAACATATTGTACTAAAAAACTGCATTTATAATATATCTGAAATGTATTTGTGAAATTTTTTAGAAAACTCTTAAAAATAAGACTTAGTAAAACACTCTGATTTTTTGAGTTCTATGAGGAAAATGACCACTGTGGCCAAACCCTGCTTTCTTAGCAAATAAAGCCTAGTGGAAAGTAAAGACAACAAATCATGCTAAAAAACTGCTTTTACAGTATATCTGAATTGTATTTGTGAAATTTTTTAGAAAACTTTTAAAAATATGACTTAGTAAAACACTCTTATTTTTCGAGTTCTATGAGGAAAATGACCACTGTGGCCAAACCCTGCTTCCCCAGCAAATCAAACCTAGTGAAAAGTGAAGACAACCAACCATGCTAAAAAACTGCATTTACAGTATATCTGAATTGTATTTGTGAAATTTTTAGAAAACTTTTAAAAATATGACTTAGTAAAACACTCTTATTTTTCGAGTTCTATGAGGGAAATGACCACTGTGGCCAAACCTTTCTTTCTCAGCGAATCAAACCTAGTGGGAAATAAAGACAACAAATTATACTAAAAAACTGCATTTACAGTATATCTGAATTATATTTGTGAATTTTTTTAGAAAACTTTTAAAAATATGACTTAGTAAAATACTCTTATTTTTCGAGTTCTATGAGGGAAATGACCACTGTGGCGAAACCCTTCTTTCTCAGCGAATCAAGCCTAGTGAAGAATAAAGACAACAAATCATACTAAAAAACTGCATTAACAGTATATCTGAATTGTATTTGTGACATTTTTGAGAAAACTTTTAAAAATATGACTTAGTAAAACACTCTTATTTTTCGAGTTCTATGAGGCAAATGACCACTGTGGCCAAACCCTGCTTCGCCAGCAAATCAAACCTAGTGAAAAGTGAAGACAACAAACCATGCTAAAAAACTGCATTTACAGTATATCTGAATTATATTTGTGAAATATTTAGAAAACTTTTAAAAATATGACTTAGTTAAACACTCTTATTTTTCGACTTCTATGAGGGAAATTACCACTGTGGCCAAAGCCTTCTTCCTCAGCGAATTAAGCCTAGAAAAAAAGGAAGACAACAAATCATACTAAAAAACTGAATTTACAGTATATCTAAATTGTATTTGTGAAATTTTTTAGAAAACTTTTAAAAATATGACTTAGTTAAACACTCTTATTTTTCGAGTTCTATGAGGGAAATGACCACTGTGGCCAAACCCTTCTTCCTCAGCATATTAAACCTAGTGGAAAACGAAGACAACAAATCATACTAAAAAACTGCATTTACAGTATATCTGAATTGTATTTGTGAAATTTTTTAGAAAACTTTTAAAAATATGACTTAGTAAAACACTCTTATTTTTCGAGTTCTATGAGGGAAATGAACACTGTGTCCAAACCTTTCTTTCTCAGCGAATCAAACCTAGTGAAAAATGAAGACAACAGGTCATGCTAAAAAACTGCATTTACAGTATATCTGAATTGTATTTGTGACTTTTTTGAGAAAACTTTTAAAAATATGACTTAGTTAAACACTCTTATTTTTCGAGTTCTATGAGGGAAATGACCACTGTGGCCAAACTTTTCTTTCTCAGCTAATCAAACCTAGTGGAAAATAAAGACAACATATTGTACTAAAAAACTGCATTTATAATATATCTGAAATGTATTTGTGAAATTTTTTAGAAAACTTTTAAAAATATGACTTAGTAAAACACTCTGATTTTTTGAGTTCTATGAGGAAAATGACCACTGTGGCCAAACCCTGCTTCTCCAGCAAATCGAGCCTAGTGGAAAGTGAAGACAACCAACCATGCTATAAAACTGCATTTACAGTATATCTGAATTGTATTTGTGAAATTTTTAGAAAACTTTTAAAAATATGACTTAGTAAAACACTCTTATTTTTCGAGTTCTATGAGGGAAATGACCACTGTGGCCAAACCCTTCTTCCTCAGCGAATTAAGCCTAGTGAAAAAGGAAGACAACAAATCATACTAAAAAACTGCATTTACAGTATATCTGAATTGTATTTGTGACATTTTTGAGAAAACTTTTAAAAATATGACTTAGTAAAACACTCTTATTTTTCGAGTTCTATGAGGCAAATGACCACTGTGGCCAAACCCTGCTTCGCCAGCAAATCAAACCTAGTGGAAAGTGAAGACAACAAACCATGCTAAAAAACTGCATTTACAGTATATCTGAATTATATTTGTGAAATTTTTAGAAAACTTTTAAAAATATGACTTAGTTAAACACTCTTATTTTTCGAGTTCTATGAGGGAAATGACCACTGTGGCCAAACCCTTCTTCCTCAGCGAATTAAGCCTAGTGAAAAAGGAAGACAACTAATCATACTAAAAAACTGCATTTACAGTATATCTGAATTGTATTTGTGACATTTTTGAGAAAACTTTTAAAAATATGACTTAGTAAAACACTCTTATTTTTTTAGTTCTATGAGGCAAATGACGACTGTGGCCAAAGCCTGCTTCCCCAGCAAATCAAACCTAATGAGGAATAAAGACAAGAAGTCATACTAAAAAACTGCATTTACAGTATATCGGAATTGTATTTGTGACATTTTTGAGAAAACTTTTAAAAATATGACTTAGTAAAACACTCTTATTTTTCGAGTTCTATGAGGCAAATGACCACTGTGGCCAAACCCTGCTTTCCTAGCAAATCAAACCTAGTGAAAAGTGAAGACAACAAACCATGCTAAAAAACTGCATTTACAGTATATCTGAATTATATTTGTGAAATTGTTAGAAAACTTTTAAAAATATGACTTAGTTAAACACTCTTATTTTTCGAGTTCTATGAGGGAAATGACCACTGTGGCCAAACCCCTCTTCCTCAGCGAATTAAACCTAGTAAAAAAGGAAGACAACAAATCATACTAAAAAACTGCATTAACAGTATATCTGAATTGTATTTGTGACATTTTTGAGAAAACTTTTAAAAATATGACTTAGTAAAACACTCTTATTTTTCGAGTTCTATGAGGCAAATGACCACTGTGGCCAAACCCTGCTTTGCCAGCAAATCAAACCTAGTGAAAAGAGAAGACAACAAACCATGCTAAAAAACTGCATTTACAGTATATCTGAATTATATTTGTGAAATATTTAGAAAACTTTTAAAAATATGACTTAGTTAAACACTCTTATTTTTCGACTTCTATGAGGGAAATGACCACTGTTGCCAAAGCCTTCTTCCTCAGCGAATTAAGCCTAGAAAAAAAGGAAGACAACAAACCATGCTAAAAAACTGCATTTACAGTATATCTGAATTGTATTTGTGAAATTGTTAGAAAACTTTTAAAAATATGACTTAGTTAAACACTCTTATTTTTCGAGTTCTATGAGGGAAATGACCACTGTGGCCAAACCCTTCTTCCTCAGCATATTAAACCTAGTGGAAAACAAAGACAACAGGTCATGCTAAAAAACTGCATTTACAGTATATCTGAATTGTATTTGTGACATTTTTGAGAAAACTTTTAAAAATATGACTTAGTAAAACACTCTTATTTTTCGAGTTCTATGAGGCAAATGACCACTGTGGCCAAACCCTGCTTCGCCAGCAAATCAAACCTAGTGGAAAACGAAGACAACAAATCATACTAAAAAACTGCATTTACAGTATATCTGAATTGTATTTGTGACATTTTTGAGAAAACTTTTAAAAATATGACTTAGTAAAACACTCTTATTTTTCGAGTTCTATGAGGCAAATGACGACTGTGGCCAAACCCTGCTTCCCCAGCAAATCAAACCTAGTGATAAGTGAAGACAACAAACCATGCTAAAAAACTGCATTTACAGTATATCTGAATTGTATTTGTGAAATTGTTAGAAAACTTTTAAAAATATGACTTAGTTAAACACTCTTATTTTTCGAGTTCTATGAGGGAAATGACCACTGTGGCCAAACCTTTCTTTCTCAGCGAATCAAACCTAGTGGGAAATAAAGACAACAAATTATACTAAAAAACTGCATTTACAGTATATCTGAATTATATTTGTGAATTTTTTTAGAAAACTTTTAAAAATATGACTTAGTAAAATACTCTTATTTTTCGAGTTCTATGAGGGAAATGACCACTGTGGCGAAACCCTTCTTTCTCAGCGAATCAAGCCTAGTGAAGAATAAAGACAACAAATCATACTAAAAAACTGCATTAACAGTATATCTGAATTGTATTTGTGACATTTTTGAGAAAACTTTTAAAAATATGACTTAGTAAAACACTCTTATTTTTCGAGTTCTATGAGGCAAATGACCACTGTGGCCAAACCCTGCTTCGCCAGCAAATCAAACCTAGTGAAAAGTGAAGACAACAAACCATGCTAAAAAACTGCATTTACAGTATATCTGAATTATATTTGTGAAATATTTAGAAAACTTTTAAAAATATGACTTAGTTAAACACTCTTATTTTTCGACTTCTATGAGGGAAATTACCACTGTGGCCAAAGCCTTCTTCCTCAGCGAATTAAGCCTAGAAAAAAAGGAAGACAACAAATCATACTAAAAAACTGAATTTACAGTATATCTAAATTGTATTTGTGAAATTTTTTAGAAAACTTTTAAAAATATGACTTAGTTAAACACTCTTATTTTTCGAGTTCTATGAGGGAAATGACCACTGTGGCCAAACCCTTCTTCCTCAGCATATTAAACCTAGTGGAAAACGAAGACAACAAATCATACTAAAAAACTGCATTTACAGTATATCTGAATTGTATTTGTGAAATTTTTTAGAAAACTTTTAAAAATATGACTTAGTAAAACACTCTTATTTTTCGAGTTCTATGAGGGAAATGAACACTGTGTCCAAACCTTTCTTTCTCAGCGAATCAAACCTAGTGAAAAATGAAGACAACAGGTCATGCTAAAAAACTGCATTTACAGTATATCTGAATTGTATTTGTGACTTTTTTGAGAAAACTTTTAAAAATATGACTTAGTTAAACACTCTTATTTTTCGAGTTCTATGAGGGAAATGACCACTGTGGCCAAACTTTTCTTTCTCAGCTAATCAAACCTAGTGGAAAATAAAGACAACATATTGTACTAAAAAACTGCATTTATAATATATCTGAAATGTATTTGTGAAATTTTTTAGAAAACTTTTAAAAATATGACTTAGTAAAACACTCTGATTTTTTGAGTTCTATGAGGAAAATGACCACTGTGGCCAAACCCTGCTTCTCCAGCAAATCGAGCCTAGTGGAAAGTGAAGACAACCAACCATGCTATAAAACTGCATTTACAGTATATCTGAATTGTATTTGTGAAATTTTTAGAAAACTTTTAAAAATATGACTTAGTAAAACACTCTTATTTTTCGAGTTCTATGAGGGAAATGACCACTGTGGCCAAACCCTTCTTCCTCAGCGAATTAAGCCTAGTGAAAAAGGAAGACAACAAATCATACTAAAAAACTGCATTTACAGTATATCTGAATTGTATTTGTGACATTTTTGAGAAAACTTTTAAAAATATGACTTAGTAAAACACTCTTATTTTTCGAGTTCTATGAGGCAAATGACCAATGTGGCCAAACCCTGCTTCGCCAGCAAATCAAACCTAGTGGAGAGTGAAGACAACAAACCATGCTAAAAAACTGCATTTACAGTATATCTGAATTATATTTGTGAAATTTTTAGAAAACTTTTAAAAATATGACTTAGTTAAACACTCTTATTTTTCGAGTTCTATGAGGGAAATGACCACTGTGGCCAAACCCTTCTTCCTCAGCGAATTAAGCCTAGTGAAAAAGGAAGACAACTAATCATACTAAAAAACTGCATTTACAGTATATCTGAATTGTATTTGTGACATTTTTGAGAAAACTTTTAAAAATATGACTTAGTAAAACACTCTTATTTTTTTAGTTCTATGAGGCAAATGACGACTGTGGCCAAAGCCTGCTTCCCCAGCAAATCAAACCTAATGAGGAATAAAGACAAGAAGTCATACTAAAAAACTGCATTTACAGTATATCGGAATTGTATTTGTGACATTTTTGAGAAAACTTTTAAAAATATGACTTAGTAAAACACTCTTATTTTTCGAGTTCTATGAGGCAAATGACCACTGTGGCCAAACCCTGCTTTCCTAGCAAATCAAACCTAGTGAAAAGTGAAGACAACAAACCATGCTAAAAAACTGCATTTACAGTATATCTGAATTATATTTGTGAAATTGTTAGAAAACTTTTAAAAATATGACTTAGTTAAACACTCTTATTTTTCGAGTTCTATGAGGGAAATGACCACTGTGGCCAAACCCCTCTTCCTCAGCGAATTAAACCTAGTAAAAAAGGAAGACAACAAATCATACTAAAAAACTGCATTAACAGTATATCTGAATTGTATTTGTGACATTTTTGAGAAAACTTTTAAAAATATGACTTAGTAAAACACTCTTATTTTTCGAGTTCTATGAGGCAAATGACCACTGTGGCCAAACCCTGCTTTGCCAGCAAATCAAACCGAGTGAAAAGAGAAGACAACAAACCATGCTAAAAAACTGCATTTACAGTATATCTGAATTATATTTGTGAAATATTTAGAAAACTTTTAAAAATATGACTTAGTTAAACACTCTTATTTTTCGACTTCTATGAGGGAAATGACCACTGTTGCCAAAGCCTTCTTCCTCAGCGAATTAAGCCTAGAAAAAAAGGAAGACAACAAACCATGCTAAAAAACTGCATTTACAGTATATCTGAATTGTATTTGTGAAATTGTTAGAAAACTTTTAAAAATATGACTTAGTTAAACACTCTTATTTTTCGAGTTCTATGAGGGAAATGACCACTGTGGCCAAACCCTTCTTCCTCAGCATATTAAACCTAGTGGAAAACAAAGACAACAGGTCATGCTAAAAAACTGCATTTACAGTATATCTGAATTGTATTTGTGACATTTTTGAGAAAACTTTTAAAAATATGACTTAGTAAAACACTCTTATTTTTCGAGTTCTATGAGGCAAATGACCACTGTGGCCAAACCCTGCTTCGCCAGCAAATCAAACCTAGTGGAAAACGAAGACAACAAATCATACTAAAAAACTGCATTTACAGTATATCTGAATTGTATTTGTGACATTTTTGAGAAAACTTTTAAAAATATGACTTAGTAAAACACTCTTATTTTTCGAGTTCTATGAGGCAAATGACGACTGTGGCCAAACCCTGCTTCCCCAGCAAATCAAACCTAGTGATAAGTGAAGACAACAAACCATGCTAAAAAACTGCATTTACAGTATATCTGAATTGTATTTGTGAAATTGTTAGAAAACTTTTAAAAATATGACTTAGTTAAACACTCTTATTTTTCGAGTTCTATGAGGGAAATGATCACTGTGGCCAAACCTTTCTTTCTCAGCTAATCAAACCTAGTGGAAAATAAAGACAACATATTGTACTAAAAAACTGCATTTATAATATATCTGAAATGTATTTGTGAAATTTTTTAGAAAACTTTTAAAAATATGACTTAGTAAAACACTCTGATTTTTCGAGTTCTATGAGGCAAATGACCACTGTGGCCAAACCCTGCTTTGCCAGCAAATCGAACCTAGTGAAAAGTGAAGACAACAAACCATGCTAAAAAACTGCATTTACAGTATATCTGAATTATATTTGTGAAATATTTAGAAAACTTTTAAAAATATGACTTAGTTAAACACTCTTATTTTTCGACTTCTATGAGGGAAATGACCACTGTGGCCAAAGCCTTCTTCCTCAGCGAATTAAGCCTAGTAAAAAAGGAAGACAACAAATCATGCTAAAAAACTGCATTTACAGTATATCTAAATTGTATTTGTGAAATTTTTTAGAAAAATTTTAAAAATATGACTTAGTTAAACACTCTTATTTTTCGAGTTCTATGAGGGAAATGACCACTGTGGCCAAACCCTTCTTCCTCAGCATATTAAACCTAGTGGAAAACGAAGACAACATATTCTACTAAAAAACTGCATTTACAGTATATCTGAATTGTATTTGTGAAATTTTTTAGAAAACTTTTAAAAATATGACTTAGTAAAACACTCTTATTTTTCGAGTTCTATGAGGGAAATGAACACTGTGTCCAAACCTTTCTTTCTCAGCGAATCAAACCTAGTGAAAAATGAAGACAACAGGTCATGCTAAAAAACTGCATTTACAGTATATCTGAATTGTATTTGTGACTTTTTTGAGAAAACTTTTAAAAATATGACTTAGTTAAACACTCTTATTTTTCGAGTTCTATGAGGGAAATGACCACTGTGGCCAAACCTTTCTTTCTCAGCTAATCAAACCTAGTGGAAAATAAAGACAACATATTGTACTAAAAAACTGCATTTATAATATATCTGAAATGTATTTGTGAAATTTTTTAGAAAACTTTTAAAAATATGACTTAGTAAAACACTCTGGTTTTTTGAGTTCTATGAGGAAAATGACCACTGTGGCCAAAGCCTGCTTCCTTAGCAAATCAAACCTAGTGGAAAGTGAAGACAACAAGTCATGCTATAAAACTGCATTTACAGTATATCTGAATTGTATTTGTGAAATTTTTTAGAAAACTTTTAAAAATATGACTTAGTAAAACACTCTTATTTTTCGAGTTCTATGAGGAAAATGACCACTGTGGCCAAACCCTGCTTCCCCAGCAAATCGAGCCTAGTGGAAAGTGAAGACAACCAACCATGCTATAAAACTGCATTTACAGTATATCTGAATTGTATTTGTGAAATTTTTAGAAAACTTTTAAAAATATGACTTAGTAAAACACTCTTATTTTTCGAGTTCTATGAGGGAAATGACCACTGTGGCCAAACCCTTCTTCCTCAGCGAATTAAGCCTAGTGAAAAAGGAAGACAACAAACCATGCTAAAAAACTGCATTTACAGTATATCTGAATTATATTTGTGAAATTTTTAGAAAACTTTTAAAAATATGACTTAGTAAAACACTCTTATTTTTCGAGTTCTATGAGGCAAATGACCACTGTGGCCAAACCCTGCTTTGCCAGCAAATCAAACCTAGTGAAAAGAGAAGACAACAAACCATGCTAAAAAACTGCATTTACAGTATATCTGAATTATATTTGTGAAATATTTAGAAAACTTTTAAAAATATGACTTAGTTAAACACTCTTATTTTTCGACTTCTATGAGGGAAATGACCACTGTTGCCAAAGCCTTCTTCCTCAGCGAATTAAGCCTAGAAAAAAAGGAAGACAACAAACCATGCTAAAAAACTGCATTTACAGTATATCTGAATTGTATTTGTGAAATTGTTAGAAAACTTTTAAAAATATGACTTAGTTAAACACTCTTATTTTTCGAGTTCTATGAGGGAAATGACCACTGTGGCCAAACCCTTCTTCCTCAGCATATTAAACCTAGTGGAAAACAAAGACAACAGGTCATGCTAAAAAACTGCATTTACAGTATATCTGAATTGTATTTGTGACATTTTTGAGAAAACTTTTAAAAATATGACTTAGTAAAACACTCTTATTTTTCGAGTTCTATGAGGCAAATGACCACTGTGGCCAAACCCTGCTTCGCCAGCAAATCAAACCTAGTGGAAAACGAAGACAACAAATCATACTAAAAAACTGCATTTACAGTATATCTGAATTGTATTTGTGACATTTTTGAGAAAACTTTTAAAAATATGACTTAGTAAAACACTCTTATTTTTCGAGTTCTATGAGGCAAATGACGACTGTGGCCAAACCCTGCTTCCCCAGCAAATCAAACCTAGTGATAAGTGAAGACAACAAACCATGCTAAAAAACTGCATTTACAGTATATCTGAATTGTATTTGTGAAATTGTTAGAAAACTTTTAAAAATATGACTTAGTTAAACACTCTTATTTTTCGAGTTCTATGAGGGAAATGATCACTGTGGCCAAACCTTTCTTTCTCAGCTAATCAAACCTAGTGGAAAATAAAGACAACATATTGTACTAAAAAACTGCATTTATAATATATCTGAAATGTATTTGTGAAATTTTTTAGAAAACTTTTAAAAATATGACTTAGTAAAACACTCTGATTTTTCGAGTTCTATGAGGCAAATGACCACTGTGGCCAAACCCTGCTTTGCCAGCAAATCGAACCTAGTGAAAAGTGAAGACAACAAACCATGCTAAAAAACTGCATTTACAGTATATCTGAATTATATTTGTGAAATATTTAGAAAACTTTTAAAAATATGACTTAGTTAAACACTCTTATTTTTCGACTTCTATGAGGGAAATGACCACTGTGGCCAAAGCCTTCTTCCTCAGCGAATTAAGCCTAGTAAAAAAGGAAGACAACAAATCATGCTAAAAAACTGCATTTACAGTATATCTAAATTGTATTTGTGAAATTTTTTAGAAAAATTTTAAAAATATGACTTAGTTAAACACTCTTATTTTTCGAGTTCTATGAGGGAAATGACCACTGTGGCCAAACCCTTCTTCCTCAGCATATTAAACCTAGTGGAAAACGAAGACAACATATTCTACTAAAAAACTGCATTTACAGTATATCTGAATTGTATTTGTGAAATTTTTTAGAAAACTTTTAAAAATATGACTTAGTAAAACACTCTTATTTTTCGAGTTCTATGAGGGAAATGAACACTGTGTCCAAACCTTTCTTTCTCAGCGAATCAAACCTAGTGAAAAATGAAGACAACAGGTCATGCTAAAAAACTGCATTTACAGTATATCTGAATTGTATTTGTGACTTTTTTGAGAAAACTTTTAAAAATATGACTTAGTTAAACACTCTTATTTTTCGAGTTCTATGAGGGAAATGACCACTGTGGCCAAACCTTTCTTTCTCAGCTAATCAAACCTAGTGGAAAATAAAGACAACATATTGTACTAAAAAACTGCATTTATAATATATCTGAAATGTATTTGTGAAATTTTTTAGAAAACTTTTAAAAATATGACTTAGTAAAACACTCTGGTTTTTTGAGTTCTATGAGGAAAATGACCACTGTGGCCAAAGCCTGCTTCCTTAGCAAATCAAACCTAGTGGAAAGTGAAGACAACAAGTCATGCTATAAAACTGCATTTACAGTATATCTGAATTGTATTTGTGAAATTTTTTAGAAAACTTTTAAAAATATGACTTAGTAAAACACTCTTATTTTTCGAGTTCTATGAGGAAAATGACCACTGTGGCCAAACCCTGCTTCCCCAGCAAATCGAGCCTAGTGGAAAGTGAAGACAACCAACCATGCTATAAAACTGCATTTACAGTATATCTGAATTGTATTTGTGAAATTTTTAGAAAACTTTTAAAAATATGACTTAGTAAAACACTCTTATTTTTCGAGTTCTATGAGGGAAATGACCACTGTGGCCAAACCCTTCTTCCTCAGCGAATTAAGCCTAGTGAAAAAGGAAGACAACAAATCATACTAAAAAACTGCATTTACAGTATATCTGAATTGTATTTGTGACATTTTTGAGAAAACTTTTAAAAATATGACTTAGTAAAACACTCTTATTTTTCGAGTTCTATGAGGCAAATGACCACTGTGGCCAAACCCTGCTTCGCCAGCAAATCAAACCTAGTGGAAAGTGAAGACAACAAACCATGCTAAAAAACTGCATTTACAGTATATCTGAATTATATTTGTGAAATTTTTAGAAAACTTTTAAAAATATGACTTAGTTAAACACTCTTATTTTTCGAGTTCTATGAGGGAAATGACCACTGTGGCCAAACCCTTCTTCCTCAGCGAATTAAGCCTAGTGAAAAAGGAAGACAACAAATCATACTAAAAAACTGCATTTACAGTATATCTGAATTGTATTTGTGACATTTTTGAGAAAACTTTTAAAAATATGACTTAGTAAAACACTCTTAGTTTTTGAGTTCTATGAGGCAAATGACGACTGTGGCCAAAGCCTGCTTTCCCAGCAAATCAAACCTAATGAAGAATAAAGACAAGAAGTCATACTAAAAAACTGCATTTACAGTATATCGGAATTGTATTTGTGACATTTTTGAGAAAACTTTTAAAAATATGACTTAGTAAAACACTCTTATTTTTCGAGTTCTATGAGGCAAATGACCACTGTGGCCAAACCCTGCTTTCCTAGCAAATCAAACCTAGTGAAAAGTGAAGACAACAAACCATGCTAAAAAACTGCATTTACAGTATATCTGAATTGTATTTGTGAAATTGTTAGAAAACTTTTAAAAATATGACTTAGTTAAACACTCTTATTTTTCGAGTTCTATGAGGGAAATGACCACTGTGGCCAAACCCCTCTTCCTCAGCGAATTAAACCTAGTAAAAAAGGAAGACAACAAATCATACTAAAAAACTGCATTAACAGTATATCTGAATTGTATTTGTGACATTTTTGAGAAAACTTTTAAAAATATGACTTAGTAAAACACTCTTATTTTTCGAGTTCTATGAGGCAAATGACCACTGTGGCCAAACCCTGCTTTGCCAGCAAATCAAACCTAGTGAAAAGTGAAGACAACAAACCATGCTAAAAAACTGCATTTACAGTATATCTGAATTATATTTGTGAAATATTTAGAAAACTTTTAAAAATATGACTTAGTTAAACACTCTTATTTTTCGACTTCTATGAGGGAAATGACCACTGTGGCCAAAGCCTTCTTCCTCAGCGAATTAAGCCTAGAAAAAAAGGAAGACAACAAATCATGCTAAAAAACTGCATTTACAGTATATCTAAATTGTATTTGTGAAATTTTTTAGAAAACTTTTAAAAATATGACTTAGTTAAACACTCTTATTTTTCGAGTTCTATGAGGGAAATGACCACTGTGGCCAAACCCTTCTTCCTCAGCATATTAAACCTAGTGGAAAACGAAGACAACAGGTCATGCTAAAAAACTGCATTTACAGTATATCTGAATTGTATTTGTGACATTTTTGAGAAAACTTTTAAAAATATGACTTAGTAAAACACTCTTATTTTTCGAGTTCTATGAGGCAAATGACCACTGTGGCCAAACCCTGCTTCGCCAGCAAATCAAACCTAGTGGAAAACGAAGACAACAACTCATACTAAAAAACTGCATTTACAGTATATCTGAATTGTATTTGTGACATTTTTGAGAAAACTTTTAAAAATATGACTTAGTAAAACACTCTTATTTTTCGAGTTCTATGAGGCAAATGACGACTGTGGCCAAACCCTGCTTCCCCAGCAAATCAAACCTAGTGAAAAGTAAAGACAACAAACCATGCTAAAAAACTGCATTTACAGTATATCTGAATTGTATTTGTGAAATTGTTAGAAAACTTTTAAAAATATGACTTAGTTAAACACTCTTATTTTTCGAGTTCTATGAGGGAAATGATCACTGTGGCCAAACCTTTCTTTCTCAGCTAATCAAACCTAGTGGAAAATAAAGACAACATATTGTACTAAAAAACTGCATTTATAATATATCTGAAATGTATTTGTGAAATTTTTTAGAAAACTTTTAAAAATATGACTTAGTAAAACACTCTGATTTTTCGAGTTCTATGAGGGAAATGAACACTGTGTCCAAACCCTTCTTTCTCAGCGAATCAAACCTAGTGAAAAATGAAGAAAACAGGTCATGCTAAAAAACTGCATTTACAGTATATCTGAATTGTATTTGTGACATTTTTGAGAAAACTTTTAAAAATATGACTTAGTAAAACACTCTTATTTTTCGAGTTCTATGAGGCAAATGACGACTGTGGCCAAACCCTGCTTCCCCAGCAAATCAAACCTAGTGAAAAGTGAAGACAACAAACCATGCTAAAAAACTGCATTTACAGTATATCTGAATTGTATTTGTGAAATTGTTAGAAAACTTTTAAAATTATGACTTAGTTAAACACTCTTATTTTTCGAGTTCTATGAGGGAATTGATCACTGTGGCCAAACCTTTCTTTCTCAGCTAATCAAACCTAATGGAAATTAAAGACAACATATTGTACTAAAAAACTGCATTTATAATATATCTGAAATGTATTTGTGAAATTTTTTAGAAAACTTTTAAAAATATGACTTAGTAAAACACTCTGATTTTTTGAGTTCTATGAGGGAAATGACCACTGTGGCCAAACCCTGCTTCCCCAGCAAATCAAACCTAGTGGAAAGTGAAGACAACAAGTCATGCTATAAAACTGCATTTACAGTGTATCTGAATTGTATTTGTGAAATTTTTTAGAAAACTTTTAAAAATATGACTTAGTAAAATACTCTTATTTTTCGAGTTCTATGAGGAAAATGACCACTGTGGCCAAACCCTGCTTCCCCAGCAAATCGAGCCTAGTGGAAAGTGAAGACAACCAACCATGCTATAAAACTGCATTTACAGTATATCTGAATTGTATTTGTGAAATTTTTAGAAAACTTTTAAAAATATGACTTAGTAAAACACTCTTATTTTTCGAGTTCTATGAGGGAAATGACCACTGTGGCCAAACCCTTCTTCCTCAGCGAATTAAGCCTAGTGAAAAAGGAAGACAACAAATCATACTAAAAAACTGCATTTACAGTATATCTGAATTGTATTTGTGACATTTTTGAGAAAACTTTTAAAAATATGACTTAGTAAAACACTCTTATTTTTCGAGTTCTATGAGGCAAATGACCACTGTGGCCAAACCCTGCTTCGCCAGCAAATCAAACCTAGTGGAAAGTGAAGACAACAAACCATGCTAAAAAACTGCATTTACAGTATATCTGAATTATATTTGTGAAATTTTTAGAAAACTTTTAAAAATATGACTTAGTTAAACACTCTTATTTTTCGAGTTCTATGAGGGAAATGACCACTGTGGCCAAACCCTTCTTCCTCAGCGAATTAAGCCTAGTGAAAAAGGAAGACAACAAATCATACTAAAAAACTGCATTTACAGTATATCTGAATTGTATTTGTGACATTTTTGAGAAAACTTTTAAAAATATGACTTAGTAAAACACTCTTATTTTTTGAGTTCTATGAGGCAAATGACGACTGTGGCCAAAGCCTGCTTCCCCAGCAAATCAAACCTAATGAAGAATAAAGACAAGAAGTCATACTAAAAAACTGCATTTACAGTATATCGGAATTGTATTTGTGACATTTTTGAGAAAACTTTTAAAAATATGACTTAGTAAAACACTCTTATTTTTCGAGTTCTATGAGGCAAATGACCACTGTGGCCAAACCCTGCTTTGCCAGCAAATCAAACCTAGTGGAAAACGAAGACAACAACTCATACTAAAAAACTGCATTTACAGTATATCTGAATTGTATTTGTGAAATTGTTAGAAAACTTTTAAAAATATGACTTAGTTAAACACTCTTATTTTTCGAGTTCTATGAGGGAAATGACCACTGTGGCCAAACCCCTCTTCCTCAGCGAATTAAACCTAGTAAAAAAGGAAGACAACAAATCATACTAAAAAACTGCATTAACAGTATATCTGAATTGTATTTGTGACATTTTTGAGAAAACTTTTAAAAATATGACTTAGTAAAACACTCTTATTTTTCGAGTTCTATGAGGCAAATGACCACTGTGGCCAAACCCTGCTTTGCCAGCAAATCAAACCTAGTGAAAAGTGAAGACAACAAACCATGCTAAAAAACTGCATTTACAGTATATCTGAATTATATTTGTGAAATATTTAGAAAACTTTTAAAAATATGACTTAGTTAAACACTCTTATTTTTCGACTTCTATGAGGGAAATGACCACTGTGGCCAAAGCCTTCTTCCTCAGCGAATTAAGCCTAGAAAAAAAGGAAGACAACAAATCATGCTAAAAAACTGCATTTACAGTATATCTAAATTGTATTTGTGAAATTTTTTAGAAAACTTTTAAAAATATGACTTAGTTAAACACTCTTATTTTTCGAGTTCTATGAGGGAAATGACCACTGTGGCCAAACCCTTCTTCCTCAGCATATTAAACCTAGTGGAAAACGAAGACAACAGGTCATGCTAAAAAACTGCATTTACAGTATATCTGAATTGTATTTGTGACATTTTTGAGAAAACTTTTAAAAATATGACTTAGTAAAACACTCTTATTTTTCGAGTTCTATGAGGCAAATGACCACTGTGGCCAAACCCTGCTTCGCCAGCAAATCAAACCTAGTGGAAAACGAAGACAACAACTCATACTAAAAAACTGCATTTACAGTATATCTGAATTGTATTTGTGACATTTTTGAGAAAACTTTTAAAAATATGACTTAGTAAAACACTCTTATTTTTCGAGTTCTATGAGGCAAATGACGACTGTGGCCAAACCCTGCTTCCCCAGCAAATCAAACCTAGTGAAAAGTAAAGACAACAAACCATGCTAAAAAACTGCATTTACAGTATATCTGAATTGTATTTGTGAAATTGTTAGAAAACTTTTAAAAATATGACTTAGTTAAACACTCTTATTTTTCGAGTTCTATGAGGGAAATGATCACTGTGGCCAAACCTTTCTTTCTCAGCTAATCAAACCTAATGGAAAATAAAGACAACATATTGTACTAAAAAACTGCATTTATAATATATCTGAAATGTATTTGTGAAATTTTTTAGAAAACTTTTAAAAATATGACTTAGTAAAACACTCTGATTTTTCGAGTTCTATGAGGGAAATGAACACTGTGTCCAAACCCTTCTTTCTCAGCGAATCAAACCTAGTGAAAAATGAAGACAACAGGTCATGCTAAAAAACTGCATTTACAGTATATCTGAATTGTATTTGTGACATTTTTGAGAAAACTTTTAAAAATATGACTTAGTAAAACACTCTTATTTTTCGAGTTCTATGAGGCAAATGACGACTGTGGCCAAACATTGCTTTCCCAGCAAATCAAACCTAGTGAAAAGTGAAGACAACAAACCATGCTAAAAAACTGCATTTACAGTATATCTGAATTGTATTTGTGAAATTGTTAGAAAACTTTTAAAATTATGACTTAGTTAAACACTCTTATTTTTCGAGTTCTATGAGGGAATTGATCACTGTGGCCAAACCTTTCTTTCTCAGCTAATCAAACCTAGTGGAAATTAAAGACAACATATTGTACTAAAAAACTGCATTTATAATATATCTAAAATGTATTTGTGAAATTTTTTAGAAAACTTTTAAAAATATGACTTAGTAAAACACTCTGATTTTTTGAGTTCTATGAGGGAAATGACCACTGTGGCCAAACCCTGCTTTCTTAGCAAATCAAACCTAGTGGAAAGTGAAGACAACAAGTCATGCTATAAAACTGCATTTACAGTAATATCTGAATTGTATTTGTGAAATTTTTTAGAAAACTTTTAAAAATATGACTTAGTTAAACACTCTTATTTTTCGACTTCTATGAGGGTAATTACCACTGTGGCCAAAGCCTTCTTCCTCAGCGAATTAAGCCTAGTAAAAAAGGAAGACAACAAATCATACTAAAAAACTGCATTTACAGTATATCTGAATTGTATTTGTGAAATTTTTAGCAAAATTTTAAAAATATGACTTAGTAAAACACTCTTATTTTTCGAGTTCTAGAGGGAAATGACCACTGTGGCCAAACCTTTCTTTCTCAGCGAATCAAACCTAGTGGGAAATAAAGACAACAAAATATACTAAAAAACTGCATTTACAGTATATCTGAATTATATTTGTGAATTTTTTTAGAAAACTTTTAAAAATATGACTTAGTAAAATACTCTTATTTTTCGAGTTCTATGAGGGAAATGACCACTGTGGCGAAACCCTTCTTTCTCAGCGAATCAAGCCTAGTGATGAATGAAGACAACAAATCATACTAAAAAACTGCATTAACAGTATATCTGAATTGTATTTGTGACATTTTTGAGAAAACTTTTAAAAATATGACTTAGTAAAACACTCTTATTTTTCGAGTTCTATGAGGCAAATGACCACTGTGGCCAAACCCTGCTTCGCCAGCAAATCAAACCTAGTGGAAAACGAAGACAACAAATCATGCTAAAAAACTGCATTTACAGTATATCTGAATTGTATTTGTGAAATTTTTAGAAAACTTTTAAACATATGACTTAGTTAAACACTCTTATTTTTCGAGTTCTATGAGGGAAATGACCACTGTGGCCAAACCCTTCTTCCTCAGCGAATTAAGCCTAGTGAAAAAGGAAGACAACAAATCATACTAAAAAACTGCATTTACAGTATATCGGAATTGTATTTGTGACATTTTTGAGAAAACTTTTAAAAATATGACTTAGTAAAACACTCTTATTTTTCGAGTTCTATGAGGCAAATGACCACTGTGGCCAAACCCTGCTCTCCTAGCAAATCAAACCTAGTGAAAAGTGAAGACAACAAACCATGCTAAAAAACTGCATTTACAGTATATCTAAATTGTATTTGTGAAATTGTTAGAAAACTTTTAAAAATATGACTTAGTTAAACACTCTTATTTTTCGAGTTCTATGAGGGAAATGACCACTGTGGCCAAACCCCTCTTCCTCAGCGAATTAAACCTAGTAAAAAAGGAAGACAACAAACCATGCTAAAAAACTGCATTTACAGTATATCTGAATTATATTTGTGAAATATTTAGAAAACTTTTAAAAATATGACTTAGTAAAACACTCTTATTTTTCGAGTTCTATGAGGGAAATGACCACTGTGGCCAAACCCTTCTTCCTCAGCGAATCAAACCTAGTGAAAAATGAAGACAACAAGTCATGCTAAAAAACTGCATTTACAGTATATCTGAATTGTATTTGTGACATTTTTGAGAAAACTTTTAAAAATATGACTTAGTTAAACACTCTTATTTTTCGAGTTCTATGAGGGAAATGACCACTGTGGCCAAACCTTTCTTTCTCAGCTAATCAAGCCTAGTGGAAAATAAAGACAACATATTGTACTAAAAAACTGCATTTATAATATATCTAAAATGTATTTGTGAAATTTTTTAGAAAACTTTTAAAAATATGACTTAGTAAAACACTCTGATTTTTTGAGTTCTATGAGGAAAATGACCACTGTGGCCAAACCCTGCTTCCTTAGCAAATCAAACCTAGTGGAAAGTGAAGACAACAAGTCATGCTATAAAACTGCATTTACAGTATATCTGAATTGTATTTGTGAAATTTTTTAGAAAACTTTTAAAAATATGACTTAGTAAAACACTCTTATTTTTCGAGTTCTATGAGGAAAATGACCACTGTGGCCAAACCCTGCTTCCTTAGCAAATCGAGCCTAGTGGAAAGTGAAGACAACCAACCATGCTATAAAACCGCATTTACAGTATATCTGAATTGTATTTGTGAAATTTTTAGAAAACTTTTAAAAATATGACTTAGTAAAACACTCTTATTTTTCGAGTTCTATGAGGGAAATGACCACTGTGGCCAAACCTTTCTTTCTCAGCGAATCAAACCTAGTGGGAAATAAAGACAACAAATTATACTAAAAAACTGCATTTACAGTATATCTGAATTATATTTGTGAATTTTTTTTAGAAAACTTTTAAAAATATGACTTAGTAAAATACTCTTATTTTTCGAGTTCTATGAGGGAAATGACCACTGTGGCCAAACCTTTTTTTCTCAGCGAATCAAACCTAGTGGAAAATAAAGACAACATATTATACTAAGAAACTGCATTAACAGTATATCTGAATTGTATTTGTGACATTTTTGAGAAAACTTTTAAAAATATGACTTAGTAAAACACTCTTATTTTTCGAGTTCTATGAGGCAAATGACCACTGTGGCCAAACCCTGCTTCGCCAGCAAATCAAACCTAGTGGAAAGTGAAGACAACAAACCGTGCTAAAAAACTGCATTTACAGTATATCTGAATTATATTTGTGAAATTTTTAGAAAACTTTTAAAAATATGACTTAGTTAAACACTCTTATTTTTCGAGTTCTATGAGGGAAATGACCACTGTGGCCAAACCCTTCTTCCTCACCGAATTAAGCTTAGTGAAAAAGGAAGACAACAAATCATACTAAAAAACTGCATTTACAGTATATCTGAATTGTCTTTGTGACATTTTTGAGAAAACTTTTAAAAATATGACTTAGTAAAACACTCTTATTTTTTGAGTTCTATGAGGCAAATGACGACTGTGGCCAAAGCCTGCTTCCCCAGCAAATCAAACCTAGTGGAGAATGAAGACAAGAAGTCATACTAAAAAACTGCATTTACAGTATATCGGAATTGTATTTGTGACATTTTTGAGAAAACTTTTAAAAATATGACTTAGTAAAACACTCTTATTTTTCGAGTTCTATGAGGCAAATGACCACTGTGGCCAAACCCTGCTTTCCTAGCAAATCAAACCTAGTGAAAAGTGAAGACAACAAACCATGCTAAAAAACTGCATTTACAGTATATCTGAATTGTATTTGTGAAATTGTTAGAAAACTTTTAAAAATATGACTTAGTTAAACACTCTTATTTTTCGAGTTTTATGAGGGAAATGACCACTGTGGCCAAACCCCTCTTCCTCAGCGAATTAAACCTAGTAAAAAAGGAAGACAACAAATCATACTAAAAAACTGCATTAACAGTATATCTGAATTGTATTTGCTACATTTTTGAGAAAACTTTTAAAAATATGACTTAGTAAAACACTCTTATTTTTCGAGTTCTATGAGGCAAATGACCACTGTGGCCAAACCCTGCTTTGCCAGCAAATCAAACCTAGTGAAAAGTGAAGACAACAAACCATGCTAAAAAACTGCATTTACAGTATATCTGAATTATATTTGTGAAATATTTAGAAAACTTTTAAAAATATGACTTAGTTAAACACTCTTATTTTTCGACTTCTATGAGGGAAATGACCACTGTGGCCAAAGCCTTCTTCCTCAGCGAATTAAGCCTAGTAAAAAAGGAAGACAACAAATCATGCTAAAAAACTGCATTTACAGTATATCTAAATTGTATTTGTGAAATTTTTTAGAAAACTTTTAAAAATATGACTTAGTTAAACACTCTTATTTTTCGAGTTCTATGAGGGAAATGACCACTGTGGCCAAACCCTTCTTCCTCAGCATATTAAACCTAGTGGAAAACGAAGACAACAAATCATACTAAAAAACTGCATTTACAGTATATCTGAATTGTATTTGTAAAATTTTTTAGAAAACTTTTAAAAATATGACTTAGTAAAACACTCTTATTTTTCGAGTTCTATGAGGGAAATGAACACTCTGTCCAAACCCTTCTTTCTCAGCGAATCAAACCTAGTGAAAAATGAAGACAACAGGTTATGCTAAAAAACTGCATTTACAGTATATCTGAATTGTATTTGTGACATTTTTGAGAAAACTTTTAAAAATATGACTTAGTAAAACACTCTTATTTTTCGAGTTCTATGAGGCAAATGACGACTGTGGCCAAACCCTGCTTCCCCAGCAAATCAAACCTAGTGAAAAGTGAAGACAACAAACCATGCTAAAAAACTGCATTTACAGTATATCTGAATTGTATTTGTGAAATTGTTAGAAAACTTTTAAAAATATGACTTAGTTAAACACTCTTATTTTTCGAGTTCTATGAGGGAAATGATCACTGTGGCCAAACCTTTCTTTCTCAGCTAATCAAACCTAGTGGAAAATAAAGACAACATATTGTACTAAAAAACTGCATTTATAATGTATCGGAATTGTATTTGTGACATTTTTGAGAAAACTTTTAAAAATATGACTTAGTAAAACACTCTTATTTTTCGAGTTCTATGAGGCAAATGACCACTGTGGCCAAACCCTGCTTTCCTAGCAAATCAAACCTAGTGAAAAGTGAAGACAACAAACCATGCTAAAAAACTGCATTTACAGTATATCTGAATTGTATTTGTGAAATTGTTAGAAAACTTTTAAAAATATGACTTAGTTAAACACTCTTATTTTTCGAGTTTTATGAGGGAAATGACCACTGTGGCCAAACCCCTCTTCCTCAGCGAATTAAACCTAGTAAAAAAGGAAGACAACAAATCATACTAAAAAACTGCATTAACAGTATATCTGAATTGTATTTGCTACATTTTTGAGAAAACTTTTAAAAATATGACTTAGTAAAACACTCTTATTTTTCGAGTTCTATGAGGCAAATGACCACTGTGGCCAAACCCTGCTTTGCCAGCAAATCAAACCTAGTGAAAAGTGAAGACAACAAACCATGCTAAAAAACTGCATTTACAGTATATCTGAATTATATTTGTGAAATATTTAGAAAACTTTTAAAAATATGACTTAGTTAAACACTCTTATTTTTCGACTTCTATGAGGGAAATGACCACTGTGGCCAAAGCCTTCTTCCTCAGCGAATTAAGCCTAGTAAAAAAGGAAGACAACAAATCATGCTAAAAAACTGCATTTACAGTATATCTAAATTGTATTTGTGAAATTTTTTAGAAAACTTTTAAAAATATGACTTAGTTAAACACTCTTATTTTTCGAGTTCTATGAGGGAAATGACCACTGTGGCCAAACCCTTCTTCCTCAGCATATTAAACCTAGTGGAAAACGAAGACAACAAATCATACTAAAAAACTGCATTTACAGTATATCTGAATTGTATTTGTAAAATTTTTTAGAAAACTTTTAAAAATATGACTTAGTAAAACACTCTTATTTTTCGAGTTCTATGAGGGAAATGAACACTCTGTCCAAACCCTTCTTTCTCAGCGAATCAAACCTAGTGAAAAATGAAGACAACAGGTTATGCTAAAAAACTGCATTTACAGTATATCTGAATTGTATTTGTGACATTTTTGAGAAAACTTTTAAAAATATGACTTAGTAAAACACTCTTATTTTTCGAGTTCTATGAGGCAAATGACGACTGTGGCCAAACCCTGCTTCCCCAGCAAATCAAACCTAGTGAAAAGTGAAGACAACAAACCATGCTAAAAAACTGCATTTACAGTATATCTGAATTGTATTTGTGAAATTGTTAGAAAACTTTTAAAAATATGACTTAGTTAAACACTCTTATTTTTCGAGTTCTATGAGGGAAATGATCACTGTGGCCAAACCTTTCTTTCTCAGCTAATCAAACCTAGTGGAAAATAAAGACAACATATTGTACTAAAAAACTGCATTTATAATGTATCGGAATTGTATTTGTGACATTTTTGAGAAAACTTTTAAAAATATGACTTAGTAAAACACTCTTATTTTTCGAGTTCTATGAGGCAAATGACCACTGTGGCCAAACCCTGCTTTCCTAGCAAATCAAACCTAGTGAAAAGTGAAGACAACAAACCATGCTAAAAAACTGCATTTACAGTATATCTGAATTGTATTTGTGAAATTGTTAGAAAACTTTTAAAAATATGACTTAGTTAAACACTCTTATTTTTCGAGTTTTATGAGGGAAATGACCACTGTGGCCAAACCCCTCTTCCTCAGCGAATTAAACCTAGTAAAAAAGGAAGACAACAAATCATACTAAAAAACTGCATTAACAGTATATCTGAATTGTATTTGCTACATTTTTGAGAAAACTTTTAAAAATATGACTTAGTAAAACACTCTTATTTTTCGAGTTCTATGAGGCAAATGACCACTGTGGCCAAACCCTGCTTTGCCAGCAAATCAAACCTAGTGAAAAGTGAAGACAACAAACCATGCTAAAAAACTGCATTTACAGTATATCTGAATTATATTTGTGAAATATTTAGAAAACTTTTAAAAATATGACTTAGTTAAACACTCTTATTTTTCGACTTCTATGAGGGAAATGACCACTGTGGCCAAAGCCTTCTTCCTCAGCGAATTAAGCCTAGTAAAAAAGGAAGACAACAAATCATGCTAAAAAACTGCATTTACAGTATATCTAAATTGTATTTGTGAAATTTTTTAGAAAACTTTTAAAAATATGACTTAGTTAAACACTCTTATTTTTCGAGTTCTATGAGGGAAATGACCACTGTGGCCAAACCCTTCTTCCTCAGCATATTAAACCTAGTGGAAAACGAAGACAACAAATCATACTAAAAAACTGCATTTACAGTATATCTGAATTGTATTTGTAAAATTTTTTAGAAAACTTTTAAAAATATGACTTAGTAAAACACTCTTATTTTTCGAGTTCTATGAGGGAAATGAACACTCTGTCCAAACCCTTCTTTCTCAGCGAATCAAACCTAGTGAAAAATGAAGACAACAGGTTATGCTAAAAAACTGCATTTACAGTATATCTGAATTGTATTTGTGACATTTTTGAGAAAACTTTTAAAAATATGACTTAGTAAAACACTCTTATTTTTCGAGTTCTATGAGGCAAATGACGACTGTGGCCAAACCCTGCTTCCCCAGCAAATCAAACCTAGTGAAAAGTGAAGACAACAAACCATGCTAAAAAACTGCATTTACAGTATATCTGAATTGTATTTGTGAAATTGTTAGAAAACTTTTAAAAATATGACTTAGTTAAACACTCTTATTTTTCGAGTTCTATGAGGGAAATGATCACTGTGGCCAAACCTTTCTTTCTCAGCTAATCAAACCTAGTGGAAAATAAAGACAACATATTGTACTAAAAAACTGCATTTATAATGTATCGGAATTGTATTTGTGACATTTTTGAGAAAACTTTTAAAAATATGACTTAGTAAAACACTCTTATTTTTCGAGTTCTATGAGGCAAATGACCACTGTGGCCAAACCCTGCTTTCCTAGCAAATCAAACCTAGTGAAAAGTGAAGACAACAAACCATGCTAAAAAACTGCATTTACAGTATATCTGAATTGTATTTGTGAAATTGTTAGAAAACTTTTAAAAATATGACTTAGTTAAACACTCTTATTTTTCGAGTTTTATGAGGGAAATGACCACTGTGGCCAAACCCCTCTTCCTCAGCGAATTAAACCTAGTAAAAAAGGAAGACAACAAATCATACTAAAAAACTGCATTAACAGTATATCTGAATTGTATTTGCTACATTTTTGAGAAAACTTTTAAAAATATGACTTAGTAAAACACTCTTATTTTTCGAGTTCTATGAGGCAAATGACCACTGTGGCCAAACCCTGCTTTGCCAGCAAATCAAACCTAGTGAAAAGTGAAGACAACAAACCATGCTAAAAAACTGCATTTACAGTATATCTGAATTATATTTGTGAAATATTTAGAAAACTTTTAAAAATATGACTTAGTTAAACACTCTTATTTTTCGACTTCTATGAGGGAAATGACCACTGTGGCCAAAGCCTTCTTCCTCAGCGAATTAAGCCTAGTAAAAAAGGAAGACAACAAATCATGCTAAAAAACTGCATTTACAGTATATCTAAATTGTATTTGTGAAATTTTTTAGAAAACTTTTAAAAATATGACTTAGTTAAACACTCTTATTTTTCGAGTTCTATGAGGGAAATGACCACTGTGGCCAAACCCTTCTTCCTCAGCATATTAAACCTAGTGGAAAACGAAGACAACAAATCATACTAAAAAACTGCATTTACAGTATATCTGAATTGTATTTGTAAAATTTTTTAGAAAACTTTTAAAAATATGACTTAGTAAAACACTCTTATTTTTCGAGTTCTATGAGGGAAATGAACACTCTGTCCAAACCCTTCTTTCTCAGCGAATCAAACCTAGTGAAAAATGAAGACAACAGGTTATGCTAAAAAACTGCATTTACAGTATATCTGAATTGTATTTGTGACATTTTTGAGAAAACTTTTAAAAATATGACTTAGTAAAACACTCTTATTTTTCGAGTTCTATGAGGCAAATGACGACTGTGGCCAAACCCTGCTTCCCCAGCAAATCAAACCTAGTGAAAAGTGAAGACAACAAACCATGCTAAAAAACTGCATTTACAGTATATCTGAATTGTATTTGTGAAATTGTTAGAAAACTTTTAAAAATATGACTTAGTTAAACACTCTTATTTTTCGAGTTCTATGAGGGAAATGATCACTGTGGCCAAACCTTTCTTTCTCAGCTAATCAAACCTAGTGGAAAATAAAGACAACATATTGTACTAAAAAACTGCATTTATAATGTATCGGAATTGTATTTGTGACATTTTTGAGAAAACTTTTAAAAATATGACTTAGTAAAACACTCTTATTTTTCGAGTTCTATGAGGCAAATGACCACTGTGGCCAAACCCTGCTTTCCTAGCAAATCAAACCTAGTGAAAAGTGAAGACAACAAACCATGCTAAAAAACTGCATTTACAGTATATCTGAATTGTATTTGTGAAATTGTTAGAAAACTTTTAAAAATATGACTTAGTTAAACACTCTTATTTTTCGAGTTTTATGAGGGAAATGACCACTGTGGCCAAACCCCTCTTCCTCAGCGAATTAAACCTAGTAAAAAAGGAAGACAACAAATCATACTAAAAAACTGCATTAACAGTATATCTGAATTGTATTTGCTACATTTTTGAGAAAACTTTTAAAAATATGACTTAGTAAAACACTCTTATTTTTCGAGTTCTATGAGGCAAATGACCACTGTGGCCAAACCCTGCTTTGCCAGCAAATCAAACCTAGTGAAAAGTGAAGACAACAAACCATGCTAAAAAACTGCATTTACAGTATATCTGAATTATATTTGTGAAATATTTAGAAAACTTTTAAAAATATGACTTAGTTAAACACTCTTATTTTTCGACTTCTATGAGGGAAATGACCACTGTGGCCAAAGCCTTCTTCCTCAGCGAATTAAGCCTAGTAAAAAAGGAAGACAACAAATCATGCTAAAAAACTGCATTTACAGTATATCTAAATTGTATTTGTGAAATTTTTTAGAAAACTTTTAAAAATATGACTTAGTTAAACACTCTTATTTTTCGAGTTCTATGAGGGAAATGACCACTGTGGCCAAACCCTTCTTCCTCAGCATATTAAACCTAGTGGAAAACGAAGACAACAAATCATACTAAAAAACTGCATTTACAGTATATCTGAATTGTATTTGTAAAATTTTTTAGAAAACTTTTAAAAATATGACTTAGTAAAACACTCTTATTTTTCGAGTTCTATGAGGGAAATGAACACTCTGTCCAAACCCTTCTTTCTCAGCGAATCAAACCTAGTGAAAAATGAAGACAACAGGTTATGCTAAAAAACTGCATTTACAGTATATCTGAATTGTATTTGTGACATTTTTGAGAAAACTTTTAAAAATATGACTTAGTAAAACACTCTTATTTTTCGAGTTCTATGAGGCAAATGACGACTGTGGCCAAACCCTGCTTCCCCAGCAAATCAAACCTAGTGAAAAGTGAAGACAACAGGTTATGCTAAAAAACTGCATTTACAGTATATCTGAATTGTATTTGTGAAATTGTTAGAAAACTTTTAAAAATATGACTTAGTTAAACACTCTTATTTTTCGAGTTCTATGAGGGAAATGATCACTGTGGCCAAACCTTTCTTTCTCAGCTAATCAAACCTAGTGGAAAATAAAGACAACATATTGTACTAAAAAACTGCATTTATAATGTATCGGAATTGTATTTGTGACATTTTTGAGAAAACTTTTAAAAATATGACTTAGTAAAACACTCTTATTTTTCGAGTTCTATGAGGCAAATGACCACTGTGGCCAAACCCTGCTTTCCTAGCAAATCAAACCTAGTGAAAAGTGAAGACAACAAACCATGCTAATAAACTGCATTTACAGTATATCTGAATTGTATTTGTGAAATTGTTAGAAAACTTTTAAAAATATGACTTAGTTAAACACTCTTATTTTTCGAGTTTTATGAGGGAAATGACCACTGTGGCCAAACCCCTCTTCCTCAGCGAATTAAACCTAGTAAAAAAGGAAGACAACAAATCATACTAAAAAACTGCATTAACAGTATATCTGAATTGTATTTGCTACATTTTTGAGAAAACTTTTAAAAATATGACTTAGTAAAACACTCTTATTTTTCGAGTTCTATGAGGCAAATGACCACTGTGGCCAAACCCTGCTTTGCCAGCAAATCAAACCTAGTGAAAAGTGAAGACAACAAACCATGCTAAAAAACTGCATTTACAGTATATCTGAATTATATTTGTGAAATATTTAGAAAACTTTTAAAAATATGACTTAGTTAAACACTCTTATTTTTCGACTTCTATGAGGGAAATGACCACTGTGGCCAAAGCCTTCTTCCTCAGCGAATTAAGCCTAGTAAAAAAGGAAGACAACAAATCATGCTAAAAAACTGCATTTACAGTATATCTAAATTGTATTTGTGAAATTTTTTAGAAAACTTTTAAAAATATGACTTAGTTAAACACTCTTATTTTTCGAGTTCTATGAGGGAAATGACCACTGTGGCCAAACCCTTCTTCCTCAGCATATTAAACCTAGTGGAAAACGAAGACAACAAATCATACTAAAAAACTGCATTTACAGTATATCTGAATTGTATTTGTAAAATTTTTTAGAAAACTTTTAAAAATATGACTTAGTAAAACACTCTTATTTTTCGAGTTCTATGAGGGAAATGAACACTCTGTCCAAACCCTTCTTTCTCAGCGAATCAAACCTAGTGAAAAATGAAGACAACAGGTTATGCTAAAAAACTGCATTTACAGTATATCTGAATTGTATTTGTGACATTTTTGAGAAAACTTTTAAAAATATGACTTAGTAAAACACTCTTATTTTTCGAGTTCTATGAGGCAAATGACGACTGTGGCCAAACCCTGCTTCCCCAGCAAATCAAACCTAGTGAAAAGTGAAGACAACAAACCATGCTAAAAAACTGCATTTACAGTATATCTGAATTGTATTTGTGAAATTGTTAGAAAACTTTTAAAAATATGACTTAGTTAAACACTCTTATTTTTCGAGTTCTATGAGGGAAATGATCACTGTGGCCAAACCTTTCTTTCTCAGCTAATCAAACCTAGTGGAAAATAAAGACAACATATTGTACTAAAAAACTGCATTTATAATGTATCGGAATTGTATTTGTGACATTTTTGAGAAAACTTTTAAAAATATGACTTAGTAAAACACTCTTATTTTTCGAGTTCTATGAGGCAAATGACCACTGTGGCCAAACCCTGCTTTCCTAGCAAATCAAACCTAGTGAAAAGTGAAGACAACAAACCATGCTAAAAAACTGCATTTACAGTATATCTGAATTGTATTTGTGAAATTGTTAGAAAACTTTTAAAAATATGACTTAGTTAAACACTCTTATTTTTCGAGTTTTATGAGGGAAATGACCACTGTGGCCAAACCCCTCTTCCTCAGCGAATTAAACCTAGTAAAAAAGGAAGACAACAAATCATACTAAAAAACTGCATTAACAGTATATCTGAATTGTATTTGCTACATTTTTGAGAAAACTTTTAAAAATATGACTTAGTAAAACACTCTTATTTTTCGAGTTCTATGAGGCAAATGACCACTGTGGCCAAACCCTGCTTTGCCAGCAAATCAAACCTAGTGAAAAGTGAAGACAACAAACCATGCTAAAAAACTGCATTTACAGTATATCTGAATTATATTTGTGAAATATTTAGAAAACTTTTAAAAATATGACTTAGTTAAACACTCTTATTTTTCGACTTCTATGAGGGAAATGACCACTGTGGCCAAAGCCTTCTTCCTCAGCGAATTAAGCCTAGTAAAAAAGGAAGACAACAAATCATGCTAAAAAACTGCATTTACAGTATATCTAAATTGTATTTGTGAAATTTTTTAGAAAACTTTTAAAAATATGACTTAGTTAAACACTCTTATTTTTCGAGTTCTATGAGGGAAATGACCACTGTGGCCAAACCCTTCTTCCTCAGCATATTAAACCTAGTGGAAAACGAAGACAACAAATCATACTAAAAAACTGCATTTACAGTATATCTAAATTGTATTTGTAAAATTTTTTAGAAAACTTTTAAAAATATGACTTAGTAAAACACTCTTATTTTTCGAGTTCTATGAGGGAAATGAACACTCTGTCCAAACCCTTCTTTCTCAGCGAATCAAACCTAGTGAAAAATGAAGACAACAGGTTATGCTAAAAAACTGCATTTACAGTATATCTGAATTGTATTTGTGACATTTTTGAGAAAACTTTTAAAAATATGACTTAGTAAAACACTCTTATTTTTCGAGTTCTATGAGGCAAATGACGACTGTGGCCAAACCCTGCTTCCCCAGCAAATCAAACCTAGTGAAAAGTGAAGACAACAAACCATGCTAAAAAACTGCATTTACAGTATATCTGAATTGTATTTGTGAAATTGTTAGAAAACTTTTAAAAATATGACTTAGTTAAACACTCTTATTTTTCGAGTTCTATGAGGGAAATGATCACTGTGGCCAAACCTTTCTTTCTCAGCTAATCAAACCTAGTGGAAAATAAAGACAACATATTGTACTAAAAAACTGCATTTATAATGTATCGGAATTGTATTTGTGACATTTTTGAGAAAACTTTTAAAAATATGACTTAGTAAAACACTCTTATTTTTCGAGTTCTATGAGGCAAATGACCACTGTGGCCAAACCCTGCTTTCCTAGCAAATCAAACCTAGTGAAAAGTGAAGACAACAAACCATGCTAAAAAACTGCATTTACAGTATATCTGAATTGTATTTGTGAAATTGTTAGAAAACTTTTAAAAATATGACTTAGTTAAACACTCTTATTTTTCGAGTTTTATGAGGGAAATGACCACTGTGGCCAAACCCCTCTTCCTCAGCGAATTAAACCTAGTAAAAAAGGAAGACAACAAATCATACTAAAAAACTGCATTAACAGTATATCTGAATTGTATTTGCTACATTTTTGAGAAAACTTTTAAAAATATGACTTAGTAAAACACTCTTATTTTTCGAGTTCTATGAGGCAAATGACCACTGTGGCCAAACCCTGCTTTGCCAGCAAATCAAACCTAGTGAAAAGTGAAGACAACAAACCATGCTAAAAAACTGCATTTACAGTATATCTGAATTATATTTGTGAAATATTTAGAAAACTTTTAAAAATATGACTTAGTTAAACACTCTTATTTTTCGACTTCTATGAGGGAAATGACCACTGTGGCCAAAGCCTTCTTCCTCAGCGAATTAAGCCTAGTAAAAAAGGAAGACAACAAATCATGCTAAAAAACTGCATTTACAGTATATCTAAATTGTATTTGTGAAATTTTTTAGAAAACTTTTAAAAATATGACTTAGTTAAACACTCTTATTTTTCGAGTTCTATGAGGGAAATGACCACTGTGGCCAAACCCTTCTTCCTCAGCATATTAAACCTAGTGGAAAACGAAGACAACAAATCATACTAAAAAACTGCATTTACAGTATATCTGAATTGTATTTGTAAAATTTTTTAGAAAACTTTTAAAAATATGACTTAGTAAAACACTCTTATTTTTCGAGTTCTATGAGGGAAATGAACACTCTGTCCAAACCCTTCTTTCTCAGCGAATCAAACCTAGTGAAAAATGAAGACAACAGGTTATGCTAAAAAACTGCATTTACAGTATATCTGAATTGTATTTGTGACATTTTTGAGAAAACTTTTAAAAATATGACTTAGTAAAACACTCTTATTTTTCGAGTTCTATGAGGCAAATGACGACTGTGGCCAAACCCTGCTTCCCCAGCAAATCAAACCTAGTGAAAAGTGAAGACAACAAACCATGCTAAAAAACTGCATTTACAGTATATCTGAATTGTATTTGTGAAATTGTTAGAAAACTTTTAAAAATATGACTTAGTTAAACACTCTTATTTTTCGAGTTCTATGAGGGAAATGATCACTGTGGCCAAACCTTTCTTTCTCAGCTAATCAAACCTAGTGGAAAATAAAGACAACATATTGTACTAAAAAACTGCATTTATAATGTATCGGAATTGTATTTGTGACATTTTTGAGAAAACTTTTAAAAATATGACTTAGTAAAACACTCTTATTTTTCGAGTTCTATGAGGCAAATGACCACTGTGGCCAAACCCTGCTTTCCTAGCAAATCAAACCTAGTGAAAAGTGAAGACAACAAACCATGCTAAAAAACTGCATTTACAGTATATCTGAATTGTATTTGTGAAATTGTTAGAAAACTTTTAAAAATATGACTTAGTTAAACACTCTTATTTTTCGAGTTTTATGAGGGAAATGACCACTGTGGCCAAACCCCTCTTCCTCAGCGAATTAAACCTAGTAAAAAAGGAAGACAACAAATCATACTAAAAAACTGCATTAACAGTATATCAGAATTGTATTTGCTACATTTTTGAGAAAACTTTTAAAAATATGACTTAGTAAAACACTCTTATTTTTCGAGTTCTATGAGGCAAATGACCACTGTGGCCAAACCCTGCTTTGCCAGCAAATCAAACCTAGTGAAAAGTGAAGACAACAAACCATGCTAAAAAACTGCATTTACAGTATATCTGAATTATATTTGTGAAATATTTAGAAAACTTTTAAAAATATGACTTAGTTAAACACTCTTATTTTTCGACTTCTATGAGGGAAATGACCACTGTGGCCAAAGCCTTCTTCCTCAGCGAATTAAGCCTAGTAAAAAAGGAAGACAACAAATCATGCTAAAAAACTGCATTTACAGTATATCTAAATTGTATTTGTGAAATTTTTTAGAAAACTTTTAAAAATATGACTTAGTTAAACACTCTTATTTTTCGAGTTCTATGAGGGAAATGACCACTGTGGCCAAACCCTTCTTCCTCAGCATATTAAACCTAGTGGAAAACAAAGACAACAAATCATACTAAAAAACTGCATTTACAGTATATCTGAATTGTATTTGTAAAATTTTTTAGAAAACTTTTAAAAATATGACTTAGTAAAACACTCTTATTTTTCGAGTTCTATGAGGGAAATGAACACTCTGTCCAAACCCTTCTTTCTCAGCGAATCAAACCTAGTGAAAAATGAAGACAACAGGTTATGCTAAAAAACTGCATTTACAGTATATCTGAATTGTATTTGTGACATTTTTGAGAAAACTTTTAAAAATATGACTTAGTAAAACACTCTTATTTTTCGAGTTCTATGAGGCAAATGACGACTGTGGCCAAACCCTGCTTCCCCAGCAAATCAAACCTAGTGAAAAGTGAAGACAACAAACCATGCTAAAAAACTGCATTTACAGTATATCTGAATTGTATTTGTGAAATTGTTAGAAAACTTTTAAAAATATGACTTAGTTAAACACTCTTATTTTTCGAGTTCTATGAGGGAAATGATCACTGTGGCCAAACCTTTCTTTCTCAGCTAATCAAACCTAGTGGAAAATAAAGACAACATATTGTACTAAAAAACTGCATTTATAATGTATCGGAATTGTATTTGTGACATTTTTGAGAAAACTTTTAAAAATATGACTTAGTAAAACACTCTTATTTTTCGAGTTCTATGAGGCAAATGACCACTGTGGCCAAACCCTGCTTTCCTAGCAAATCAAACCTAGTGAAAAGTGAAGACAACAAACCATGCTAAAAAACTGCATTTACAGTATATCTGAATTGTATTTGTGAAATTGTTAGAAAACTTTTAAAAATATGACTTAGTTAAACACTCTTATTTTTCGAGTTTTATGAGGGAAATGACCACTGTGGCCAAACCCCTCTTCCTCAGCGAATTAAACCTAGTAAAAAAGGAAGACAACAAATCATACTAAAAAACTGCATTAACAGTATATCTGAATTGTATTTGCTACATTTTTGAGAAAACTTTTAAAAATATGACTTAGTAAAACACTCTTATTTTTCGAGTTCTATGAGGCAAATGACCACTGTGGCCAAACCCTGCTTTGCCTGCAAATCAAACCTAGTGAAAAGTGAAGACAACAAACCATGCTAAAAAACTGCATTTACAGTATATCTGAATTATATTTGTGAAATATTTAGAAAACTTTTAAAAATATGACTTAGTTAAACACTCTTATTTTTCGACTTCTATGAGGGAAATGACCACTGTGGCCAAAGCCTTCTTCCTCAGCGAATTAAGCCTAGTAAAAAAGGAAGACAACAAATCATGCTAAAAAACTGCATTTACAGTATATCTAAATTGTATTTGTGAAATTTTTTAGAAAACTTTTAAAAATATGACTTAGTTAAACACTCTTATTTTTCGAGTTCTATGAGGGAAATGACCACTGTGGCCAAACCCTTCTTCCTCAGCATATTAAACCTAGTGGAAAACGAAGACAACAAATCATACTAAAAAACTGCATTTACAGTATATCTGAATTGTATTTGTAAAATTTTTTAGAAAACTTTTAAAAATATGACTTAGTAAAACACTCTTATTTTTCGAGTTCTATGAGGGAAATGAACACTCTGTCCAAACCCTTCTTTCTCAGCGAATCAAACCTAGTGAAAAATGAAGACAACAGGTTATGCTAAAAAACTGCATTTACAGTATATCTGAATTGTATTTGTGACATTTTTGAGAAAACTTTTAAAAATATGACTTAGTAAAACACTCTTATTTTTCGAGTTCTATGAGGCAAATGACGACTGTGGCCAAACCCTGCTTCCCCAGCAAATCAAACCTAGTGAAAAGTGAAGACAACAAACCATGCTAAAAAACTGCATTTACAGTATATCTGAATTGTATTTGTGAAATTGTTAGAAAACTTTTAAAAATATGACTTAGTTAAACACTCTTATTTTTCGAGTTCTATGAGGGAAATGATCACTGTGGCCAAACCTTTCTTTCTCAGCTAATCAAACCTAGTGGAAAATAAAGACAACATATTGTACTAAAAAACTGCATTTATAATGTATCGGAATTGTATTTGTGACATTTTTGAGAAAACTTTTAAAAATATGACTTAGTAAAACACTCTTATTTTTCGAGTTCTATGAGGCAAATGACCACTGTGGCCAAACCCTGCTTTGCCAGCAAATCAAACCTAGTGAAAAGTGAAGACAACAAACCATGCTAAAAAACTGCATTTACAGTATATCTGAATTATATTTGTGAAATATTTAGAAAACTTTTAAAAATATGACTTAGTTAAACACTCTTATTTTTCGAGTTTTATGAGGGAAATGACCACTGTGGCCAAACCCCTCTTCCTCAGCGAATTAAACCTAGTAAAAAAGGAAGACAACAAATCATACTAAAAAACTGCATTAACAGTATATCTGAATTGTATTTGCTACATTTTTGAGAAAACTTTTAAAAATATGACTTAGTAAAACACTCTTATTTTTCGAGTTCTATGAGGCAAATGACCACTGTGGCCAAACCCTGCTTTGCCAGCAAATCAAACCTAGTGAAAAGTGAAGACAACAAACCATGCTAAAAAACTGCATTTACAGTATATCTGAATTATATTTGTGAAATATTTAGAAAACTTTTAAAAATATGACTTAGTTAAACACTCTTATTTTTCGACTTCTATGAGGGAAATGACCACTGTGGCCAAAGCCTTCTTCCTCAGCGAATTAAGCCTAGTAAAAAAGGAAGACAACAAATCATGCTAAAAAACTGCATTTACAGTATATCTAAATTGTATTTGTGAAATTTTTTAGAAAACTTTTAAAAATATGACTTAGTTAAACACTCTTATTTTTCGAGTTCTATGAGGGAAATGACCACTGTGGCCAAACCCTTCTTCCTCAGCATATTAAACCTAGTGGAAAACGAAGACAACAAATCATACTAAAAAACTGCATTTACAGTATATCTGAATTGTATTTGTAAAATTTTTTAGAAAACTTTTAAAAATATGACTTAGTAAAACACTCTTATTTTTCGAGTTCTATGAGGGAAATGAACACTCTGTCCAAACCCTTCTTTCTCAGCGAATCAAACCTAGTGAAAAATGAAGACAACAGGTTATGCTAAAAAACTGCATTTACAGTATATCTGAATTGTATTTGTGACATTTTTGAGAAAACTTTTAAAAATATGACTTAGTAAAACACTCTTATTTTTCGAGTTCTATGAGGCAAATGACGACTGTGGCCAAACCCTGCTTCCCCAGCAAATCAAACCTAGTGAAAAGTGAAGACAACAAACCATGCTAAAAAACTGCATTTACAGTATATCTGAATTGTATTTGTGAAATTGTTAGAAAACTTTTAAAAATATGACTTAGTTAAACACTCTTATTTTTCGAGTTCTATGAGGGAAATGATCACTGTGGCCAAACCTTTCTTTCTCAGCTAATCAAACCTAGTGGAAAATAAAGACAACATATTGTACTAAAAAACTGCATTTATAATGTATCGGAATTGTATTTGTGACATTTTTGAGAAAACTTTTAAAAATATGACTTAGTAAAACACTCTTATTTTTCGAGTTCTATGAGGCAAATGACCACTGTGGCCAAACCCTGCTTTCCTAGCAAATCAAACCTAGTGAAAAGTGAAGACAACAAACCATGCTAAAAAACTGCATTTACAGTATATCTGAATTGTATTTGTGAAATTGTTAGAAAACTTTTAAAAATATGACTTAGTTAAACACTCTTATTTTTCGAGTTTTATGAGGGAAATGACCACTGTGGCCAAACCCCTCTTCCTCAGCGAATTAAACCTAGTAAAAAAGGAAGACAACAAATCATACTAAAAAACTGCATTAACAGTATATCTGAATTGTATTTGCTACATTTTTGAGAAAACTTTTAAAAATATGACTTAGTAAAACACTCTTATTTTTCGAGTTCTATGAGGCAAATGACCACTGTGGCCAAACCCTGCTTTGCCAGCAAATCAAACCTAGTGAAAAGTGAAGACAACAAACCATGCTAAAAAACTGCATTTACAGTATATCTGAATTATATTTGTGAAATATTTAGAAAACTTTTAAAAATATGACTTAGTTAAACACTCTTATTTTTCGACTTCTATGAGGGAAATGACCACTGTGGCCAAAGCCTTCTTCCTCAGCGAATTAAGCCTAGTAAAAAAGGAAGACAACAAATCATGCTAAAAAACTGCATTTACAGTATATCTAAATTGTATTTGTGAAATTTTTTAGAAAACTTTTAAAAATATGACTTAGTTAAACACTCTTATTTTTCGAGTTCTATGAGGGAAATGACCACTGTGGCCAAACCCTTCTTCCTCAGCATATTAAACCTAGTGGAAAACGAAGACAACAAATCATACTAAAAAACTGCATTTACAGTATATCTGAATTGTATATGTAAAATTTTTTAGAAAACTTTTAAAAATATGACTTAGTAAAACACTCTTATTTTTCGAGTTCTATGAGGGAAATGAACACTCTGTCCAAACCCTTCTTTCTCAGCGAATCAAACCTAGTGAAAAATGAAGACAACAGGTTATGCTAAAAAACTGCATTTACAGTATATCTGAATTGTATTTGTGACATTTTTGAGAAAACTTTTAAAAATATGACTTAGTAAAACACTCTTATTTTTCGAGTTCTATGAGGCAAATGACGACTGTGGCCAAACCCTGCTTCCCCAGCAAATCAAACCTAGTGAAAAGTGAAGACAACAAACCATGCTAAAAAACTGCATTTACAGTATATCTGAATTGTATTTGTGAAATTGTTAGAAAACTTTTAAAAATATGACTTAGTTAAACACTCTTATTTTTCGAGTTCTATGAGGGAAATGATCACTGTGGCCAAACCTTTCTTTCTCAGCTAATCAAACCTAGTGGAAAATAAAGACAACATATTGTACTAAAAAACTGCATTTATAATGTATCGGAATTGTATTTGTGACATTTTTGAGAAAACTTTTAAAAATATGACTTAGTAAAACACTCTTATTTTTCGAGTTCTATGAGGCAAATGACCACTGTGGCCAAACCCTGCTTTCCTAGCAAATCAAACCTAGTGAAAAGTGAAGACAACAAACCATGCTAAAAAACTGCATTTACAGTATATCTGAATTGTATTTGTGAAATTGTTAGAAAACTTTTAAAAATATGACTTAGTTAAACACTCTTATTTTTCGAGTTTTATGAGGGAAATGACCACTGTGGCCAAACCCCTCTTCCTCAGCGAATTAAACCTAGTAAAAAAGGAAGACAACAAATCATACTAAAAAACTGCATTAACAGTATATCTGAATTGTATTTGCTACATTTTTGAGAAAACTTTTAAAAATATGACTTAGTAAAACACTCTTATTTTTCGAGTTCTATGAGGCAAATGACCACTGTGGCCAAACCCTGCTTTGCTAGCAAATCAAACCTAGTGAAAAGTGAAGACAACAAACCATGCTAAAAAACTGCATTTACAGTATATCTGAATTATATTTGTGAAATATTTAGAAAACTTTTAAAAATATGACTTAGTTAAACACTCTTATTTTTCGACTTCTATGAGGGAAATGACCACTGTGGCCAAAGCCTTCTTCCTCAGCGAATTAAGCCTAGTAAAAAAGGAAGACAACAAATCATGCTAAAAAACTGCATTTACAGTATATCTAAATTGTATTTGTGAAATTTTTTAGAAAACTTTTAAAAATATGACTTAGTTAAACACTCTTATTTTTCGAGTTCTATGAGGGAAATGACCACTGTGGCCAAACCCTTCTTCCTCAGCATATTAAACCTAGTGGAAAACGAAGACAACAAATCATACTAAAAAACTGCATTTACAGTATATCTGAATTGTATTTGTAAAATTTTTTAGAAAACTTTTAAAAATATGACTTAGTAAAACACTCTTATTTTTCGAGTTCTATGAGGGAAATGAACACTCTGTCCAAACCCTTCTTTCTCAGCGAATCAAACCTAGTGAAAAATGAAGACAACAGGTTATGCTAAAAAACTGCATTTACAGTATATCTGAATTGTATTTGTGACATTTTTGAGAAAACTTTTAAAAATATGACTTAGTAAAACACTCTTATTTTTCGAGTTCTATGAGGCAAATGACGACTGTGGCCAAACCCTGCTTCCCCAGCAAATCAAACCTAGTGAAAAGTGAAGACAACAAACCATGCTAAAAAACTGCATTTACAGTATATCTGAATTGTATTTGTGAAATTGTTAGAAAACTTTTAAAAATATGACTTAGTTAAACACTCTTATTTTTCGAGTTCTATGAGGGAAATGATCACTGTGGCCAAACCTTTCTTTCTCAGCTAATCAAACCTAGTGGAAAATAAAGACAACATATTGTACTAAAAAACTGCATTTATAATGTATCGGAATTGTATTTGTGACATTTTTGAGAAAACTTTTAAAAATATGACTTAGTAAAACACTCTTATTTTTCGAGTTCTATGAGGCAAATGACCACTGTGGCCAAACCCTGCTTTCCTAGCAAATCAAACCTAGTGAAAAGTGAAGACAACAAACCATGCTAAAAAACTGCATTTACAGTATATCTGAATTGTATTTGTGAAATTGTTAGAAAACTTTTAAAAATATGACTTAGTTAAACACTCTTATTTTTCGAGTTTTATGAGGGAAATGACCACTGTGGCCAAACCCCTCTTCCTCAGCGAATTAAACCTAGTAAAAAAGGAAGACAACAAATCATACTAAAAAACTGCATTAACAGTATATCTGAATTGTATTTGCTACATTTTTGAGAAAACTTTTAAAAATATGACTTAGTAAAACACTCTTATTTTTCGAGTTCTATGAGGCAAATGACCACTGTGGCCAAACCCTGCTTTGCCAGCAAATCAAACCTAGTGAAAAGTGAAGACAACAAACCATGCTAAAAAACTGCATTTACAGTATATCTGAATTATATTTGTGAAATATTTAGAAAACTTTTAAAAATATGACTTAGTTAAACACTCTTATTTTTCGACTTCTATGAGGGAAATGACCACTGTGGCCAAAGCCTTCTTCCTCAGCGAATTAAGCCTAGTAAAAAAGGAAGACAACAAATCATGCTAAAAAACTGCATTTACAGTATATCTAAATTGTATTTGTGAAATTTTTTAGAAAACTTTTAAAAATATGACTTAGTTAAACACTCTTATTTTTCGAGTTCTATGAGGGAAATGACCACTGTGGCCAAACCCTTCTTCCTCAGCATATTAAACCTAGTGGAAAACGAAGACAACAAATCATACTAAAAAACTGCATTTACAGTATATCTGAATTGTATTTGTAAAATTTTTTAGAAAACTTTTAAAAATATGACTTAGTAAAACACTCTTATTTTTCGAGTTCTATGAGGGAAATGAACACTCTGTCCAAACCCTTCTTTCTCAGCGAATCAAACCTAGTGAAAAATGAAGACAACAGGTTATGCTAAAAAACTGCATTTACAGTATATCTGAATTGTATTTGTGACATTTTTGAGAAAACTTTTAAAAATATGACTTAGTAAAACACTCTTATTTTTCGAGTTCTATGAGGCAAATGACGACTGTGGCCAAACCCTGCTTCCCCAGCAAATCAAACCTAGTGAAAAGTGAAGACAACAAACCATGCTAAAAAACTGCATTTACAGTATATCTGAATTGTATTTGTGAAATTGTTAGAAAACTTTTAAAAATATGACTTAGTTAAACACTCTTATTTTTCGAGTTCTATGAGGGAAATGATCACTGTGGCCAAACCTTTCTTTCTCAGCTAATCAAACCTAGTGGAAAATAAAGACAACATATTGTACTAAAAAACTGCATTTATAATGTATCGGAATTGTATTTGTGACATTTTTGAGAAAACTTTTAAAAATATGACTTAGTAAAACACTCTTATTTTTCGAGTTCTATGAGGCAAATGACCACTGTGGCCAAACCCTGCTTTCCTAGCAAATCAAACCTAGTGAAAAGTGAAGACAACAAACCATGCTAAAAAACTGCATTTACAGTATATCTGAATTGTATTTGTGAAATTGTTAGAAAACTTTTAAAAATATGACTTAGTTAAACACTCTTATTTTTCGAGTTTTATGAGGGAAATGACCACTGTGGCCAAACCCCTCTTCCTCAGCGAATTAAACCTAGTAAAAAAGGAAGACAACAAATCATACTAAAAAACTGCATTAACAGTATATCTGAATTGTATTTGCTACATTTTTGAGAAAACTTTTAAAAATATGACTTAGTAAAACACTCTTATTTTTCGAGTTCTATGAGGCAAATGACCACTGTGGCCAAACCCTGCTTTGCCAGCAAATCAAACCTAGTGAAAAGTGAAGACAACAAACCATGCTAAAAAACTGCATTTACAGTATATCTGAATTATATTTGTGAAATATTTAGAAAACTTTTAAAAATATGACTTAGTTAAACACTCTTATTTTTCGACTTCTATGAGGGAAATGACCACTGTGGCCAAAGCCTTCTTCCTCAGCGAATTAAGCCTAGTAAAAAAGGAAGACAACAAATCATGCTAAAAAACTGCATTTACAGTATATCTAAATTGTATTTGTGAAATTTTTTAGAAAACTTTTAAAAATATGACTTAGTTAAACACTCTTATTTTTCGAGTTCTATGAGGGAAATGACCACTGTGGCCAAACCCTTCTTCCTCAGCATATTAAACCTAGTGGAAAACGAAGACAACAAATCATACTAAAAAACTGCATTTACAGTATATCTGAATTGTATTTGTAAAATTTTTTAGAAAACTTTTAAAAATATGACTTAGTAAAACACTCTTATTTTTCGAGTTCTATGAGGGAAATGAACACTCTGTCCAAACCCTTCTTTCTCAGCGAATCAAACCTAGTGAAAAATGAAGACAACAGGTTATGCTAAAAAACTGCATTTACAGTATATCTGAATTGTATTTGTGACATTTTTGAGAAAACTTTTAAAAATATGACTTAGTAAAACACTCTTATTTTTCGAGTTCTATGAGGCAAATGACGACTGTGGCCAAACCCTGCTTCCCCAGCAAATCAAACCTAGTGAAAAGTGAAGACAACAAACCATGCTAAAAAACTGCATTTACAGTATATCTGAATTGTATTTGTGAAATTGTTAGAAAACTTTTAAAAATATGACTTAGTTAAACACTCTTATTTTTCGAGTTCTATGAGGGAAATGATCACTGTGGCCAAACCTTTCTTTCTCAGCTAATCAAACCTAGTGGAAAATAAAGACAACATATTGTACTAAAAAACTGCATTTATAATGTATCGGAATTGTATTTGTGACATTTTTGAGAAAACTTTTAAAAATATGACTTAGTAAAACACTCTTATTTTTCGAGTTCTATGAGGCAAATGACCACTGTGGCCAAACCCTGCTTTCCTAGCAAATCAAACCTAGTGAAAAGTGAAGACAACAAACCATGCTAAAAAACTGCATTTACAGTATATCTGAATTGTATTTGTGAAATTGTTAGAAAACTTTTAAAAATATGACTTAGTTAAACACTCTTATTTTTCGAGTTTTATGAGGGAAATGACCACTGTGGCCAAACCCCTCTTCCTCAGCGAATTAAACCTAGTAAAAAAGGAAGACAACAAATCATACTAAAAAACTGCATTAACAGTATATCTGAATTGTATTTGCTACATTTTTGAGAAAACTTTTAAAAATATGACTTAGTAAAACACTCTTATTTTTCGAGTTCTATGAGGCAAATGACCACTGTGGCCAAACCCTGCTTTGCCAGCAAATCAAACCTAGTGAAAAGTGAAGACAACAAACCATGCTAAAAAACTGCATTTACAGTATATCTGAATTATATTTGTGAAATATTTAGAAAACTTTTAAAAATATGACTTAGTTAAACACTCTTATTTTTCGACTTCTATGAGGGAAATGACCACTGTGGCCAAAGCCTTCTTCCTCAGCGAATTAAGCCTAGTAAAAAAGGAAGACAACAAATCATGCTAAAAACTGCATTTACAGTATATCTAAATTGTATTTGTGAAATTTTTTAGAAAACTTTTAAAAATATGACTTAGTTAAACACTCTTATTTTTCGAGTTCTATGAGGGAAATGACCACTGTGGCCAAACCCTTCTTCCTCAGCATATTAAACCTAGTGGAAAACGAAGACAACAAATCATACTAAAAAACTGCATTTACAGTATATCTGAATTGTATTTGTAAAATTTTTTAGAAAACTTTTAAAAATATGACTTAGTAAAACACTCTTATTTTTCGAGTTCTATGAGGGAAATGAACACTCTGTCCAAACCCTTCTTTCTCAGCGAATCAAACCTAGTGAAAAATGAAGACAACAGGTTATGCTAAAAAACTGCATTTACAGTATATCTGAATTGTATTTGTGACATTTTTGAGAAAACTTTTAAAAATATGACTTAGTAAAACACTCTTATTTTTCGAGTTCTATGAGGCAAATGACGACTGTGGCCAAACCCTGCTTCCCCAGCAAATCAAACCTAGTGAAAAGTGAAGACAACAAACCATGCTAAAAAACTGCATTTACAGTATATCTGAATTGTATTTGTGAAATTGTTAGAAAACTTTTAAAAATATGACTTAGTTAAACACTCTTATTTTTCGAGTTCTATGAGGGAAATGATCACTGTGGCCAAACCTTTCTTTCTCAGCTAATCAAACCTAGTGGAAAATAAAGACAACATATTGTACTAAAAAACTGCATTTATAATGTATCGGAATTGTATTTGTGACATTTTTGAGAAAACTTTTAAAAATATGACTTAGTAAAACACTCTTATTTTTCGAGTTCTATGAGGCAAATGACCACTGTGGCCAAACCCTGCTTTCCTAGCAAATCAAACCTAGTGAAAAGTGAAGACAACAAACCATGCTAAAAAACTGCATTTACAGTATATCTGAATTGTATTTGTGAAATTGTTAGAAAACTTTTAAAAATATGACTTAGTTAAACACTCTTATTTTTCGAGTTTTATGAGGGAAATGACCACTGTGGCCAAACCCCTCTTCCTCAGCGAATTAAACCTAGTAAAAAAGGAAGACAACAAATCATACTAAAAAACTGCATTAACAGTATATCTGAATTGTATTTGCTACATTTTTGAGAAAACTTTTAAAAATATGACTTAGTAAAACACTCTTATTTTTCGAGTTCTATGAGGCAAATGACCACTGTGGCCAAACCCTGCTTTGCTAGCAAATCAAACCTAGTGAAAAGTGAAGACAACAAACCATGCTAAAAAACTGCATTTACAGTATATCTGAATTATATTTGTGAAATATTTAGAAAACTTTTAAAAATATGACTTAGTTAAACACTCTTATTTTTCGACTTCTATGAGGGAAATGACCACTGTGGCCAAAGCCTTCTTCCTCAGCGAATTAAGCCTAGTAAAAAAGGAAGACAACAAATCATGCTAAAAAACTGCATTTACAGTATATCTAAATTGTATTTGTGAAATTTTTTAGAAAACTTTTAAAAATATGACTTAGTTAAACACTCTTATTTTTCGAGTTCTATGAGGGAAATGACCACTGTGGCCAAACCCTTCTTCCTCAGCATATTAAACCTAGTGGAAAACGAAGACAACAAATCATACTAAAAAACTGCATTTACAGTATATCTGAATTGTATTTGTAAAATTTTTTAGAAAACTTTTAAAAATATGACTTAGTAAAACACTCTTATTTTTCGAGTTCTATGAGGGAAATGAACACTCTGTCCAAACCCTTCTTTCTCAGCGAATCAAACCTAGTGAAAAATGAAGACAACAGGTTATGCTAAAAAACTGCATTTACAGTATATCTGAATTGTATTTGTGACATTTTTGAGAAAACTTTTAAAAATATGACTTAGTAAAACACTCTTATTTTTCGAGTTCTATGAGGCAAATGACGACTGTGGCCAAACCCTGCTTCCCCAGCAAATCAAACCTAGTGAAAAGTGAAGACAACAAACCATGCTAAAAAACTGCATTTACAGTATATCTGAATTGTATTTGTGAAATTGTTAGAAAACTTTTAAAAATATGACTTAGTTAAACACTCTTATTTTTCGAGTTCTATGAGGGAAATGATCACTGTGGCCAAACCTTTCTTTCTCAGCTAATCAAACCTAGTGGAAAATAAAGACAACATATTGTACTAAAAAACTGCATTTATAATGTATCGGAATTGTATTTGTGACATTTTTGAGAAAACTTTTAAAAATATGACTTAGTAAAACACTCTTATTTTTCGAGTTCTATGAGGCAAATGACCACTGTGGCCAAACCCTGCTTTCCTAGCAAATCAAACCTAGTGAAAAGTGAAGACAACAAACCATGCTAAAAAACTGCATTTACAGTATATCTGAATTGTATTTGTGAAATTGTTAGAAAACTTTTAAAAATATGACTTAGTTAAACACTCTTATTTTTCGAGTTTTATGAGGGAAATGACCACTGTGGCCAAACCCCTCTTCCTCAGCGAATTAAACCTAGTAAAAAAGGAAGACAACAAATCATACTAAAAAACTGCATTAACAGTATATCTGAATTGTATTTGCTACATTTTTGAGAAAACTTTTAAAAATATGACTTAGTAAAACACTCTTATTTTTCGAGTTCTATGAGGCAAATGACCACTGTGGCCAAACCCTGCTTTGCCAGCAAATCAAACCTAGTGAAAAGTGAAGACAACAAACCATGCTAAAAAACTGCATTTACAGTATATCTGAATTATATTTGTGAAATATTTAGAAAACTTTTAAAAATATGACTTAGTTAAACACTCTTATTTTTCGACTTCTATGAGGGAAATGACCACTGTGGCCAAAGCCTTCTTCCTCAGCGAATTAAGCCTAGTAAAAAAGGAAGACAACAAATCATGCTAAAAAACTGCATTTACAGTATATCTAAATTGTATTTGTGAAATTTTTTAGAAAACTTTTAAAAATATGACTTAGTTAAACACTCTTATTTTTCGAGTTCTATGAGGGAAATGACCACTGTGGCCAAACCCTTCTTCCTCAGCATATTAAACCTAGTGGAAAACGAAGACAACAAATCATACTAAAAAACTGCATTTACAGTATATCTGAATTGTATTTGTAAAATTTTTTAGAAAACTTTTAAAAATATGACTTAGTAAAACACTCTTATTTTTCGAGTTCTATGAGGGAAATGAACACTCTGTCCAAACCCTTCTTTCTCAGCGAATCAAACCTAGTGAAAAATGAAGACAACAGGTTATGCTAAAAAACTGCATTTACAGTATATCTGAATTGTATTTGTGACATTTTTGAGAAAACTTTTAAAAATATGACTTAGTAAAACACTCTTATTTTTCGAGTTCTATGAGGCAAATGACGACTGTGGCCAAACCCTGCTTCCCCAGCAAATCAAACCTAGTGAAAAGTGAAGACAACAAACCATGCTAAAAAACTGCATTTACAGTATATCTGAATTGTATTTGTGAAATTGTTAGAAAACTTTTAAAAATATGACTTAGTTAAACACTCTTATTTTTCGAGTTCTATGAGGGAAATGATCACTGTGGCCAAACCTTTCTTTCTCAGCTAATCAAACCTAGTGGAAAATAAAGACAACATATTGTACTAAAAAACTGCATTTATAATGTATCGGAATTGTATTTGTGACATTTTTGAGAAAACTTTTAAAAATATGACTTAGTAAAACACTCTTATTTTTCGAGTTCTATGAGGCAAATGACCACTGTGGCCAAACCCTGCTTTCCTAGCAAATCAAACCTAGTGAAAAGTGAAGACAACAAACCATGCTAAAAAACTGCATTTACAGTATATCTGAATTGTATTTGTGAAATTGTTAGAAAACTTTTAAAAATATGACTTAGTTAAACACTCTTATTTTTCGAGTTTTATGAGGGAAATGACCACTGTGGCCAAACCCCTCTTCCTCAGCGAATTAAACCTAGTAAAAAAGGAAGACAACAAATCATACTAAAAAACTGCATTAACAGTATATCTGAATTGTATTTGCTACATTTTTGAGAAAACTTTTAAAAATATGACTTAGTAAAACACTCTTATTTTTCGAGTTCTATGAGGCAAATGACCACTGTGGCCAAACCCTGCTTTGCCAGCAAATCAAACCTAGTGAAAAGTGAAGACAACAAACCATGCTAAAAAACTGCATTTACAGTATATCTGAATTATATTTGTGAAATATTTAGAAAACTTTTAAAAATATGACTTAGTTAAACACTCTTATTTTTCGACTTCTATGAGGGAAATGACCACTGTGGCCAAAGCCTTCTTCCTCAGCGAATTAAGCCTAGTAAAAAAGGAAGACAACAAATCATGCTAAAAAACTGCATTTACAGTATATCTAAATTGTATTTGTGAAATTTTTTAGAAAACTTTTAAAAATATGACTTAGTTAAACACTCTTATTTTTCGAGTTCTATGAGGGAAATGACCACTGTGGCCAAACCCTTCTTCCTCAGCATATTAAACCTAGTGGAAAACGAAGACAACAAATCATACTAAAAAACTGCATTTACAGTATATCTGAATTGTATTTGTAAAATTTTTTAGAAAACTTTTAAAAATATGACTTAGTAAAACACTCTTATTTTTCGAGTTCTATGAGGGAAATGAACACTCTGTCCAAACCCTTCTTTCTCAGCGAATCAAACCTAGTGAAAAATGAAGACAACAGGTTATGCTAAAAAACTGCATTTACAGTATATCTGAATTGTATTTGTGACATTTTTGAGAAAACTTTTAAAAATATGACTTAGTAAAACACTCTTATTTTTCGAGTTCTATGAGGCAAATGACGACTGTGGCCAAACCCTGCTTCCCCAGCAAATCAAACCTAGTGAAAAGTGAAGACAACAAACCATGCTAAAAAACTGCATTTACAGTATATCTGAATTGTATTTGTGAAATTGTTAGAAAACTTTTAAAAATATGACTTAGTTAAACACTCTTATTTTTCGAGTTCTATGAGGGAAATGATCACTGTGGCCAAACCTTTCTTTCTCAGCTAATCAAACCTAGTGGAAAATAAAGACAACATATTGTACTAAAAAACTGCATTTATAATGTATCGGAATTGTATTTGTGACATTTTTGAGAAAACTTTTAAAAATATGACTTAGTAAAACACTCTTATTTTTCGAGTTCTATGAGGCAAATGACCACTGTGGCCAAACCCTGCTTTCCTAGCAAATCAAACCTAGTGAAAAGTGAAGACAACAAACCATGCTAAAAAACTGCATTTACAGTATATCTGAATTGTATTTGTGAAATTGTTAGAAAACTTTTAAAAATATGACTTAGTTAAACACTCTTATTTTTCGAGTTTTATGAGGGAAATGACCACTGTGGCCAAACCCCTCTTCCTCAGCGAATTAAACCTAGTAAAAAAGGAAGACAACAAATCATACTAAAAAACTGCATTAACAGTATATCTGAATTGTATTTGCTACATTTTTGAGAAAACTTTTAAAAATATGACTTAGTAAAACACTCTTATTTTTCGAGTTCTATGAGGCAAATGACCACTGTGGCCAAACCCTGCTTTGCCAGCAAATCAAACCTAGTGAAAAGTGAAGACAACAAACCATGCTAAAAAACTGCATTTACAGTATATCTGAATTATATTTGTGAAATATTTAGAAAACTTTTAAAAATATGACTTAGTTAAACACTCTTATTTTTCGACTTCTATGAGGGAAATGACCACTGTGGCCAAAGCCTTCTTCCTCAGCGAATTAAGCCTAGTAAAAAAGGAAGACAACAAATCATGCTAAAAAACTGCATTTACAGTATATCTAAATTGTATTTGTGAAATTTTTTAGAAAACTTTTAAAAATATGACTTAGTTAAACACTCTTATTTTTCGAGTTCTATGAGGGAAATGACCACTGTGGCCAAACCCTTCTTCCTCAGCATATTAAACCTAGTGGAAAACGAAGACAACAAATCATACTAAAAAACTGCATTTACAGTATATCTGAATTGTATTTGTAAAATTTTTTAGAAAACTTTTAAAAATATGACTTAGTAAAACACTCTTATTTTTCGAGTTCTATGAGGGAAATGAACACTCTGTCCAAACCCTTCTTTCTCAGCGAATCAAACCTAGTGAAAAATGAAGACAACAGGTTATGCTAAAAAACTGCATTTACAGTATATCTGAATTGTATTTGTGACATTTTTGAGAAAACTTTTAAAAATATGACTTAGTAAAACACTCTTATTTTTCGAGTTCTATGAGGCAAATGACGACTGTGGCCAAACCCTGCTTCCCCAGCAAATCAAACCTAGTGAAAAGTGAAGACAACAAACCATGCTAAAAAACTGCATTTACAGTATATCTGAATTGTATTTGTGAAATTGTTAGAAAACTTTTAAAAATATGACTTAGTTAAACACTCTTATTTTTCGAGTTCTATGAGGGAAATGATCACTGTGGCCAAACCTTTCTTTCTCAGCTAATCAAACCTAGTGGAAAATAAAGACAACATATTGTACTAAAAAACTGCATTTATAATGTATCGGAATTGTATTTGTGACATTTTTGAGAAAACTTTTAAAAATATGACTTAGTAAAACACTCTTATTTTTCGAGTTCTATGAGGCAAATGACCACTGTGGCCAAACCCTGCTTTCCTAGCAAATCAAACCTAGTGAAAAGTGAAGACAACAAACCATGCTAAAAAACTGCATTTACAGTATATCTGAATTGTATTTGTGAAATTGTTAGAAAACTTTTAAAAATATGACTTAGTTAAACACTCTTATTTTTCGAGTTTTATGAGGGAAATGACCACTGTGGCCAAACCCCTCTTCCTCAGCGAATTAAACCTAGTAAAAAAGGAAGACAACAAATCATACTAAAAAACTGCATTAACAGTATATCTGAATTGTATTTGCTACATTTTTGAGAAAACTTTTAAAAATATGACTTAGTAAAACACTCTTATTTTTCGAGTTCTATGAGGCAAATGACCACTGTGGCCAAACCCTGCTTTGCCAGCAAATCAAACCTAGTGAAAAGTGAAGACAACAAACCATGCTAAAAAACTGCATTTACAGTATATCTGAATTATATTTGTGAAATATTTAGAAAACTTTTAAAAATATGACTTAGTTAAACACTCTTATTTTTCGACTTCTATGAGGGAAATGACCACTGTGGCCAAAGCCTTCTTCCTCAGCGAATTAAGCCTAGTAAAAAAGGAAGACAACAAATCATGCTAAAAAACTGCATTTACAGTATATCTAAATTGTATTTGTGAAATTTTTTAGAAAACTTTTAAAAATATGACTTAGTTAAACACTCTTATTTTTCGAGTTCTATGAGGGAAATGACCACTGTGGCCAAACCCTTCTTCCTCAGCATATTAAACCTAGTGGAAAACGAAGACAACAAATCATACTAAAAAACTGCATTTACAGTATATCTGAATTGTATTTGTAAAATTTTTTAGAAAACTTTTAAAAATATGACTTAGTAAAACACTCTTATTTTTCGAGTTCTATGAGGGAAATGAACACTCTGTCCAAACCCTTCTTTCTCAGCGAATCAAACCTAGTGAAAAATGAAGACAACAGGTTATGCTAAAAAACTGCATTTACAGTATATCTGAATTGTATTTGTGACATTTTTGAGAAAACTTTTAAAAATATGACTTAGTAAAACACTCTTATTTTTCGAGTTCTATGAGGCAAATGACGACTGTGGCCAAACCCTGCTTCCCCAGCAAATCAAACCTAGTGAAAAGTGAAGACAACAAACCATGCTAAAAAACTGCATTTACAGTATATCTGAATTGTATTTGTGAAATTGTTAGAAAACTTTTAAAAATATGACTTAGTTAAACACTCTTATTTTTCGAGTTCTATGAGGGAAATGATCACTGTGGCCAAACCTTTCTTTCTCAGCTAATCAAACCTAGTGGAAAATAAAGACAACATATTGTACTAAAAAACTGCATTTATAATGTATCGGAATTGTATTTGTGACATTTTTGAGAAAACTTTTAAAAATATGACTTAGTAAAACACTCTTATTTTTCGAGTTCTATGAGGCAAATGACCACTGTGGCCAAACCCTGCTTTCCTAGCAAATCAAACCTAGTGAAAAGTGAAGACAACAAACCATGCTAAAAAACTGCATTTACAGTATATCTGAATTGTATTTGTGAAATTGTTAGAAAACTTTTAAAAATATGACTTAGTTAAACACTCTTATTTTTCGAGTTTTATGAGGGAAATGACCACTGTGGCCAAACCCCTCTTCCTCAGCGAATTAAACCTAGTAAAAAAGGAAGACAACAAATCATACTAAAAAACTGCATTAACAGTATATCTGAATTGTATTTGCTACATTTTTGAGAAAACTTTTAAAAATATGACTTAGTAAAACACTCTTATTTTTCGAGTTCTATGAGGCAAATGACCACTGTGGCCAAACCCTGCTTTGCCAGCAAATCAAACCTAGTGAAAAGTGAAGACAACAAACCATGCTAAAAAACTGCATTTACAGTATATCTGAATTATATTTGTGAAATATTTAGAAAACTTTTAAAAATATGACTTAGTTAAACACTCTTATTTTTCGACTTCTATGAGGGAAATGACCACTGTGGCCAAAGCCTTCTTCCTCAGCGAATTAAGCCTAGTAAAAAAGGAAGACAACAAATCATGCTAAAAAACTGCATTTACAGTATATCTAAATTGTATTTGTGAAATTTTTTAGAAAACTTTTAAAAATATGACTTAGTTAAACACTCTTATTTTTCGAGTTCTATGAGGGAAATGACCACTGTGGCCAAACCCTTCTTCCTCAGCATATTAAACCTAGTGGAAAACGAAGACAACAAATCATACTAAAAAACTGCATTTACAGTATATCTGAATTGTATTTGTAAAATTTTTTAGAAAACTTTTAAAAATATGACTTAGTAAAACACTCTTATTTTTCGAGTTCTATGAGGGAAATGAACACTCTGTCCAAACCCTTCTTTCTCAGCGAATCAAACCTAGTGAAAAATGAAGACAACAGGTTATGCTAAAAAACTGCATTTACAGTATATCTGAATTGTATTTGTGACATTTTTGAGAAAACTTTTAAAAATATGACTTAGTAAAACACTCTTATTTTTCGAGTTCTATGAGGCAAATGACGACTGTGGCCAAACCCTGCTTCCCCAGCAAATCAAACCTAGTGAAAAGTGAAGACAACAAACCATGCTAAAAAACTGCATTTACAGTATATCTGAATTGTATTTGTGAAATTGTTAGAAAACTTTTAAAAATATGACTTAGTTAAACACTCTTATTTTTCGAGTTCTATGAGGGAAATGATCACTGTGGCCAAACCTTTCTTTCTCAGCTAATCAAACCTAGTGGAAAATAAAGACAACATATTGTACTAAAAAACTGCATTTATAATGTATCGGAATTGTATTTGTGACATTTTTGAGAAAACTTTTAAAAATATGACTTAGTAAAACACTCTTATTTTTCGAGTTCTATGAGGCAAATGACCACTGTGGCCAAACCCTGCTTTCCTAGCAAATCAAACCTAGTGAAAAGCGAAGACAACAAACCATGCTAAAAAACTGCATTTACAGTATATCTGAATTGTATTTGTGAAATTGTTAGAAAACTTTTAAAAATATGACTTAGTTAAACACTCTTATTTTTCGAGTTTTATGAGGGAAATGACCACTGTGGCCAAACCCCTCTTCCTCAGCGAATTAAACCTAGTAAAAAAGGAAGACAACAAATCATACTAAAAAACTGCATTAACAGTATATCTGAATTGTATTTGCTACATTTTTGAGAAAACTTTTAAAAATATGACTTAGTAAAACACTCTTATTTTTCGAGTTCTATGAGGCAAATGACCACTGTGGCCAAACCCTGCTTTGCCAGCAAATCAAACCTAGTGAAAAGTGAAGACAACAAACCATGCTAAAAAACTGCATTTACAGTATATCTGAATTATATTTGTGAAATATTTAGAAAACTTTTAAAAATATGACTTAGTTAAACACTCTTATTTTTCGACTTCTATGAGGGAAATGACCACTGTGGCCAAAGCCTTCTTCCTCAGCGAATTAAGCCTAGTAAAAAAGGAAGACAACAAATCATGCTAAAAAACTGCATTTACAGTATATCTAAATTGTATTTGTGAAATTTTTTAGAAAACTTTTAAAAATATGACTTAGTTAAACACTCTTATTTTTCGAGTTCTATGAGGGAAATGACCACTGTGGCCAAACCCTTCTTCCTCAGCATATTAAACCTAGTGGAAAACGAAGACAACAAATCATACTAAAAAACTGCATTTACAGTATATCTGAATTGTATTTGTAAAATTTTTTAGAAAACTTTTAAAAATATGACTTAGTAAAACACTCTTATTTTTCGAGTTCTATGAGGGAAATGAACACTCTGTCCAAACCCTGTCCAAAACTTTTAAAAATATGACTTAGTAAAACACTCTTATTTTTCGAGTTCTATGAGGCAAATGACGACTGTGGCCAAACCCTGCTTCCCCAGCAAATCAAACCTAGTGAAAAGTGAAGACAACAAACCATGCTAAAAAACTGCATTTACAGTATATCTGAATTGTATTTGTGAAATTGTTAGAAAACTTTTAAAAATATGACTTAGTTAAACACTCTTATTTTTCGAGTTCTATGAGGGAAATGATCACTGTGGCCAAACCTTTCTTTCTCAGCTAATCAAACCTAGTGGAAAATAAAGACAACATATTGTACTAAAAAACTGCATTTATAATGTATCGGAATTGTATTTGTGACATTTTTGAGAAAACTTTTAAAAATATGACTTAGTAAAACACTCTTATTTTTCGAGTTCTATGAGGCAAATGACCACTGTGGCCAAACCCTGCTTTCCTAGCAAATCAAACCTAGTGAAAAGTGAAGACAACAAACCATGCTAAAAAACTGCATTTACAGTATATCTGAATTGTATTTGTGAAATTGTTAGAAAACTTTTAAAAATATGACTTAGTTAAACACTCTTATTTTTCGAGTTTTATGAGGGAAATGACCACTGTGGCCAAACCCCTCTTCCTCAGCGAATTAAACCTAGTAAAAAAGGAAGACAACAAATCATACTAAAAAACTGCATTAACAGTATATCTGAATTGTATTTGCTACATTTTTGAGAAAACTTTTAAAAATATGACTTAGTAAAACACTCTTATTTTTCGAGTTCTATGAGGCAAATGACCACTGTGGCCAAACCCTGCTTTGCCAGCAAATCAAACCTAGTGAAAAGTGAAGACAACAAACCATGCTAAAAAACTGCATTTACAGTATATCTGAATTATATTTGTGAAATATTTAGAAAACTTTTAAAAATATGACTTAGTTAAACACTCTTATTTTTCGACTTCTATGAGGGAAATGACCACTGTGGCCAAAGCCTTCTTCCTCAGCGAATTAAGCCTAGTAAAAAAGGAAGACAACAAATCATGCTAAAAAACTGCATTTACAGTATATCTAAATTGTATTTGTGAAATTTTTTAGAAAACTTTTAAAAATATGACTTAGTTAAACACTCTTATTTTTCGAGTTCTATGAGGGAAATGACCACTGTGGCCAAACCCTTCTTCCTCAGCATATTAAACCTAGTGGAAAACGAAGACAACAAATCATACTAAAAAACTGCATTTACAGTATATCTGAATTGTATTTGTAAAATTTTTTAGAAAACTTTTAAAAATATGACTTAGTAAAACACTCTTATTTTTCGAGTTCTATGAGGGAAATGAACACTCTGTCCAAACCCTTCTTTCTCAGCGAATCAAACCTAGTGAAAAATGAAGACAACAGGTTATGCTAAAAAACTGCATTTACAGTATATCTGAATTGTATTTGTGACATTTTTGAGAAAACTTTTAAAAATATGACTTAGTAAAACACTCTTATTTTTCGAGTTCTATGAGGCAAATGACGACTGTGGCCAAACCCTGCTTCCCCAGCAAATCAAACCTAGTGAAAAGTGAAGACAACAAACCATGCTAAAAAACTGCACTTACAGTATATCTGAATTGTATTTGTGAAATTGTTAGAAAACTTTTAAAAATATGACTTAGTTAAACACTCTTATTTTTCGAGTTCTATGAGGGAAATGATCACTGTGGCCAAACCTTTCTTTCTCAGCTAATCAAACCTAGTGGAAAATAAAGACAACATATTGTACTAAAAAACTGCATTTATAATGTATCGGAATTGTATTTGTGACATTTTTGAGAAAACTTTTAAAAATATGACTTAGTAAAACACTCTTATTTTTCGAGTTCTATGAGGCAAATGACCACTGTGGCCAAACCCTGCTTTCCTAGCAAATCAAACCTAGTGAAAAGTGAAGACAACAAACCATGCTAAAAAACTGCATTTACAGTATATCTGAATTGTATTTGTGAAATTGTTAGAAAACTTTTAAAAATATGACTTAGTTAAACACTCTTATTTTTCGAGTTTTATGAGGGAAATGACCACTGTGGCCAAACCCCTCTTCCTCAGCGAATTAAACCTAGTAAAAAAGGAAGACAACAAATCATACTAAAAAACTGCATTAACAGTATATCTGAATTGTATTTGCTACATTTTTGAGAAAACTTTTAAAAATATGACTTAGTAAAACACTCTTATTTTTCGAGTTCTATGAGGCAAATGACCACTGTGGCCAAACCCTGCTTTGCCAGCAAATCAAACCTAGTGAAAAGTGAAGACAACAAACCATGCTAAAAAACTGCATTTACAGTATATCTGAATTATATTTGTGAAATATTTAGAAAACTTTTAAAAATATGACTTAGTTAAACACTCTTATTTTTCGACTTCTATGAGGGAAATGACCACTGTGGCCAAAGCCTTCTTCCTCAGCGAATTAAGCCTAGTAAAAAAGGAAGACAACAAATCATGCTAAAAAACTGCATTTACAGTATATCTAAATTGTATTTGTGAAATTTTTTAGAAAACTTTTAAAAATATGACTTAGTTAAACACTCTTATTTTTCGAGTTCTATGAGGGAAATGACCACTGTGGCCAAACCCTTCTTCCTCAGCATATTAAACCTAGTGGAAAACGAAGACAACAAATCATACTAAAAAACTGCATTTACAGTATATCTGAATTGTATTTGTAAAATTTTTTAGAAAACTTTTAAAAATATGACTTAGTAAAACACTCTTATTTTTCGAGTTCTATGAGGGAAATGAACACTCTGTCCAAACCCTTCTTTCTCAGCGAATCAAACCTAGTGAAAAATGAAGACAACAGGTTATGCTAAAAAACTGCATTTACAGTATATCTGAATTGTATTTGTGACATTTTTGAGAAAACTTTTAAAAATATGACTTAGTAAAACACTCTTATTTTTCGAGTTCTATGAGGCAAATGACGACTGTGGCCAAACCCTGCTTCCCCAGCAAATCAAACCTAGTGAAAAGTGAAGACAACAAACCATGCTAAAAAACTGCATTTACAGTATATCTGAATTGTATTTGTGAAATTGTTAGAAAACTTTTAAAAATATGACTTAGTTAAACACTCTTATTTTTCGAGTTCTATGAGGGAAATGATCACTGTGGCCAAACCTTTCTTTCTCAGCTAATCAAACCTAGTGGAAAATAAAGACAACATATTGTACTAAAAAACTGCATTTATAATGTATCGGAATTGTATTTGTGACATTTTTGAGAAAACTTTTAAAAATATGACTTAGTAAAACACTCTTATTTTTCGAGTTCTATGAGGCAAATGACCACTGTGGCCAAACCCTGCTTTCCTAGCAAATCAAACCTAGTGAAAAGTGAAGACAACAAACCATGCTAAAAAACTGCATTTACAGTATATCTGAATTGTATTTGTGAAATTGTTAGAAAACTTTTAAAAATATGACTTAGTTAAACACTCTTATTTTTCGAGTTTTATGAGGGAAATGACCACTGTGGCCAAACCCCTCTTCCTCAGCGAATTAAACCTAGTAAAAAAGGAAGACAACAAATCATACTAAAAAACTGCATTAACAGTATATCTGAATTGTATTTGCTACATTTTTGAGAAAACTTTTAAAAATATGACTTAGTAAAACACTCTTATTTTTCGAGTTCTATGAGGCAAATGACCACTGTGGCCAAACCCTGCTTTGCCAGCAAATCAAACCTAGTGAAAAGTGAAGACAACAAACCATGCTAAAAAACTGCATTTACAGTATATCTGAATTATATTTGTGAAATATTTAGAAAACTTTTAAAAATATGACTTAGTTAAACACTCTTATTTTTCGACTTCTATGAGGGAAATGACCACTGTGGCCAAAGCCTTCTTCCTCAGCGAATTAAGCCTAGTAAAAAAGGAAGACAACAAATCATGCTAAAAAACTGCATTTACAGTATATCTAAATTGTATTTGTGAAATTTTTTAGAAAACTTTTAAAAATATGACTTAGTTAAACACTCTTATTTTTCGAGTTCTATGAGGGAAATGACCACTGTGGCCAAACCCTTCTTCCTCAGCATATTAAACCTAGTGGAAAACGAAGACAACAAATCATACTAAAAAACTGCATTTACAGTATATCTGAATTGTATTTGTAAAATTTTTTAGAAAACTTTTAAAAATATGACTTAGTAAAACACTCTTATTTTTCGAGTTCTATGAGGGAAATGAACACTCTGTCCAAACCCTTCTTTCTCAGCGAATCAAACCTAGTGAAAAATGAAGACAACAGGTTATGCTAAAAAACTGCATTTACAGTATATCTGAATTGTATTTGTGACATTTTTGAGAAAACTTTTAAAAATATGACTTAGTAAAACACTCTTATTTTTCGAGTTCTATGAGGCAAATGACGACTGTGGCCAAACCCTGCTTCCCCAGCAAATCAAACCTAGTGAAAAGTGAAGACAACAAACCATGCTAAAAAACTGCATTTACAGTATATCTGAATTGTATTTGTGAAATTGTTAGAAAACTTTTAAAAATATGACTTAGTTAAACACTCTTATTTTTCGAGTTCTATGAGGGAAATGATCACTGTGGCCAAACCTTTCTTTCTCAGCTAATCAAACCTAGTGGAAAATAAAGACAACATATTGTACTAAAAAACTGCATTTATAATGTATCGGAATTGTATTTGTGACATTTTTGAGAAAACTTTTAAAAATATGACTTAGTAAAACACTCTTATTTTTCGAGTTCTATGAGGCAAATGACCACTGTGGCCAAACCCTGCTTTCCTAGCAAATCAAACCTAGTGAAAAGTGAAGACAACAAACCATGCTAAAAAACTGCATTTACAGTATATCTGAATTGTATTTGTGAAATTGTTAGAAAACTTTTAAAAATATGACTTAGTTAAACACTCTTATTTTTCGAGTTTTATGAGGGAAATGACCACTGTGGCCAAACCCCTCTTCCTCAGCGAATTAAACCTAGTAAAAAAGGAAGACAACAAATCATACTAAAAAACTGCATTAACAGTATATCTGAATTGTATTTGCTACATTTTTGAGAAAACTTTTAAAAATATGACTTAGTAAAACACTCTTATTTTTCGAGTTCTATGAGGCAAATGACCACTGTGGCCAAACCCTGCTTTGCCAGCAAATCAAACCTAGTGAAAAGTGAAGACAACAAACCATGCTAAAAAACTGCATTTACAGTATATCTGAATTATATTTGTGAAATATTTAGAAAACTTTTAAAAATATGACTTAGTTAAACACTCTTATTTTTCGACTTCTATGAGGGAAATGACCACTGTGGCCAAAGCCTTCTTCCTCAGCGAATTAAGCCTAGTAAAAAAGGAAGACAACAAATCATGCTAAAAAACTGCATTTACAGTATATCTAAATTGTATTTGTGAAATTTTTTAGAAAACTTTTAAAAATATGACTTAGTTAAACACTCTTATTTTTCGAGTTCTATGAGGGAAATGACCACTGTGGCCAAACCCTTCTTCCTCAGCATATTAAACCTAGTGGAAAACGAAGACAACAAATCATACTAAAAAACTGCATTTACAGTATATCTGAATTGTATTTGTAAAATTTTTTAGAAAACTTTTAAAAATATGACTTAGTAAAACACTCTTATTTTTCGAGTTCTATGAGGGAAATGAACACTCTGTCCAAACCCTTCTTTCTCAGCGAATCAAACCTAGTGAAAAATGAAGACAACAGGTTATGCTAAAAAACTGCATTTACAGTATATCTGAATTGTATTTGTGACATTTTTGAGAAAACTTTTAAAAATATGACTTAGTAAAACACTCTTATTTTTCGAGTTCTATGAGGCAAATGACGACTGTGGCCAAACCCTGCTTCCCCAGCAAATCAAACCTAGTGAAAAGTGAAGACAACAAACCATGCTAAAAAACTGCATTTACAGTATATCTGAATTGTATTTGTGAAATTGTTAGAAAACTTTTAAAAATATGACTTAGTTAAACACTCTTATTTTTCGAGTTCTATGAGGGAAATGATCACTGTGGCCAAACCTTTCTTTCTCAGCTAATCAAACCTAGTGGAAAATAAAGACAACATATTGTACTAAAAAACTGCATTTATAATGTATCGGAATTGTATTTGTGACATTTTTGAGAAAACTTTTAAAAATATGACTTAGTAAAACACTCTTATTTTTCGAGTTCTATGAGGCAAATGACCACTGTGGCCAAACCCTGCTTTCCTAGCAAATTAAACCTAGTGAAAAGTGAAGACAACAAACCATGCTAAAAAACTGCATTTACAGTATATCTGAATTGTATTTGTGAAATTGTTAGAAAACTTTTAAAAATATGACTTAGTTAAACACTCTTATTTTTCGAGTTTTATGAGGGAAATGACCACTGTGGCCAAACCCCTCTTCCTCAGCGAATTAAACCTAGTAAAAAAGGAAGACAACAAATCATACTAAAAAACTGCATTAACAGTATATCTGAATTGTATTTGCTACATTTTTGAGAAAACTTTTAAAAATATGACTTAGTAAAACACTCTTATTTTTCGAGTTCTATGAGGCAAATGACCACTGTGGCCAAACCCTGCTTTGCCAGCAAATCAAACCTAGTGAAAAGTGAAGACAACAAACCATGCTAAAAAACTGCATTTACAGTATATCTGAATTATATTTGTGAAATATTTAGAAAACTTTTAAAAATATGACTTAGTTAAACACTCTTATTTTTCGACTTCTATGAGGGAAATGACCACTGTGGCCAAAGCCTTCTTCCTCAGCGAATTAAGCCTAGTAAAAAAGGAAGACAACAAATCATGCTAAAAACTGCATTTACAGTATATCTAAATTGTATTTGTGAAATTTTTTAGAAAACTTTTAAAAATATGACTTAGTTAAACACTCTTATTTTTCGAGTTCTATGAGGGAAATGACCACTGTGGCCAAACCCTTCTTCCTCAGCATATTAAACCTAGTGGAAAACGAAGACAACAAATCATACTAAAAAAGTGCATTTACAGTATATCTGAATTGTATTTGTAAAATTTTTTAGAAAACTTTTAAAAATATGACTTAGTAAAACACTCTTATTTTTCGAGTTCTATGAGGGAAATGAACACTCTGTCCAAACCCTTCTTTCTCAGCGAATCAAACCTAGTGAAAAATGAAGACAACAGGTTATGCTAAAAAACTGCATTTACAGTATATCTGAATTGTATTTGTGACATTTTTGAGAAAACTTTTAAAAATATGACTTAGTAAAACACTCTTATTTTTCGAGTTCTATGAGGCAAATGACGACTGTGGCCAAACCCTGCTTCCCCAGCAAATCAAACCTAGTGAAAAGTGAAGACAACAAACCATGCTAAAAAACTGCATTTACAGTATATCTGAATTGTATTTGTGAAATTGTTAGAAAACTTTTAAAAATATGACTTAGTTAAACACTCTTATTTTTCGAGTTCTATGAGGGAAATGATCACTGTGGCCAAACCTTTCTTTCTCAGCTAATCAAACCTAGTGGAAAATAAAGACAACATATTGTACTAAAAAACTGCATTTATAATGTATCGGAATTGTATTTGTGACATTTTTGAGAAAACTTTTAAAAATATGACTTAGTAAAACACTCTTATTTTTCGAGTTCTATGAGGCAAATGACCACTGTGGCCAAACCCTGCTTTCCTAGCAAATCAAACCTAGTGAAAAGTGAAGACAACAAACCATGCTAAAAAACTGCATTTACAGTATATCTGAATTGTATTTGTGAAATTGTTAGAAAACTTTTAAAAATATGACTTAGTTAAACACTCTTATTTTTCGAGTTTTATGAGGGAAATGACCACTGTGGCCAAACCCCTCTTCCTCAGCGAATTAAACCTAGTAAAAAAGGAAGACAACAAATCATACTAAAAAACTGCATTAACAGTATATCTGAATTGTATTTGCTACATTTTTGAGAAAACTTTTAAAAATATGACTTAGTAAAACACTCTTATTTTTCGAGTTCTATGAGGCAAATGACCACTGTGGCCAAACCCTGCTTTGCCAGCAAATCAAACCTAGTGAAAAGTGAAGACAACAAACCATGCTAAAAAACTGCATTTACAGTATATCTGAATTATATTTGTGAAATATTTAGAAAACTTTTAAAAATATGACTTAGTTAAACACTCTTATTTTTCGACTTCTATGAGGGAAATGACCACTGTGGCCAAAGCCTTCTTCCTCAGCGAATTAAGCCTAGTAAAAAAGGAAGACAACAAATCATGCTAAAAAACTGCATTTACAGTATATCTAAATTGTATTTGTGAAATTTTTTAGAAAACTTTTAAAAATATGACTTAGTTAAACACTCTTATTTTTCGAGTTCTATGAGGGAAATGACCACTGTGGCCAAACCCTTCTTCCTCAGCATATTAAACCTAGTGGAAAACGAAGACAACAAATCATACTAAAAAACTGCATTTACAGTATATCTGAATTGTATTTGTAAAATTTTTTAGAAAACTTTTAAAAATATGACTTAGTAAAACACTCTTATTTTTCGAGTTCTATGAGGGAAATGAACACTCTGTCCAAACCCTTCTTTCTCAGCGAATCAAACCTAGTGAAAAATGAAGACAACAGGTTATGCTAAAAAACTGCATTTACAGTATATCTGAATTGTATTTGTGACATTTTTGAGAAAACTTTTAAAAATATGACTTAGTAAAACACTCTTATTTTTCGAGTTCTATGAGGCAAATGACGACTGTGGCCAAACCCTGCTTCCCCAGCAAATCAAACCTAGTGAAAAGTGAAGACAACAAACCATGCTAAAAAACTGCATTTACAGTATATCTGAATTGTATTTGTGAAATTGTTAGAAAACTTTTAAAAATATGACTTAGTTAAACACTCTTATTTTTCGAGTTCTATGAGGGAAATGATCACTGTGGCCAAACCTTTCTTTCTCAGCTAATCAAACCTAGTGGAAAATAAAGACAACATATTGTACTAAAAAACTGCATTTATAATGTATCGGAATTGTATTTGTGACATTTTTGAGAAAACTTTTAAAAATATGACTTAGTAAAACACTCTTATTTTTCGAGTTCTATGAGGCAAATGACCACTGTGGCCAAACCCTGCTTTCCTAGCAAATCAAACCTAGTGAAAAGTGAAGACAACAAACCATGCTAAAAAACTGCATTTACAGTATATCTGAATTGTATTTGTGAAATTGTTAGAAAACTTTTAAAAATATGACTTAGTTAAACACTCTTATTTTTCGAGTTTTATGAGGGAAATGACCACTGTGGCCAAACCCCTCTTCCTCAGCGAATTAAACCTAGTAAAAAAGGAAGACAACAAATCATACTAAAAAACTGCATTAACAGTATATCTGAATTGTATTTGCTACATTTTTGAGAAAACTTTTAAAAATATGACTTAGTAAAACACTCTTATTTTTCGAGTTCTATGAGGCAAATGACCACTGTGGCCAAACCCTGCTTTGCCAGCAAATCAAACCTAGTGAAAAGTGAAGACAACAAACCATGCTAAAAAACTGCATTTACAGTATATCTGAATTATATTTGTGAAATATTTAGAAAACTTTTAAAAATATGACTTAGTTAAACACTCTTATTTTTCGACTTCTATGAGGGAAATGACCACTGTGGCCAAAGCCTTCTTCCTCAGCGAATTAAGCCTAGTAAAAAAGGAAGACAACAAATCATGCTAAAAAACTGCATTTACAGTATATCTAAATTGTATTTGTGAAATTTTTTAGAAAACTTTTAAAAATATGACTTAGTTAAACACTCTTATTTTTCGAGTTCTATGAGGGAAATGACCACTGTGGCCAAACCCTTCTTCCTCAGCATATTAAACCTAGTGGAAAACGAAGACAACAAATCATACTAAAAAACTGCATTTACAGTATATCTGAATTGTATTTGTAAAATTTTTTAGAAAACTTTTAAAAATATGACTTAGTAAAACACTCTTATTTTTCGAGTTCTATGAGGGAAATGAACACTCTGTCCAAACCCTTCTTTCTCAGCGAATCAAACCTAGTGAAAAATGAAGACAACAGGTTATGCTAAAAAACTGCATTTACAGTATATCTGAATTGTATTTGTGACATTTTTGAGAAAACTTTTAAAAATATGACTTAGTAAAACACTCTTATTTTTCGAGTTCTATGAGGCAAATGACGACTGTGGCCAAACCCTGCTTCCCCAGCAAATCAAACCTAGTGAAAAGTGAAGACAACAAACCATGCTAAAAAACTGCATTTACAGTATATCTGAATTGTATTTGTGAAATTGTTAGAAAACTTTTAAAAATATGACTTAGTTAAACACTCTTATTTTTCGAGTTCTATGAGGGAAATGATCACTGTGGCCAAACCTTTCTTTCTCAGCTAATCAAACCTAGTGGAAAATAAAGACAACATATTGTACTAAAAAACTGCATTTATAATGTATCGGAATTGTATTTGTGACATTTTTGAGAAAACTTTTAAAAATATGACTTAGTAAAACACTCTTATTTTTCGAGTTCTATGAGGCAAATGACCACTGTGGCCAAACCCTGCTTTCCTAGCAAATCAAACCTAGTGAAAAGTGAAGACAACAAACCATGCTAAAAAACTGCATTTACAGTATATCTGAATTGTATTTGTGAAATTGTTAGAAAACTTTTAAAAATATGACTTAGTTAAACACTCTTATTTTTCGAGTTTTATGAGGGAAATGACCACTGTGGCCAAACCCCTCTTCCTCAGCGAATTAAACCTAGTAAAAAAGGAAGACAACAAATCATACTAAAAAACTGCATTAACAGTATATCTGAATTGTATTTGCTACATTTTTGAGAAAACTTTTAAAAATATGACTTAGTAAAACACTCTTATTTTTCGAGTTCTATGAGGCAAATGACCACTGTGGCCAAACCCTGCTTTGCCAGCAAATCAAACCTAGTGAAAAGTGAAGACAACAAACCATGCTAAAAAACTGCATTTACAGTATATCTGAATTATATTTGTGAAATATTTAGAAAACTTTTAAAAATATGACTTAGTTAAACACTCTTATTTTTCGACTTCTATGAGGGAAATGACCACTGTGGCCAAAGCCTTCTTCCTCAGCGAATTAAGCCTAGTAAAAAAGGAAGACAACAAATCATGCTAAAAAACTGCATTTACAGTATATCTAAATTGTATTTGTGAAATTTTTTAGAAAACTTTTAAAAATATGACTTAGTTAAACACTCTTATTTTTCGAGTTCTATGAGGGAAATGACCACTGTGGCCAAACCCTTCTTCCTCAGCATATTAAACCTAGTGGAAAACGAAGACAACAAATCATACTAAAAAACTGCATTTACAGTATATCTGAATTGTATTTGTAAAATTTTTTAGAAAACTTTTAAAAATATGACTTAGTAAAACACTCTTATTTTTCGAGTTCTATGAGGGAAATGAACACTCTGTCCAAACCCTTCTTTCTCAGCGAATCAAACCTAGTGAAAAATGAAGACAACAGGTTATGCTAAAAAACTGCATTTACAGTATATCTGAATTGTATTTGTGACATTTTTGAGAAAACTTTTAAAAATATGACTTAGTAAAACACTCTTATTTTTCGAGTTCTATGAGGCAAATGACGACTGTGGCCAAACCCTGCTTCCCCAGCAAATCAAACCTAGTGAAAAGTGAAGACAACAAACCATGCTAAAAAACTGCATTTACAGTATATCTGAATTGTATTTGTGAAATTGTTAGAAAACTTTTAAAAATATGACTTAGTTAAACACTCTTATTTTTCGAGTTCTATGAGGGAAATGATCACTGTGGCCAAACCTTTCTTTCTCAGCTAATCAAACCTAGTGGAAAATAAAGACAACATATTGTACTAAAAAACTGCATTTATAATGTATCGGAATTGTATTTGTGACATTTTTGAGAAAACTTTTAAAAATATGACTTAGTAAAACACTCTTATTTTTCGAGTTCTATGAGGCAAATGACCACTGTGGCCAAACCCTGCTTTCCTAGCAAATCAAACCTAGTGAAAAGTGAAGACAACAAACCATGCTAAAAAACTGCATTTACAGTATATCTGAATTGTATTTGTGAAATTGTTAGAAAACTTTTAAAAATATGACTTAGTTAAACACTCTTATTTTTCGAGTTTTATGAGGGAAATGACCACTGTGGCCAAACCCCTCTTCCTCAGCGAATTAAACCTAGTAAAAAAGGAAGACAACAAATCATACTAAAAAACTGCATTAACAGTATATCTGAATTGTATTTGCTACATTTTTGAGAAAACTTTTAAAAATATGACTTAGTAAAACACTCTTATTTTTCGAGTTCTATGAGGCAAATGACCACTGTGGCCAAACCCTGCTTTGCCAGCAAATCAAACCTAGTGAAAAGTGAAGACAACAAACCATGCTAAAAAACTGCATTTACAGTATATCTGAATTATATTTGTGAAATATTTAGAAAACTTTTAAAAATATGACTTAGTTAAACACTCTTATTTTTCGACTTCTATGAGGGAAATGACCACTGTGGCCAAAGCCTTCTTCCTCAGCGAATTAAGCCTAGTAAAAAAGGAAGACAACAAATCATGCTAAAAAACTACATTTACAGTATATCTAAATTGTATTTGTGAAATTTTTTAGAAAACTTTTAAAAATATGACTTAGTTAAACACTCTTATTTTTCGAGTTCTATGAGGGAAATGACCACTGTGGCCAAACCCTTCTTCCTCAGCATATTAAACCTAGTGGAAAACGAAGACAACAAATCATACTAAAAAACTGCATTTACAGTATATCTGAATTGTATTTGTAAAATTTTTTAGAAAACTTTTAAAAATATGACTTAGTAAAACACTCTTATTTTTCGAGTTCTATGAGGGAAATGAACACTCTGTCCAAACCCTTCTTTCTCAGCGAATCAAACCTAGTGGGAAATAAAGACAACAAATTATACTAAAAAACTGCATTTACAGTATATCTGAATTATATTTGTGAATTTTTTTTAGAAAACTTTTAAAAATATGACTTAGTAAAATACTCTTATTTTTCGAGTTCTATGAGGGAAATGACCACTGTGGCCAAACCTTTTTTTCTCAGCGAATCAAACCTAGTGGAAAATAAAGACAACATATTATACTAAAAAACTGCATTAACAGTATATCTGAATTGTATTTGTGACATTTTTGAGAAAACTTTTAAAAATATGACTTAGTAAAACACTCTTATTTTTCGAGTTCTATGAGGCAAATGACCACTGTGGCCAAACCCTGCTTCGCCAGCAAATCAAACCTAGTGGAAAGTGAAGACAACAAACCGTGCTAAAAAACTGCATTTACAGTATATCTGAATTATATTTGTGAAATTTTTAGAAAACTTTTAAAAATATGACTTAGTTAAACACTCTTATTTTTCGAGTTCTATGAGGGAAATGACCACTGTGGCCAAACCCTTCTTCCTCACCGAATTAAGCTTAGTGAAAAAGGAAGACAACAAATCATACTAAAAAACTGCATTTACAGTATATCTGAATTGTCTTTGTGACATTTTTGAGAAAACTTTTAAAAATATGACTTAGTAAAACACTCTTATTTTTTGAGTTCTATGAGGCAAATGACGACTGTGGCCAAAGCCTGCTTCCCCAGCAAATCAAACCTAGTGGAGAATGAAGACAAGAAGTCATACTAAAAAACTGCATTTACAGTATATCGGAATTGTATTTGTGACATTTTTGAGAAAACTTTTAAAAATATGACTTAGTAAAACACTCTTATTTTTCGAGTTCTATGAGGCAAATGACCACTGTGGCCAAACCCTGCTTTCCTAGCAAATCAAACCTAGTGAAAAGTGAAGACAACAAACCATGCTAAAAAACTGCATTTACAGTATATCTGAATTGTATTTGTGAAATTGTTAGAAAACTTTTAAAAATATGACTTAGTTAAACACTCTTATTTTTCGAGTTTTATGAGGGAAATGACCACTGTGGCCAAACCCCTCTTCCTCAGCGAATTAAACCTAGTAAAAAAGGAAGACAACAAATCATACTAAAAAACTGCATTAACAGTATATCTGAATTGTATTTGCTACATTTTTGAGAAAACTTTTAAAAATATGACTTAGTAAAACACTCTTATTTTTCGAGTTCTATGAGGCAAATGACCACTGTGGCCAAACCCTGCTTTGCCAGCAAATCAAACCTAGTGAAAAGTGAAGACAACAAACCATGCTAAAAAACTGCATTTACAGTATATCTGAATTATATTTGTGAAATATTTAGAAAACTTTTAAAAATATGACTTAGTTAAACACTCTTATTTTTCGACTTCTATGAGGGAAATGACCACTGTGGCCAAAGCCTTCTTCCTCAGCGAATTAAGCCTAGTAAAAAAGGAAGACAACAAATCATGCTAAAAAACTACATTTACAGTATATCTAAATTGTATTTGTGAAATTTTTTAGAAAACTTTTAAAAATATGACTTAGTTAAACACTCTTATTTTTCGAGTTCTATGAGGGAAATGACCACTGTGGCCAAACCCTTCTTCCTCAGCATATTAAACCTAGTGGAAAACGAAGACAACAAATCATACTAAAAAACTGCATTTACAGTATATCTGAATTGTATTTGTAAAATTTTTTAGAAAACTTTTAAAAATATGACTTAGTAAAACACTCTTATTTTTCGAGTTCTATGAGGGAAATGAACACTCTGTCCAAACCCTTCTTTCTCAGCGAATCAAACCTAGTGGGAAATAAAGACAACAAATTATACTAAAAAACTGCATTTACAGTATATCTGAATTATATTTGTGAATTTTTTTTAGAAAACTTTTAAAAATATGACTTAGTAAAATACTCTTATTTTTCGAGTTCTATGAGGGAAATGACCACTGTGGCCAAACCTTTTTTTCTCAGCGAATCAAACCTAGTGGAAAATAAAGACAACATATTATACTAAAAAACTGCATTAACAGTATATCTGAATTGTATTTGTGACATTTTTGAGAAAACTTTTAAAAATATGACTTAGTAAAACACTCTTATTTTTCGAGTTCTATGAGGCAAATGACCACTGTGGCCAAACCCTGCTTCGCCAGCAAATCAAACCTAGTGGAAAGTGAAGACAACAAACCGTGCTAAAAAACTGCATTTACAGTATATCTGAATTATATTTGTGAAATTTTTAGAAAACTTTTAAAAATATGACTTAGTTAAACACTCTTATTTTTCGAGTTCTATGAGGGAAATGACCACTGTGGCCAAACCCTTCTTCCTCACCGAATTAAGCTTAGTGAAAAAGGAAGACAACAAATCATACTAAAAAACTGCATTTACAGTATATCTGAATTGTCTTTGTGACATTTTTGAGAAAACTTTTAAAAATATGACTTAGTAAAACACTCTTATTTTTTGAGTTCTATGAGGCAAATGACGACTGTGGCCAAAGCCTGCTTCCCCAGCAAATCAAACCTAGTGGAGAATGAAGACAAGAAGTCATACTAAAAAACTGCATTTACAGTATATCGGAATTGTATTTGTGACATTTTTGAGAAAACTTTTAAAAATATGACTTAGTAAAACACTCTTATTTTTCGAGTTCTATGAGGCAAATGACCACTGTGGCCAAACCCTGCTTTCCTAGCAAATCAAACCTAGTGAAAAGTGAAGACAACAAACCATGCTAAAAAACTGCATTTACAGTATATCTGAATTGTATTTGTGAAATTGTTAGAAAACTTTTAAAAATATGACTTAGTTAAACACTCTTATTTTTCGAGTTTTATGAGGGAAATGACCACTGTGGCCAAACCCCTCTTCCTCAGCGAATTAAACCTAGTAAAAAAGGAAGACAACAAATCATACTAAAAAACTGCATTAACAGTATATCTGAATTGTATTTGCTACATTTTTGAGAAAACTTTTAAAAATATGACTTAGTAAAACACTCTTATTTTTCGAGTTCTATGAGGCAAATGACCACTGTGGCCAAACCCTGCTTTGCCAGCAAATCAAACCTAGTGAAAAGTGAAGACAACAAACCATGCTAAAAAACTGCATTTACAGTATATCTGAATTATATTTGTGAAATATTTAGAAAACTTTTAAAAATATGACTTAGTTAAACACTCTTATTTTTCGACTTCTATGAGGGAAATGACCACTGTGGCCAAAGCCTTCTTCCTCAGCGAATTAAGCCTAGTAAAAAAGGAAGACAACAAATCATGCTAAAAAACTGCATTTACAGTATATCTAAATTGTATTTGTGAAATTTTTTAGAAAACTTTTAAAAATATGACTTAGTTAAACACTCTTATTTTTCGAGTTCTATGAGGGAAATGACCACTGTGGCCAAACCCTTCTTCCTCAGCATATTAAACCTAGTGGAAAACGAAGACAACAAATCATACTAAAAAACTGCATTTACAGTATATCTGAATTGTATTTGTAAAATTTTTTAGAAAACTTTTAAAAATATGACTTAGTAAAACACTCTTATTTTTCGAGTTCTATGAGGGAAATGAACACTCTGTCCAAACCCTTCTTTCTCAGCGAATCAAACCTAGTGAAAAATGAAGACAACAGGTTATGCTAAAAAACTGCATTTACAGTATATCTGAATTGTATTTGTGACATTTTTGAGAAAACTTTTAAAAATATGACTTAGTAAAACACTCTTATTTTTCGAGTTCTATGAGGCAAATGACGACTGTGGCCAAACCCTGCTTCCCCAGCAAATCAAACCTAGTGAAAAGTGAAGACAACAAACCATGCTAAAAAACTGCATTTACAGTATATCTGAATTGTATTTGTGAAATTGTTAGAAAACTTTTAAAAATATGACTTAGTTAAACACTCTTATTTTTCGAGTTCTATGAGGGAAATGATCACTGTGGCCAAACCTTTCTTTCTCAGCTAATCAAACCTAGTGGAAAATAAAGACAACATATTGTACTAAAAAACTGCATTTATAATGTATCTGAAATGTATTTGTGAAATTTTTTAGAAAACTTTTAAAAATATGACTTAGTAAAACACTCTGATTTTTTGAGTTCTATGAGGAAAATGACCACTGTGGCCAAACCCTGCTTTCTTAGCAAATCAAACCTAGTGGAAAGTGAAGACAACAAGTCATGCTATAAAACTGCATTTACAGTATATCTGAATTGTATTTGTGAAATTTTTTAGAAAACTTTTAAAAATATGACTTAGTAAAACACTCTTATTTTTCGAGTTCTATGAGGAAAATGACCACTGTGGCCAAACCCTGCTTCGCCAGCAAATCGAGCCTAGTGGAAAGTGAAGACAACCAACCATGCTATAAAACCGCATTTACAGTATATCTGAATTGTATTTGTGAAATTTTTAGAAAACTTTTAAAAATATGACTTAGTAAAACACTCTTATTTTTCGAGTTCTATGAGGGAAATGACCACTGTGGCCAAACCTTTCTTTCTCAGCGAATCAAACCTAGTGGGAAATAAAGACAACAAATTATACTAAAAAACTGCATTTACAGTATATCTGAATTATATTTGTGAATTTTTTTTAGAAAACTTTTAAAAATATGACTTAGTAAAATACTCTTATTTTTTGAGTTCTATGAGGGAAATGACCACTGTGGCCAAACCTTTTTTTCTCAGCGAATCAAACCTAGTGGAAAATAAAGACAACATATTATACTAAAAAACTGCATTAACAGTATATCTGAATTGTATTTGTGACATTTTTGAGAAAACTTTTAAAAATATGACTTAGTAAAACACTCTTATTTTTCGAGTTCTATGAGGCAAATGACCACTGTGGCCAAACCCTGCTTCGCCAGCAAATTAAACCTAGTGGAAAGTGAAGACAACAAACCGTGCTAAAAAACTGCATTTACAGTATATCTGAATTATATTTGTGAAATTTTTAGAAAACTTTTAAAAATATGACTTAGTTAAACACTCTTATTTTTCGAGTTCTATGAGGGAAATGACCACTGTGGCCAAACCCTTCTTCCTCACCGAATTAAGCTTAGTGAAAAAGGAAGACAACAAATCATACTAAAAAACTGCATTTACAGTATATCTGAATTGTCTTTGTGACATTTTTGAGAAAACTTTTAAAAATATGACTTAGTAAAACACTCTTATTTTTTGAGTTCTATGAGGCAAATGACGACTGTGTCCAAAGCCTGCTTCCCCAGCAAATCAAACCTAGTGGAGAATGAAGACAAGAAGTCATACTAAAAAACTGCATTTACAGTATATCGGAATTGTATTTGTGACATTTTTGAGAAAACTTTTAAAAATATGACTTAGTAAAACACTCTTATTTTTCGAGTTCTATGAGGCAAATGACCACTGTGGCCAAACCCTGCTTTCCTAGCAAATCAAACCTAGTGAAAAGTGAAGACAACAAACCATGCTAAAAAACTGCATTTACAGTATATCTGAATTGTATTTGTGAAATTGTTAGAAAACTTTTAAAAATATGACTTAGTTAAACACTCTTATTTTTCGAGTTTTATGAGGGAAATGACCACTGTGGCCAAACCCCTCTTCCTCAGCGAATTAAACCTAGTAAAAAAGGAAGACAACAAATCATACTAAAAACTGCATTAACAGTATATCTGAATTGTATTTGCTACATTTTTGAGAAAACTTTTAAAAATATGACTTAGTAAAACACTCTTATTTTTCGAGTTCTATGAGGCAAATGACCACTGTGGCCAAACCCTGCCTTGCCAGCAAATCAAACCTAGTGAAAAGTGAAGACAACAAACCATGCTAAAAAACTGCATTTACAGTATATCTGAATTATATTTGTGAAATATTTAGAAAACTTTTAAAAATATGACTTAGTTAAACACTCTTATTTTTCGACTTCTATGAGGGAAATGACCACTGTGGCCAAAGCCTTCTTCCTCAGCGAATTAAGCCTAGTAAAAAAGGAAGACAACAAATCATGCTAAAAAACTGCATTTACAGTATATCTAAATTGTATTTGTGAAATTTTTTAGAAAACTTTTAAAAATATGACTTAGTTAAACACTCTTATTTTTCGAGTTCTATGAGGGAAATGACCACTGTGGCCAAACCCTTCTTCCTCAGCATATTAAACCTAGTGGAAAACGAAGACAACAAATCATACTAAAAAACTGCATTTACAGTATATCTGAATTGTATTTGTAAAATTTTTTAGAAAACTTTTAAAAATATGACTTAGTAAAACACTCTTATTTTTCGAGTTCTATGAGGGAAATGAACACTGTGTCCAAACCCTTCTTTCTCAGCGAATCAAACCTAGTGAAAAATGAAGACAACAGGTTATGCTAAAAAACTGCATTTACAGTATATCTGAATTGTATTTGTGACATTTTTGAGAAAACTTTTAAAAATATGACTTAGTAAAACACTCTTATTTTTCGAGTTCTATGAGGCAAATGACGACTGTGGCCAAACCCTGCTTCCCCAGCAAATCAAACCTAGTGAAAAGTGAAGACAACAAACCATGCTAAAAAACTGCATTTACAGTATATCTGAATTGTATTTGTGAAATTGTTAGAAAACTTTTAAAAATATGACTTAGTTAAACACTCTTATTTTTCGAGTTCTAGAGGGAAATGACTGACCACTGTGGCCAAACCTTTCTTTCTCAGCGAATCAAACCTAGTGGGAAATAAAGACAACAAAATATACTAAAAAACTGCATTTACAGTATATCTGAATTATATTTGTGAATTTTTTTAGAAAACTTTTAAAAATATGACTTAGTAGAATACACTTATTTTTCGAGTTCTATGAGGGAAATGACCACTGTGGCGAAACCCTTCTTTCTCAGCGAATCAAGCCTAGTGAAGAATGAAGACAACAAATCATACTAAAAAACTGCATTAACAGTATATCTGAATTGTATTTGTGACATTTTTGAGAAAACTTTTAAAAATATGACTTAGTAAAACACTCTTATTTTTCGAGTTCTATGAGGCAAATGACCACTGTGGCCAAACCCTGCTTCGCCAGCAAATCAAACCTAGTGGAAAACAAAGACAACAAATCATACTAAAAAACTGCATTTACAGTATATCTGAATTGTATTTGTGAAATTTTTAGAAAACTTTTAAACATATGACTTAGTTAAACACTCTTATTTTTCGAGTTCTATGAGGGAAATGACCACTGTGGCCAAACCCTTCTTCCTCAGCGAATTAAGCCTAGTGAAAAAGGAAGACAACAAATCATACTAAAAAACTGCATTTACAGTATATCGGAATTCTATTTGTGACATTTTTGAGAAAACTTTTAAAAATATGACTTAGTAAAACACTCTTATATTTCGAGTTCTATGAGGCAAATGACCACTGTGGCCAAACCCTGCTTTGCCAGCAAATCAAACCTAGTGAAAAGTGAAGACAACAAACCATGCTAAAAAACTGCATTTACAGTATATCTGAATTATATTTGTGAAATATTTAGAAAACTTTTAAAAATATGACTTAGTTAAACACTCTTATTTTTCGACTTCTATGAGGGAAATGACCACTGTGGCCAAAGCCTTCTTCCTCAGCGAATTAAGCCTAGTAAAAAAGGAAGACAACAAATCATGCTAAAAAACTGCATTTACAGTATATCTAAATTGTATTTGTGAAATTTTTTAGAAAACTTTTAAAAATATGACTTAGTAAAACACTCTTATTTTTCGAGTTCTATGAGGGAAATGAACACTGTGTCCAAACCCTTCTTTCTCAGCGAATCAAGCCTAGTGAAAAATGAAGACAACAGGTTATGCTAAAAAACTGCATTTACAGTATATCTGAATTGTATTTGTGACATTTTTGAGAAAACTTTTAAAAATATGACTTAGTAAAACACTCTTATTTTTCGAGTTCTATGAGGCAAATGACGACTGTGGCCAAACCCTGCTTCCCCAGCAAATCAAACCTAGTGAAAAGTGAAGACAACAAACCATGCTAAAAAACTGCATTTACAGTATATCTGAATTGTATTTGTGAAATTGTTAGAAAACTTTTAAAAATATGACTTAGTTAAACACTCTTATTTTTCGAGTTCTATGAGGGAAATGATCACTGTGGCCAAACCTTTCTTTCTCAGCTAATCAAACCTAGTGGAAAATAAAGACAACATATTGTACTAAAAAACTGCATTTATAATGTATCTGAAATGTATTTGTGAAATTTTTTAGAAAACTTTTAAAAATATGACTTAGTAAAACACTCTGATTTTTTGAGTTCTATGAGGAAAATGACCACTGTGGCCAAACCCTGCTTTCTTAGCAAATCAAACCTAGTGGAAAGTGAAGACAACAAGTCATGCTATAAAACTGCATTTACAGTATATCTGAATTGTATTTGTGAAATTTTTTAGAAAACTTTTAAAAATATGACTTAGTAAAACACTCTTATTTTTCGAGTTCTATGAGGAAAATGACCACTGTGGCCAAACCCTGCTTCCCCAGCAAATCGAACCTAGTGGAAAGTGAAGACAACTAACCATGCTAAAAAACTGCATTTACAGTATATCTGAATTGTATTTGTGAAATTTTTAGCAAAATTTTAAAAATATGACTTAGTAAAACACTCTTATTTTTCGAGTTCTAGAGGGAAATGACTGACCACTGTGGCCAAACCTTTCTTTCTCAGCGAATCAAACCTAGTGGGAAATAAAGACAACAAAATATACTAAAAAACTGCATTTACAGTATATCTGAATTATATTTGTGAATTTTTTTAGAAAACTTTTAAAAATATGACTTAGTAAAATACACTTATTTTTCGAGTTCTATGAGGGAAATGACCACTGTGGCGAAACCCTTCTTTCTCAGCGAATCAAGCCTAGTGAAGAATGAAGACAACAAATCATACTAAAAAACTGCATTAACAGTATATCTGAATTGTATTTGTGACATTTTTGAGAAAACTTTTAAAAATATGACTTAGTAAAACACTCTTATTTTTCGAGTTCTATGAGGCAAATGACCACTGTGGCCAAACCCTGCTTCGCCAGCAAATCAAACCTAGTGGAAAACGAAGACAACAAATCATACTAAAAAACTGCATTTACAGTATATCTGAATTGTATTTGTGAAATTTTTAGAAAACTTTTAAACATATGACTTAGTTAAACACTCTTATTTCTCGAGTTCTATGAGGGAAATGACCACTGTGGCCAAACCCTTCTTCCTCAGCGAATTAAGCCTAGTGAAAAACAAAGACAACAAATTATACTAAAAAACTGCATTTACAGTATATCCGAATTGTATTTGTGCCATTTTTGAGAAAACTTTTAAAAATATGACTTAGTAAAACACTCTTATATTTCGAGTTCTATGAGGCAAATGACCACTGTGGCCAAACCCTGCTTTGCCAGCAAATCAAACCTAGTGAAAAGTGAAGACAACAAACCATGCTAAGAAACTGCATTTACAGTATATCTGAATTATATTTGTGAAATATTTAGAAAACTTTTAAAAATATGACTTAGTTAAACACTCTTATTTTTCGACTTCTATGAGGGAAATGACCACTGTGGCCAAACCCTTCTTCCTCAGCATATTAAACCTAGTGGAAAACGAAGACAACAAATCATACTTAAAAACTGCATTTACAGTATATCTGAATTGTATTTGTGAAATTTTTTAGAAAACTTTTAAAAATATGACTTAGTAAAACACTCTTATTTTTCGAGTTCTATGAGGGAAATGAACACTGTGTCCAAACCCTTCTTTCTCAGCGAATCAAACCTAGTGAAAAATGAAGACAACAGGTCATGCTAAAAAACTGCATTTACAGTATATCTGAATTGTATTTGTGACATTTTTGAGAAAACTTTTAAAAATATGACTTAGTAAAACACTCTTATTTTTCGAGTTCTATGAGGCAAATGACGACTGTGGCCAAACCCTGCTTCCCCAGCAAATCAAACCTAGTGGAAAGTGAAGACAACAAACCATGCTAAACAACTGCATTTACAGTATATCTGAATTGTATTTGTGAAATTGTTAGAAAACTTTTAAAAATATGACTTAGTTAAACACTCTTATTTTTCGAGTTCTATGAGGGAAATGATCACTGTGGCCAAACCTTTCTTTCTCAGCTAATCAAACCTAGTGGAAAATAAAGACAACATATTGTACTAAAAAACTGCATTTATAATATATCTGAAATGTATTTGTGAAATTTTTTAGAAAACTTTTAAAAATATGACTTAGTAAAACACTCTGATTTTTTGAGTTCTATGAGGAAAATGACCACTGTGGCCAAACCCTGCTTTCTTAGCAAATCAAACCTAGTGGAAAGTGAAGACAACAAGTCATGCTATAAAACTGCATTTACAGTATATCTGAATTGTATTTGTGAAATTTTTTAGAAAACTTTTAAAAATATGACTTAGTAAAACACTCTTATTTTTCGAGTTCTATGAGGAAAATGACCACTGTGGCCAAACCCTGCTTCCCCAGCAAATCGAACCTAGTGAAAAGTGAAGACAACTAACCATGCTAAAAAACTGCATTTACAGTATATCTGAATTGTATTTGTGAAATTTTTAGCAAAATTTTAAAAATATGACTTAGTAAAACACTCTTATTTTTCGAGTTCTAGAGGGAAATGACCACTGTGGCCAAACCTTTCTTTCTCAGCGAATCAAGCCTAGTGGGAAATAAAGACAACAAAATATACTAAAAAACTGCATTTACAGTATATCTGAATTATATTTGTGAATTTTTTTAGAAAACTTTTAAAAATATGACTTAGTAAAATACTCTTATTTTTCGAGTTCTATGAGGGAAATGACCACTGTGGCGAAACTCTTCTTTCTCAGCGAATCAAGCCTAGTGAAGAATGAAGACAACAAATCATACTAAAAAACTGCATTAACAGTATATCTGAATTGTATTTGTGACATTTTTGAGAAAACTTTTAAAAATATGACTTAGTAAAACACTCTTATTTTTCGAGTTCTATGAGGCAAATGACCACTGTGGCCAAACCCTGCTTCGCCAGCAAATCAAACATAGTGGAAAACAAAGACAACAAATCATACTAAAAAACTGCATTTACAGTATATCTAAATTGTATTTGTGAAATTTTTTAGAAAACTTTTAAAAATATGACTTAGTTAAACACTCTTATTTTTCGAGTTCTATGAGGGAAATGACCACTGTGGCCAAACCGTTCTTCCTCAGCATATTATACCTAGTGAAAAACGAAGACAACAAATCATACTAAAAAACTGCATTTACAGTATATCTGAATTGTATTTGTGAAATTTTTTAGAAATTTTTTAAAAATATGACTTAGTAAAACACTCTTATTTTTCGAGTTCTATGAGGGAAATGAACACTGTGTCCAAACCCTTCTTTCTCAGCGAATTAAACCTAGTGAAAAATGAAGACAACAAACCATGCTAAAAAACTGCATTTACAGTATATCGGAATTGTATTTGTGAATTTGTTAGAAAACTTTTAAAAATATGACTTAGTAAAACACTCTTATTTTTCGAGTTCTATGAGGCAAATGACCACTGTGGCCAAACCCTGCTTCGCCAGCAAATCAAACCTAGTGGAAAACGAAGACAACAAATCATACTAAAAAACTGCATTTACAGTATATCTGAATTGTATTTGTGAAATTTTTAGAAAACTTTTAAACATATGACTTAGTTAAACACTCTTATTTCTCGAGTTCTATGAGGGAAATGACCACTGTGGCCAAACCCTTCTTCCTCAGCGAATTAAGCCTAGTGAAAAACAAAGACAACAAATTATACTAAAAAACTGCATTTACAGTATATCCGAATTGTATTTGTGCCATTTTTGAGAAAACTTTTAAAAATATGACTTAGTAAAACACTCTTATATTTCGAGTTCTATGAGGCAAATGACCACTGTGGCCAAACCCTGCTTTGCCAGCAAATCAAACCTAGTGAAAAGTGAAGACAACAAACCATGCTAAGAAACTGCATTTACAGTATATCTGAATTATATTTGTGAAATATTTAGAAAACTTTTAAAAATATGACTTAGTTAAACACTCTTATTTTTCGACTTCTATGAGGGAAATGACCACTGTGGCCAAACCCTTCTTCCTCAGCATATTAAACCTAGTGGAAAACGAAGACAACAAATCATACTTAAAAACTGCATTTACAGTATATCTGAATTGTATTTGTGAAATTTTTTAGAAAACTTTTAAAAATATGACTTAGTAAAACACTCTTATTTTTCGAGTTCTATGAGGGAAATGAACACTGTGTCCAAACCCTTCTTTCTCAGCGAATCAAACCTAGTGAAAAATGAAGACAACAGGTCATGCTAAAAAACTGCATTTACAGTATATCTGAATTGTATTTGTGACATTTTTGAGAAAACTTTTAAAAATATGACTTAGTAAAACACTCTTATTTTTCGAGTTCTATGAGGCAAATGACGACTGTGGCCAAACCCTGCTTCCCCAGCAAATCAAACCTAGTGGAAAGTGAAGACAACAAACCATGCTAAACAACTGCATTTACAGTATATCTGAATTGTATTTGTGAAATTGTTAGAAAACTTTTAAAAATATGACTTAGTTAAACACTCTTATTTTTCGAGTTCTATGAGGGAAATGATCACTGTGGCCAAACCTTTCTTTCTCAGCTAATCAAACCTAGTGGAAAATAAAGACAACATATTGTACTAAAAAACTGCATTTATAATATATCTGAAATGTATTTGTGAAATTTTTTAGAAAACTTTTAAAAATATGACTTAGTAAAACACTCTGATTTTTTGAGTTCTATGAGGAAAATGACCACTGTGGCCAAACCCTGCTTTCTTAGCAAATCAAACCTAGTGGAAAGTGAAGACAACAAGTCATGCTATAAAACTGCATTTACAGTATATCTGAATTGTATTTGTGAAATTTTTTAGAAAACTTTTAAAAATATGACTTAGTAAAACACTCTTATTTTTCGAGTTCTATGAGGAAAATGACCACTGTGGCCAAACCCTGCTTCCCCAGCAAATCGAACCTAGTGAAAAGTGAAGACAACTAACCATGCTAAAAAACTGCATTTACAGTATATCTGAATTGTATTTGTGAAATTTTTAGCAAAATTTTAAAAATATGACTTAGTAAAACACTCTTATTTTTCGAGTTCTAGAGGGAAATGACCACTGTGGCCAAACCTTTCTTTCTCAGCGAATCAAGCCTAGTGGGAAATAAAGACAACAAAATATACTAAAAAACTGCATTTACAGTATATCTGAATTATATTTGTGAATTTTTTTAGAAAACTTTTAAAAATATGACTTAGTAAAATACTCTTATTTTTCGAGTTCTATGAGGGAAATGACCACTGTGGCGAAACTCTTCTTTCTCAGCGAATCAAGCCTAGTGAAGAATGAAGACAACAAATCATACTAAAAAACTGCATTAACAGTATATCTGAATTGTATTTGTGACATTTTTGAGAAAACTTTTAAAAATATGACTTAGTAAAACACTCTTATTTTTCGAGTTCTATGAGGCAAATGACCACTGTGGCCAAACCCTGCTTCGCCAGCAAATCAAACATAGTGGAAAACAAAGACAACAAATCATACTAAAAAACTGCATTTACAGTATATCTAAATTGTATTTGTGAAATTTTTTAGAAAACTTTTAAAAATATGACTTAGTTAAACACTCTTATTTTTCGAGTTCTATGAGGGAAATGACCACTGTGGCCAAACCGTTCTTCCTCAGCATATTATACCTAGTGAAAAACGAAGACAACAAATCATACTAAAAAACTGCATTTACAGTATATCTGAATTGTATTTGTGAAATTTTTTAGAAATTTTTTAAAAATATGACTTAGTAAAACACTCTTATTTTTCGAGTTCTATGAGGGAAATGAACACTGTGTCCAAACCCTTCTTTCTCAGCGAATTAAACCTAGTGAAAAATGAAGACAACAAACCATGCTAAAAAACTGCATTTACAGTATATCGGAATTGTATTTGTGAATTTGTTAGAAAACTTTTAAAAATATGACTTTGTTAAACACTCTTATTTTTCGAGTTCTATGAGGGAAATGACCACTGTGGCCAAACCTTTCTTTCTCAGCTAATCAAACCTAGTGGAAAATAAAGACAACATATTGTACTAAAAAACTGCATTTATAATATATCTGAAATGTATTTGTGAAATTTTTTAGAAAACTTTTAAAAATATGACTTAGTAAAACACTCTGATTTTTTGAGTTCTATGAGGAAAATGACCACTGTGGCCAAACCCTGCTTCCTTAGCAAATCAAACCTAGTGGAAAGTGAAGACAACAAATCATGCTATAAAACTGCATTTGCAGTATATCTGAATTGTATTTGTGAAATTTTTTAGAAAACTTTTAAAAATATGACTTAGTAAAACACTCTTATTTTTCGAGTTCTATGAGGAAAATGACCACTGTGGCCAAACCCTGCTTCCCCAGCAAATCAAACTTAGTGGAAAGTGAAGACAACAAACCATGCTAAAAAACTGCATTTACAGTATATCTGAATTGTATTTGTGAAATTGTTAGAAAACTTTTAAAAATATGACTTAGTTAAACACTCTTATTTTTCGAGTTCTATGAGGGAAATGACCACTGTGGCCAAACCTTTCTTTCTCAGCTAATCAAACCTAGTGGAAAATAAAGACAACATATTGTACTAAAAAACTGCATTTATAATATATCTGAAATGTATTTGTGAAATTTTTTAGAAAACTTTTAAAAATATGACTTAGTAAAACACTCTGATTTTTTGAGTTCTATGAGGAAAATGACCACTGTGGCCAAACCCTGCTTTCTTAGCAAATAAGTCCTAGTGGAAAGTGAAGACAACAAATCATGCTAAAAAACTGCATTTACAGTATATCTGAATTGTATTTGTGAAATTTTTTAGAAAACTTTTAAAAATATGACTTAGTAAAACACTCTTATTTTTCGAGTTCTATGAGGAAAATGACCACTGTGGCCAAACCCTGCTTCCCCAGCAAATCGAACCTAGTGGAAAGTGAAGACAACCAACCATGCTAAAAAACTGCATTTACAGTATATCTGAATTGTATTTGTGAAATTTTTAGAAAACTTTTAAAAATATGACTTAGTAAAACACTCTTATTTTTCGAGTTCTATGAGGGAAATGACCACTGTGGCCAAACCTTTCTTTCTCAGCGAATCAAACCTAGTGGGAAATAAAAAAAAAAATATACTAAAAAACTGCATTTACAGTATATCTGAATTATATTTGTGAATTTTTTTAGAAAACTTTTAAAAATATGACTTAGTAAAATACTCTTATTTTTCGAGTTCTATGAGGGAAATGACCACTGTGGCGAAACCCTTCTTTCTCAGCGAATCAAGCCTAGTGAAGAATGAAGACAACAAATCATACTAAAAAACTGCATTAACAGTATATCTGAATTGTATTTGTGACATTTTTGAGAAAACTTTTAAAAATATGACTTAGTAAAACACTCTTATTTTTCGAGTTCTATGAGGCAAATGACCACTGTGGCCAAACCCTGCTTCGCCAGCAAATCAAACCTAGTGAAAAGTGAAGACAACAAATCATTCTAAAAAACTGCATTTACAGTATATCTGAATTGTATTTGTGAAATTTTTTAGAAAACTTTTAAAAATATGACTTAGTAAAACACTCTTATTTTTCGAGTTCTATGAGGGAAATGAACACTGTGTCCAAACGCTTCTTTCTCAGCGAATCAAACCTAGTGAAAAATGAAGACAACAAACCATGCTAAAAAACTGCATTTACAGTATATCGGAATTGTATTTGTGAATTTGTTAGAAAACTTTTAAAAATATGACTTTGTTAAACACTCTTATTTTTCGAGTTCTATGAGGGAAATGACCACTGTGGCCAAACCTTTCTTTCTCAGCTAATCAAACCTAGTGGAAAATAAAGACAACATATTGTACTAAAAAACAGCATTTATAATATATCTGAAATGTATTTGTGAAATTTTTTAGAAAACTTTTAAAAATATGACTTAGTAAAACACTCTGATTTTTTGAGTTCTATGAGGAAAATGACCACTGTGGCCAAACCCTGCTTCCTTAGCAAATCAAACCTAGTGGAAAGTGAAAACAATAAATCATGCTATAAAACTGCATTTACAATATATCTGAATTGTATTTGTGAAATTTTTTAGAAAACTTTTAAAAATATGACTTAGTAAAACACTCTTATTTTTCGAGTTCTATGAGGAAAATGACCACTGTGGCCAAACCCTGCTTCCACAGCAAATCGAGCCTAGTGGAAAGTGAAGACAACTAACCATGCTAAAAAACTGCATTTACAGTATATCTGAATTATATTTGTGACATTTTTGAGAAAACTTTTAAAAATATGACTTAGTAAAACACTCTTATTTTTCGAGTTCTATGAGGCAAATGACGACTGTGGCCAAACCCTGCTTCCCCAGCAAATCAAACCTAGTGGAAAGTGAAGACAACAAACCATGCTAAAAAACTGCATTTACAGTATATCTGAATTGTATTTGTGAAATTGTTAGAAAACTTTTAAAAATATGACTTAGTTAAACACTCTTATTTTTCGAGTTCTATGAGGGAAATGACCACTGTGGCCAAACCTTTCTTTCTCAGCTAATCAAACCTAGTGGAAAATAAAGACAACTAACCATGCTAAAAAACTGCATTTACAGTATATCTGAATTGTATTTGTGAAATTGTTAGAAAACTTTTAAAAATATGACTTAGTTAAACACTCTTATTTTTCGAGTTCTATGAGGCAAATAACGACTGTGGCCAAACCCTGCTTCCCCAGCAAATCAAACCTAGTGGAAAGTGAAGACAACAAACCATGCTAAACAACTGCATTTACAGTATATCTGAATTGTATTTGTGAAATTGTTAGAAAACTTTTAAAAATATGACTTAGTTAAACACTCTTATTTTTCGAGTTCTATGAGGGAAATGACCACTGTGGCCAAACCCTTCTTCCTCAGCATATTAAACCTAGTGGAAAACGAAGACAACAAATCATACTAAAAAACTGCATTTACAGTATATCTGAATTGTATTTGTGAAATTTTTTAGAAAACTTTTAAAAATATGACTTAGTAAAACACTCTTATTTTTCGAGTTCTATGAGGCAAATAACGACTGTGGCCAAACCCTGCTTCCCCAGCAAATCAAACCTAGTGGAAAGTGAAGACAACAAACCATGCTAAACAACTGCATTTACAGTATATCTGAATTGTATTTGTGAAATTGTTAGAAAACTTTTAAAAATATGACTTAGTTAAACACTCTTATTTTTCGAGTTCTATGAGGGAAATGATCACTGTGGCCAAACCTTTCTTTCTCAGCTAATCAAACCTAGTGGAAAATAAAGACAACATATTGTACTAAAAAACTGCATTTATAATATATCTGAAATGTATTTGTGAAATTTTTTAGAAAACTTTTAAAAATATGACTTAGTAAAACACTCTGATTTTTTGAGTTCTATGAGGAAAATGACCACTGTGGCCAAACCCTGCTTTCTTAGCAAATCAAACCTAGTGGAAAGTGAAGACAACAGGTCATGCTATAAAACTGCATTTACAGTATATCTGAATTATATTTGTGAATTTTTTTAGAAAACTTTTAAAAATATGACTTAGTAAAATACTCTTATTTTTCGAGTTCTATGAGGGAAATGACCACTGTGGCGAAACCCTTCTTTCTCAGCGAATCAAGCCTAGTGAAGAATGAAGACAACAAATCATACTAAAAAACTGCATTAACAGTATATCTGAATTGTATTTGTGACATTTTTGAGAAAACTTTTAAAAATATGACTTAGTAAAACACTCTTATTTTTCGAGTTCTATGAGGCAAATGACCACTGTGGCCAAACCCTGCTTCGCCAGCAAATCAAACCTAGTGAAAAGTGAAAACAACAAAATATGCTAAAAAACTACATTTACAGTATATCTAAATTGTATTTGTGAAATTTTTTAGAAAACTTTTAAAAATATGACTTAGTTAAACACTCTTATTTTTCGAGTTCTATGAGGGAAATGACCACTGTGGCCAAACCCTTCTTCATCAGCATATTAAACCTAGTGGAAAACGAAGACAACAAATCATACTAAAAAACTGCATTTACAGTATATCTGAATTGTATTTGTGAAATTTTTTAGAAAACTTTTAAAAATATGACTTAGTAAAACACTCTTATTTTTCGAGTTCTATGAGGGAAATGAACACTGTGTCCAAACCCTTCTTTCTCAGCGAATTAAACCTAGTGAAAAATGAAGACAACAAACCATGCTAAAAAACTGCATTTACAGTATATCGGAATTGTATTTGTGAATTTGTTAGAAAACTTTTAAAAATATGACTTTGTTAAACACTCTTATTTTTCGAGTTCTAAGAGGGAAATGACCACTGTGGCCAAACCTTTCTTTCTCAGCTAATCAAACCTAGTGGAAAATAAAGACTACATATTGTACTAAAAAACTGCATTTATAATATATCTGAAACGTATTTGTGAAATTTTTTAGAAAACTTTTAAAAATATGACTTAGTAAAACACTCTGATTTTTTGAGTTCTATGAGGAAAATGACCACTGTGGCCAAACCCTGCTTCCTTAGCAAATCAAACCTAGTGGAAAGTGAAGACAACAAGTCATGCTATAAAACTGCATTTACAGTATATCTGAATTATATTTGTGAAATTTTTTAGAAAACTTTTAAAAATATGACTTAGTAAAACACTCTTATTTTTCGAGTTCTATGAGGAAAATGACCACTGTGGCCAAACCCTGCTTCCCCAGCAAATCGAACCTAGTGGAGAGTGAAGACAACTAACCATGCTAAAAAACTGCATTTACAGTATATCTGAATTATATTTGTGACATTTTTGAGAAAACTTTTAAAAATATGCTTTGTAAAACACTCTTATTTTTCGAGTTCTATGAGGCAAATGACGACTGTGGCCAAACCCTGCTTTCCCAGCAAATCAAACTTAGTGGAAAGTGAAGACAACAAACCATGCTAAAAAACTGCATTCACAGTATATCGGAATTGTATTTGTGAATTTGTTAGAAAACTTTTAAAAATATGACTTTGTTAAACACTCTTATTTTTCGAGTTCTATGAGGGAAATGACCACTGTGGCCAACCCTTTCTTTCTCAGCTAATCGAACCTAGTGGAAAATAAAGACAACATATTGTACTAAAAAACTGCATTTATAATATATCTGAAATGTATTTGTGAAATTTTTTAGAAAACTTTTAAAAATATGACTTAGTAAAACACTCTTATTTTTCGAGTTCTATGAGGAAAATGACCACTGTGGCCAAACCCTGCTTTCCCAGCAAATCGAACCTAGTGGAAAGTGAAGACAACTAACCATGCTAAAAAACTGCATTTACAGTATATCTGAATTGTATTTGTGAAATTTTTAGAAAACTTTTAAAAATATGACTTAGTAAAACACTCTTATTTTTCGAGTTCTATGAGGGAAATGACCACTGTGGCCAAACCTTTCTTTCTCAGCGAATCAAACCTAGTGGGAAATAAAGACAACAAATTATACTAAAAAACTGCATTTACAGTATATCTGAATTATATTTGTGAATTTTTTTAGAAAACTTTTAAAAATATGACTTAGTAAAATACTCTTATTTTTCGAGTTCTATGAGGGAAATGATCACTGTGGCGAAACCCTTCTTTCTCAGCAAATCAAGCCTAGTAAAGAATGAAGACAACAAATCATACTAAAAAACTGCATTAACAGTATATCTGAATTGTATTTGTGACATTTTTGAGAAAACTTTTAAAAATATGACTTAGTAAAACACTCTTATTTTTCGAGTTCTATGAGGCAAATGACCACTGTGGCCAAACCCTGCTTCGCCAGCAAATCAAACCTAGTGAAAAGTGAAGACAACAAATCATACTAAAAAACTGCATTTACAGTATATCTGAATTGTATTTGTGAAATTTTTTAGAAAACTTTTAAAAATATGACTTAGTAAAACACTCTTATTTTTCGAGTTCTATGAGGGAAATGAACACTGTGTCCAAACCCTTCTTTCTCAGCGAATCAAACCTAGTGAAAAATGAAGACAACAAACCATGCTAAAAAACTGCATTTACAGTATATCTGAATTGTATTTGTGAAATTTTTTAGAAAACTTTTAAAAATATGACTTAGTAAAACACTCTTATTTTTCGAGTTCTATGAGGCAAATGACCACTGTGGCCAAACCCTGCTTCCCCAGCAAATCGAACCTAGTGGAAAGTGAAGACAACCAACCATGCTATAAAACTGCATTTACAGTATATCTGAATTGTATTTGTGAAATTTTTAGAAAACTTTTAAAAATATGACTTAGTAAAACACTCTTATTTTTCGAGTTCTATGAGGGAAATGACCACTGTGGCCAAACCTTTCTTTCTCAGCGAATCAAACCTAGTGGGAAATAAAGACAACAAATTATACTAAAAAACTGCATTTACAGTATATCTGAATTATATTTGTGAATTTTTTTAGAAAACTTTTAAAAATATGACTTAGTAAAATACTCTTATTTTTCGAGTTCTATGAGGGAAATGACCACTGTGGCGAAACCCTTCTTTCTCAGCGAATCAAGCCTAGTGAAGAATGAAGACAACAAATCATACTAAAAAACTGCATTAACAGTATATCTGAATTGTATTTGTGACATTTTTGAGAAAACTTTTAAAAATATGACTTAGTAAAACACTCTTATTTTTCGAGTTCTATGAGGCAAATGACCACTGTGGCCAAACCCTGCTTCGCCAGCAAATCAAACCTAGTGAAAAGTGAAGACAACAAATCAAACTAAAAAACTGCATTTACAGTATATCTGAATTGTATTTGTGAAATTTTTTAGAAAACTTTTAAAAATATGACTTAGTAAAACACTCTTATTTTTCGAGTTCTATGAGGGAAATGAACACTGTGTCCAAACCCTTCTTTCTCAGCGAATCAAACCTAGTGAAAAATTAAGACAACAAACCATGCTAAAAAACTGCATTTACAGTATATCTGAATTGTATTTGTGAAATTTTTTAGAAAACTTTTAAAAATATGACTTAGTAAAACACTCTTATTTTTCGAGTTCTATGAGGCAAATGACCACTGTGGCCAAACCCTGCTTCCCCAGCAAATCGAACCTAGTGGAAAGTGAAGACAACCAACCATGCTATAAAACTGCATTTACAGTATATCTGAATTGTATTTGTGAAATTTTTAGAAAACTTTTAAAAATATGACTTAGTAAAACACTCTTATTTTTCGAGTTCTATGAGGGAAATGACCACTGTGGCCAAACCTTTCTTTCTCAGCGAATCAAACCTAGTGGGAAATAGAGACAACAAATTATACTAAAAAACTGCATTTACAGTATATCTGAATTATATTTGTGAATTTTTTTAGAAAACTTTTAAAAATATGACTTAGTAAAATACTCTTATTTTTCGAGTTCTATGAGGGAAATGACCACTGTGGCGAAACCCTTCTTTCTCAGCGAATCAAGCCTAGTGAAGAATGAAGACAACAAATCATACTAAAAAACTGCATTAACAGTATATCTGAATTGTATTTGTGACATTTTTGAGAAAACTTTTAAAAATATGACTTAGTAAAACACTCTTATTTTTCGAGTTCTATGAGGCAAATGACCACTGTGGCCAAACCCTGCTTCGCCAGCAAATCAAACCTAGTGAAAAGTGAAGACAACAAATCATACTAAAAAACTGCATTTACAGTATATCTGAATTGTATTTGTGAAATTTTTTAGAAAACTTTTAAAAATATGACTTAGTAAAACACTCTTATTTTTCGAGTTCTATGAGGGAAATGAACACTGTGTCCAAACCCTTCTTTCTCAGCGAATCAAACCTAGTGAAAAATGAAGACAACAAACCATGCTAAAAAACTGCATTTACAGTATATCTGAATTGTATTTGTGAAATTTTTTAGAAAACTTTTAAAAATATGACTTAGTAAAACACTCTTATTTTTCGAGTTCTATGAGGCAAATGACCACTGTGGCCAAACCCTGCTTCCCCAGCAAATCGAACCTAGTGGAAAGTGAAGACAACCAACCATGCTATAAAACTGCATTTACAGTATATCTGAATTGTATTTGTGAAATTTTTAGAAAACTTTTAAAAATATGACTTAGTAAAACACTCTTATTTTTCGAGTTCTATGAGGGAAATGACCACTGTGGCCAAACCTTTCTTTCTCAGCGAATCAAACCTAGTGGGAAATAGAGACAACAAATTATACTAAAAAACTGCATTTACAGTATATCTGAATTATATTTGTGAATTTTTTTAGAAAACTTTTAAAAATATGACTTAGTAAAATACTCTTATTTTTCGAGTTCTATGAGGGAAATGACCACTGTGGCGAAACCCTTCTTTCTCAGCGAATCAAGCCTAGTGAAGAATGAAGACAACAAATCATACTAAAAAACTGCATTAACAGTATATCTGAATTGTATTTGTGAAATTTTTTAGAAAACTTTTAAAAATATGACTTAGTAAAACACTCTTATTTTTCGAGTTCTATGAGGGAAATGACCACTGTGGCCAAACCTTTCTTTCGCAGCTAATCAAACCTAGTGGAAAATAAAGACAACATATTGTACTAAAAAACTGCATTTATAATATATCTGAAATGTATTTGTGAAATTTTTTAGAAAACTTTTAAAAATATGACTTAGTAAAACACTCTGATTTTTTGAGTTCTATGAGGAAAATGACCACTGTGGCCAAACCCTGCTTCCTTAGCAAATCAAACCTAGTGGAAAGTGAAGACAACAAGTCATGCTATAAAACTGCATTTACAGTATATCTGAATTATATTTGTGAAATTTTTTAGAAAACTTTTAAAAATATGACTTCTATGAGTTCTATGAGGAAAATGACCACTGTGGCCAAACCCTGCTTCCATAGCAAATCGAACCTAGTGGAAAGTGAAGACAACTAACCATGCTAAAAAACTGCATTTACAGTATATCTGAATTATATTTGTGACATTTTTGAGAAAACTTTTAAAAATATGACTTAGTAAAACACTCTTATTTTTCGAGTTCTATGAGGCAAATGACGACTGTGGCCAAACCCTGCTTCCCCAGGAAATCAAACTTAGGGGAAAGTGAAGACAACAAACCATGCTAAAAAACTGCATTTACAGTATATCTGAATTGTATTTGTGAAATTGTTAGAAAACTTTTAAAAATATGACTTAGTTAAACACTCTTATTTTTCGAGTTCTATGAGGGAAATGACCACTGTGGCCAAACCTTTCTTTCTCAGCTAATCAAACCTAGTGGAAAATAAAGACAACATATTGTACTAAAAAACTGCATTTATAATATATCTGAAATGTATTTGTGAAATTTTTTAGAAAACTTTTAAAAATATGACTTAGTAAAACACTCTGATTTTTTGAGTTCTATGAGGAAAATGACCACTGTGGCCAAACCCTGCTTTCTTAGCAAATAAACCCTAGTGGAAAGTAAAGACAACAAATCATGCTAAAAAACTGCATTTACAGTATATCTAAATTGTATTTGTGAAATTTTTTAGAAAACTTTTAAAAATATGACTTAGTAAAACACTCTTATTTTTCGAGTTCTATGAGGGAAATGACCACTGTGGCGAAACCCTTCTTTCTCAGCGAATCAAGCCTAGTGAAGAATGAAGACAACAAATCATACTAAAAAACTGCATTAACAGTATATCTGAATTGTATTTGTGACATTTTTGAGAAAACTTTTAAAAATATGACTTAGTAAAACACTCTTATTTTTCGAGTTCTATGAGGCAAATGACCACTGTGGCCAAACCCTGCTTCGCCAGCAAATCAAACCTAGTGAAAAGTGAAGACAACAAACCATGCTAAAAAACTGCATTTACAGTATATCTGAATTATATTTGTGAAATATTTAGAAAACTTTTAAAAATATGACTTAGTTAAACACTCTTATTTTTCGACTTCTATGAGGGAAATGACCACTGTGGCCAAAGCCTTTTTCCTCAGCGAATTAAGCCTAGTAAAAAAGGAAGACAACAAACCATGCTAAAAAACTGCATTTACAGTATATCTGAATTGTATTTGTGAAATTGTTAGAAAACTTTTAAAAATATGACTTAGTTAAACACTCTTATTTTTCGAGTTCTATGAGGGAAATGACCACTGTGGCCAAACCTTTCTTTCTCAGCTAATCAAACCTAGTGGAAAATAAAGACAACATATTCTACTAAAAAACTGCATTTATAATATATCTGAAATGTATTTGTGAAATTTTTAGAAAACTTTTAAAAATATGACTTAGTAAAACACTCTTATTTTTCGAGTTCTATGAGGGAAATGACCACTTTGGCCAAACCTTTCTTTCCCAGCGAATTAAACCTAGTGGGAAATAAAGACAACAAATTATACTAAAAAACTGCATTTACAGTATATCTGAATTATATTTGTGAATTTTTTTAGAAAACTTTTAAAAATATGACTTAGTAAAATACTCTTATTTTTCGAGTTCTATGAGGGAAATGACCACTGTGGCGAAACCCTTCTTTCTCAGCGAATCAAGCCTAGTGAAGAATGAAGACAACAAATCATACTAAAAAACTGCATTAACAGTATATCTGAATTGTATTTGTGACATTTTTGAGAAAACTTTTAAAAATATGACTTAGTAAAACACTCTTATTTTTCGAGTTCTATGAGGGAAATGACCACTGTGGCCAAAGCCTTCTTCCTCAGCGAATTAAGCCTAGTAAAAAAGGAAGACAACAAATCATACTAAAAAACTGCATTTACAGTATATCTAAATTGTATTTGTGAAATTTTTTAGAAAACTTTTCAAAATATGACTTAGTAAAACACTCTTATTTTTCGAGTTCTATGAGGGAAATGAACACTGTGTCCAAACCCTTCCTTCTCAGCGAATCAAACCTAGTGAAAAATGAAGACAACAAGTCATGCTAAAAAACTGCATTTACAGTATATCTGAATTGTATTTGTGACATTTTTGAGAAAACTTTTAAAAATATGACTTAGTAAAACACTCTGATTTTTTGAGTTCTATGAGAAAAATGACCACTGTGGCGAAACCCTGCTTCCTTAGCAAATCAAACCTAGTGGAAAGTGAAGACAACAAGTCATGCTATAAAACTGCTTTTACAGTATATCTGAATTGTATTTGTGAAATTTTTTAGAAAACTTTTAAAAATATGACTTAGTAAAACACTCTTATTTTTCGAGTTCTATGAGGAAAATGACCACTGTGGCCAAACCCTGCTTCCCCAGCAAATCAAACCTAGTGGAGAGTGAAGACAACCAACCATGCTATAAAACTGCATTTACAGTATATCTGAATTGTATTTGTGAAATTTTTAGAAAACTTTTAAAAATATGACTTAGTAAAACACTCTTATTTTTCGAGTTCTATGAGGGAAATGACCACTGTGGCCAAACCTTTCTTTCTCAGCGAATCAAACCTAGTGGGAAATAAATACAACAAATTATACTAAAAAACTGCATTTACAGTATATCTGAATTATATTTGTGAATTTTTTTAGAAAACTTTTAAAAATATGACTTAGTAAAATACTCTTATTTTTCGAGTTCTATGAGGGAAATGACCACTGTGGCCAAACCTTTTTTTCTCAGCGAATCAAACCTAGTGGAAAATAAAGACAACATATTATACTAAAAAACTGCATTAACAGTATATCTGAATTGTATTTGTGACATTTTTGAGAAAACTTTTAAAAATATGACTTAGTAAAACACTCTTATTTTTCGAGTTCTATGAGGCAAATGACCACTGTGGCCAAACCTTTCTTTCTCAGCTAATCAAACCTAGTGGAAAATAAAGACAACATATTGTACTAAAAAACTGCATTTATAATATATCTGAAATGTATTTGTGAAATTTTTTAAAAAACTTTTAAAAATATGACTTAGTAAAACACTCTTATTTTTTGAGTTCTATGAGGAAAATGACCACTGTGGCCAAACCCTGCTTCCCCAGCAAATCGAACCTAGTGGAGAGTAAAGACAACCAACCATGCTATAAAACTGCATTTACAGTATATCTGAATTGTATTTGTGAAATTTTTAGAAAACTTTTAAAAATATGACTTAGTAAAACACTCTTATTTTTCGAGTTCTATGAGGGAAATGACCACTGTGGCCAAACCTTTTTTTCTCAGCGAATCAAACCTAGTGAAAAATAAAGACAACATATCATACTAAAAAACTGCATTAACAGTATATCTGAATTGTATTTGTGACATTTTTGAGAAAACTTTTAAAAATATGACTTAGTAAAACACTCTTATTTTTCGAGTTCTATGAGGCAAATGACCACTGTGGCCAAACCCTGCTTCGCCAGCAAATCAAACCTAGTGGAAAGTGAAGACAACAAACCATGCTAAAAAACTGCATTTACAGTATATCTGAATTATATTTGTGAAATTTTTAGAAAACTTTTAAAAATATGACTTAGTTAAACACTCTTATTTTTCGAGTTCTATGAGGGAAATGACCACTGTGGCCAAACCCTTCTTCCTTCGCGAATTAAGCCTAGTGAAAAAGGAAGACAACAAATCATACTAAAAAACTGCATTTACAGTATATCTGAATTGTATTTGTGACATTTTTGAGAAAACTTTTAAAAATATGACTTAGTAAAACACTCTTATTTTTTGAGTTCTATGAGGCAAATGACGACTGTGGCCAAACCCTGCTTCCCCAGCAAATCAAACCTAGTGGAGAATGAAGACAAGAAGTCATACTAAAAAACTGCATTTACAGTATATCGGAATTGTATTTGTGACATTTTTGAGAAAACTTTTAAAAATATGACTTAGTAAAACACTCTTATTTTTCGAGTTCTATGAGGCAAATGACCACTGTGGCCAAACCCTGCTTCCCTAGCAAATCAAACCTAGTGAAAAGTGAAGACAACAAACCATGCTAAAAAACTGCATTTACAGTATATCTGAATTGTATTTGTGAAATTGTTAGAAAACTTTTAAAAATATGACTTAGTTAAACACTCTTATTTTTCGAGTTCTATGAGGGAAATGACCACTGTGGCCAAACCCCTCTTCCTCAGCGAATTAAACCTAGTGAAAAAGGAAGACAACAAATCATACTAAAAAACTGCATTTATAATATATCTGAAATGTATTTGTGAAATTTTTTAGAAAACTTTTAAAAATATGACTTAGTAAAACACTCTTATTTTTCGAGTTCTATGAGGGAAATGAACACTGTGTCCAAACCCTTCTTTCTCAGCGAATCAAACCTAGTGAAAAATGAAGACAACAGGTCATGCTAAAAAACTGCATTTACAGTATATCTGAATTGTATTTGTGACATTTTTGAGAAAACTTTTAAAAATATGACTTAGTTAAACACTCTTATTTTTCGAGTTCTATGAGGGAAATGACTACTGTGGCCAAACCTTTCTTTCTCAGCTAATCAAACCTAGTGGAAAATAAAGACAACATATTGTACTAAAAAACTGCATTTATAATATATCTGAAATGTATTTGTGAAATTTTTTAGAAAACTTTTAAAAATATGACTTAGTAAAACACTCTTATTTTTCGAGTTCTATGAGGGAAATGACCACTGTGGCCAAACCTTTCTTTCTCAGCGAATTAAACCTAATGGGAAATAAAGACAACAAATTATACTAAAAAACTGCATTTACAGTATATCTGAATTATATTTGTGAATTTTTTTAGAAAACTTTTAAAAATATGACTTAGTAAAATACTCTTATTTTTCGAGTTCTATGAGGGAAATGACCACTGTGGCGAAACCCTTCTTTCTCAGCGAATCAAGCCTAGTGAAGAATGAAGACAACAAATCATACTAAAAAACTGCATTAACAGTATATCTGAATTGTATTTGTGACATTTTTGAGAAAACTTTTAAAAATATGACTTAGTAAAACACTCTTATTTTTCGAGTTCTATGAGGGAAATGACCACTGTGGCCAAAGCCTTCTTCCTCAGCGAATTAGGCCTAGTAAAAAAGGAAGACAACAAATCATACTAAAAAACTGCATTTACAGTATATCTAAATTGTATTTGTGAAATTTTTTAGAAAACTTTTAAAAATATGACTTAGTAAAACACTCTTATTTTTCGAGTTCTATGAGGGAAATGAACACTGTGTCCAAACCCTTCCTTCTCAGCGAATCAAACCTAGTGAAAAATGAAGACAACAGGTCATGCTAAAAAACTGCATTTACAGTATATCTGAATTGTATTTGTGACATTTTTGAGAAAACTTTTAAAAATATGACTTAGTTAAACACTCTTATTTTTCGAGTTCTATGAGGGAAATGACCACTGTGGCCAAACCTTTCTTTCTCAGCTAATCAAACCTAGTGGAAAATAAAGACAACATATTGTACTAAAAAACTGCATTTATAATATATCTGAAATGTATTTGTGAAATTTTTTAGAAAACTTTTAAAAATATGACTTAGTAAAACACTCTGATTTTTTGAGTTCTATGAGAAAAATGACCACTGTGGCCAAACCCTGCTTTCTTAGCAAATCAAACCTAGTGGAAAGTGAAGACAACAAGTCATGCTATAAAACTGCATTTACAGTATATCTGAATTGTATTTGTGAAATTTTTTAGAAAACTTTTAAAAATATGACTTAGTAAAACACTCTTATTTTTCGAGTTCTATGAGGAAAATGACCACTGTGGCCAAACCCTGCTTCCCCAGCAAATCGAACCTAGTGGAAAGTAAAGACAACCAACCATGCTATAAAACTGCATTTACAGTATATCTGAATTGTATTTGTGAAATTTTTAGAAAACTTTTAAAAATATGACTTAGTAAAACACTCTTATTTTTCGAGTTCTATGAGGGAAATGACCACTGTGGTCAAACCTTACTTTCTCAGCTAATCAAACCTAAAGGAAAATGAAGACAACATATTGTACTAAAAAACTGCATTTATAATATATCTGAAATGTATTTGTGAAATTTTTTAGAAAACTTTTAAAAATATGACTTAGTAAAACACTCTTATTTTTCGAGTTCTATGAGGGAAATGAACACTGTGTCCAAACCCTTCTTTCTCAGCGAATCAAACCTAGTGAAAAATGAAGACAACAGGTCATGCTAAAAAACTGCATTTACAGTATATCTGAATTGTATTTGTGACATTTTTGAGAAAACTTTTAAAAATATGACTTAGTTAAACACTCTTATTTTTCGAGTTCTATGAGGGAAATGACCACTGTGGCCAAACCTTTCTTTCTCAGCGAATTAAGCCTAGTGGAAAATAAAGACAACATATTATACTAAAAAACTGCATTTACAGTATATCTGAATTGTATTTGTGACATTTTTGAGAAAACTTTTAAAAATATGACTTAGTAAAACACTCTTATTTTTTGAGTTCTATGAGGCAAATGACGACTGTGGCCAAACCCTGCTTCCCCAGCAAATCAAACCTAGTGGAGAATGAAGACAAGAAGTCATGCTAAAAAACTGCATTTACAGTATATCGGAATTGTATTTGTGACATTTTTGAGAAAACTTTTAAAAATATGACTTAGTAAAACACTCTTATTTTTCGAGTTCTATGAGGCAAATGACCACTGTGGCCAAACCCTGCTTCCCTAGCAAATCAAGCCTAGTGAAAAGTGAAGACAACAAACCATGCTAAAAAAACTGCATTTACAGTATATCTGAATTGTATTTGTGAAATTGTTAGAAAACTTTTAAAAATATGACTTAGTTAAACACTCTTATTTTTCGAGTTCTATGAGGGAAATGACCACTGTGGCCAAACCCCTCTTCCTCAGCGAATTAAACCTAGTAACAAAGGAAGACAACAAATTATACTAAAAAACTGCATTTACAGTATATCTGAATTGTATTTGTGAAATTTTTTAGAAAACTTTTAATAATATGACTTAGTAAAACACTCTTATTTTTCGAGTTCTATGAGGGAAATGACCACTGTGGCCAAACCTTTCTTTCTCAGCTAATCAAACCTAAAGGAAAATGAAGACAACGTATCGTACTAAAAAACTGCATTTATAATATATCTGAAATGTATTTGTGAAATTTTTTAGAAAACTTTTAAAAATATGACTTAGTAAAACACTCTTATTTTTCGAGTTCTATGAGGGAAATGAACACTGTGTCCAAACCCTTCTTTCTCAGCGAATCAAACCTAGTGAAAAATGAAGACAACAGGTCATGCTAAAAAACTGCATTTGCAGTATATCTGAATTGTATTTGTGACATTTTTGAGAAAACTTTTAAAAATATGACTTAGTTAAACACTCTTATTTTTCGAGTTCTATGAGGGAAATGACCACTGTGGCCAAACCTTTCTTTCTCAGCTAATCAAACCTAGTGGAATATAAAGACAACACATTGTACTAAAAAACTGCATTTATAATATATCTGAAATGTATTTGTGAAATTTTTTAGAAAACTTTTAAAAATATGACTTAGTAAAACACTCTGATTTTTTGAGTTCTATGAGGAAAATGACCACTGTGGCCAAACCCTGCTTCCTTAGCAAATTAAACCTAGTGGAAAGTGAAGACAACAAGTCATGCTATAAAACTGCATTTACAGTATATCTGAATTGTATTTGTGAAATTTTTTAGAAAACTTTTAAAAATATGACTTAGTAAAACACTCTTATTTTTCGAGTTCTATGAGGGAAATGACCACTGTGGCCAAACCTTTCTTTCTCAGCTAATCAAACCTAGTGGAAAATAAAGACAACACATTGTACTAAAAAACTGCATTTATAATATATCTGAAATGTATTTGTGAAATTTTTTAGAAAACTTTTAAAAATATGACTTAGTAAAACACTCTGATTTTTTGAGTTCTATGAGGAAAATGACCACTGTGGCCAAACCCTGCTTCCTTAGCAAATTAAACCTAGTGGAAAGTGAAGACAACAAGTCATGCTATAAAACTGCATTTACAGTATATCTGAATTGTATTTGTGAAATTTTTTAGAAAACTTTTAAAAATATGACTTAGTAAAACACTCTTATTTTTCGAGTTCTATGAGGGAAATGACCACTGTGGCCAAACCTTTCTTTCTCAGCGAATCAAACCTAGTGGGAAAAAAAGACAACAAATTATACTAAAAAACTGCATTTACAGTATATCTGAATTATATTTGTGAATTTTTTTAGAAAACTTTTAAAAATATGACTTAGTAAAATACTCTTATTTTTCGAGTTCTATGAGGGAAATGACCACTGTGGCCAAACCTTTTTTTCTCAGCGAATCAAACCTAGTGGAAAATAAAGACAACATATTATACTAAAAAACTGCATTAACAGTATATCTGAATTGTATTTGTGACATTTTTGAGAAAACTTTTAAAAATATGACTTAGTAAAACACTCTTATTTTTCGAGTTCTATGAGGCAAATGACCACTGTGGCCAAACCCTGCTTTGCCAGCAAATCAAACCTAGTGGAAAGTGAAGACAACAAACCATGCTAAAAAACTGCATTTACAGTATATCTGAATTATATTTGTGAAATTTTTAGAAAACTTTTAAAAATATGACTTAGTTAAACACTCTTATTTTTCGAGTTCTATGAGGGAAATGACCACTGTGGCCAAACCCTTCTTCCTCAGCGAATTAAGCCTAGTGAAAAAGAAAGACAACAAATCATACTAAAAAACTGCATTTACAGTATATCTGAATTGTATTTGTGACATTTTTGAGAAAACTTTTAAAAATATGACTTAGTAAAACACTCTTATTTTTTGAGTTCTATGAGGCAAATGACGACTGTGGCCAAACCCTGCTTCCCCAGCAAATCAAGCCTAGTGGAGAATGAAGACAAGAAGTCATACTAAAAAACTGCATTTACAGTATATCGGAATTGTATTTGTGACATTTTTGAGAAAACTTTTAAAAATATGACTTAGTAAAACACTCTTATTTTTCGAGTTCTATGAGGCAAATGACCACTGTGGCCAAACCCTGCTTCCCTAGCAAATCAAGCCTAGTGAAAAGTGAAGACAACAAACCATGCTAAAAAACTGCATTTACAGTATATCTGAATTGTAATTGTGAAATTGTTAGAAAACTTTTAAAAATATGACTTAGTTAAACACTCTTATTTTTCGAGTTCTATGAGGGAAATGACCACTGTGGCCAAACCCCTCTTCCTCAGCGAATTAAACCTAGTAAAAAAGGAAGACAACAAATCATACTAAAAAACTGCATTTACAGTATATCTGAATTGTATTTGTGAAATTTTTTAGAAAACTTTTAATAATATGACTTAGTAAAACACTCTTATTTTTCGAGTTCTATGAGGGAAATGACCACTGTGGCCAAACCTTTCTTTCTCAGCTAATCAAACCTAAAGGAAAATGAAGACAACATATTGTACTAAAAAACTGCATTTATAATATATCTGAAATGTATTTGTGAAATTTTTTAGAAAACTTTTAAAAATATGACTTAGTAAAACACTCTTATTTTTTGAGTTCTACTATGAGGAAAATGACCACTGTGGCCAAACCCTGCTTCCCCAGCAAATAAAACCTAGTGAAAAGTAAAGACAACAAATCATGCTAAAAAACTGCATTTACAGTATATCTGATTTGTATTTGTGAAATTTTTTAGAAAACTTTTAAAAATATGACTTAGTAAAACACTCTTATTTTTCGAGTTCTTTGAGGAAAATGACCACTGTGGCCAAGCCCTAATGCCCCAGCAAATCAAACCTAGTGGAAAGTGAAGACAACCAACCATGGTAAAAACTGCATTTACAGTATATCTAAATTGTATTTGTGAAATTTTTAGAAAACTTTTAAAAATATGACTTAGTTAAACACTCTTATTTTTCGAGTTCTATGAGGGAAATGACCACATTGGCCAAACGCTTCTTCCTCAGCGAATTAAACCTAGTGGAAAATGAAGACAACATATCATACTAAAAAACTGCATTTACAGTATATCTGAAGTGTATTTGTGAAATTTTTTAGAAAACTTTTAAAAATATGACTTAGTAAAACACTCTTATTTTTTGAGTTCTATGAGGAAAATGACCACTGTGGCCAAACCCTTCTTTCTCAGCAAATCAAACCTAGTGAAAAATGAAGACAACAAATTATGCTATAAAACTGCGTTTACAGTATATCTAAATTGTATTTGTGAAATTTTTGAGAAAACTTTTAAAAATATGACTTAGTAAAACACTCTTATTTTTCGAGTTCTATGAGGCAAATGACCACTCTGGCCAAACCCTGCTTTCCCCGCAAATCAAACCTAGTGAAAAGTGAAGACAACAAATTATGCTATAAAACTGCGTTTACAGTATATCTAAATTGTATTTGTGAAATTTTTTAGAAAACTTTTGAAAATATGACTTAGTAAAACACTCTTATTTTTCGAGTTCTATGAGGGAAATGACCACTGTGGCCAAACCCTTTTTTCTCAGCAAATCAAACCTATTGGGAAATAAAGACAACATATTATACTAAAAAACTGCATTTACAGTATATCTGAATTGTATTTGTGACATTTTTGAGAAAACTTTTAAAAATATGACTTAGTAAAACACTCTTATTTTTTGGAGTTCTATGAGGCAAATGACCACTGTGGCCAAACCCTGCTTCGCCAGCAAATCAAACCTAGTGGAAAGTGAAGAAAACAAACTATGCTAAAAAACTGCATTTACAGTATATCTGAATTGTATTTGTGACATTTTTGAGAAAACTTTTAAAAATATGACTTAGTAAAACACTCTTATTTTTCGAGTTCTATGAGGCAAATGACCACTGTGGCCAAACCCTGCTTCGCCAGCTAATCAAGCCTAGTGGAAAGTGAAGACAACAAACCATGCTAAAAAACTGCATTTACAGTATATCTGAATTATATTTGTGAAATTTTTAGAAAACTTTTAAAAATATGACTTAGTTAAACACTCTTATTTTTCGAGTTCTATGAGGGAAATGACCACTGTGGCCAAAACCTTCTTCCTCAGCGAATTAAGCCTAGTGAAAAAGGAAGACAACAAATCATACTAAAAAACTGCATTTACAGTATATCTGAATTGTATTTGTGACATTTTTGAGAAAACTTTTAAAAATATGACTTAGTAAAACACTCTTATTTTTTGAGTTCTATGAGGCAAATGACGACTGTGGCCAAACCCTGCTTCCCCAGCAAATCAAACCTAGTGGAGAATGAAGACAAGAAGTCATACTAAAAAACTGCATTTACAGTATATCGGAATTGTATTTGTGACATTTTTGAGAAAACTTTTAAAAATATGACTTAGTAAAACACTCTTATTTTTCGAGTTCTATGAGGGAAATGACCACTGTGGCCAAACCTTTCTTTCTCAGCTAATCAAACCTAAAGGAAAATGAAGACAACATATTGTACTAAAAAACTGCATTTATAATATATCTGAAATGTATTTGTGAAATTTTTTAGAAAACTTTTAAAATATGACTTAGTAAAACACTCTTATTTTTCGAGTTCTTTGAGGAAAATGACCACTGTGGCCAAACCTTTCTTTCTCAGCTAATCAAACCTAAGGGAAAGTAAAGACAACAAATTATGTTAAAAAACTGCATTTACAGTATATCTGAATTGTATTTGTGAAATTTTTTAGAAAACTTTTAAAAATATGACTTAGTAAAACACTCTTATTTTTCGAGTTCTTTGAGGAAAATGACCACTGTGGCCAAGCCCTAATGCCCCAGCAAATCAAACCTAGTGGAAAGTGAAGACAACAAACCATGGTAGAAACTGCATTTACAGTATATCTGAATTGTATTTGTGAAATTTTTAGAAAACTTTTAAAAATATGACTTAGTTAAACACTCTTATTTTTCGAGTTCTATGAGGGAAATGACCACATTGGCCAAACGCTTCTTCCTCAGCGAATTAAACCTAGTGGAAAATAAAGACAACATATCATACTAAAAAACTGCATTTACAGTATATCTGAAGTGTATTTGTGAAATTTTTTAGAAAACTTTTAAAAATATGACTTAGTAAAACACTCTTATTTTTTGAGTTCTATGAGGAAAATGACCACTGTGGCCAAACCCTTCTTTCTCAGCAAATCAAACCTAGTGAAAAATGAAGACAACAAATTATGCTATAAAACTGCGTTTACAGTATATCTAAATTGTATTTGTGAAATTTTTGAGAAAACTTTTAAAAATATGACTTAGTAAAACACTCTTATTTTTCGAGTTCTATGAGGCAAATGACCACTCTGGCCAAACCCTGCTTTCCCCGCAAATCAAACCTAGTGAAAAGTGAAGACAACAAATTATGCTATAAAACTGCGTTTACAGTATATCTAAATTGTATTTGTGAAATTTTTTAGAAAACTTTTGAAAATATGACTTAGTAAAACACTCTTATTTTTCGAGTTCTATGAGGGAAATGACCACTGTGGCCAAACCCTGCTTTCTTAGCAAATAAAGCCTAGTGGAAAGTAAAGACAACAAATCATGCTAAAAAACTGCATTTACAGTATATCTGAATTGTATTTGTGAAATTTTTTAGAAAACTTTTAAAAATATGACTTAGTAAAACACTCTTATTTTTCGAGTTCTATGAGGGAAATGACCACTGTGGCGAAACCCTTCTTTCTCAGCGAATCAAGCCTAGTGAAGAATGAAGACAACAAATCATACTAAAAAACTGCATTAACAGTATATCTGAATTGTATTTGTGACATTTTTGAGAAAACTTTTAAAAATATGACTTAGTAAAACACTCTTATTTTTCGAGTTCTATGAGGGAAATGACCACTGTGGCCAAAGCCTTCTTCCTCAGCGAATTAAGCCTAGTAAAAAAGGAAGACAACAAATCATACTAAAAAACTGCATTTACAGTATATCTAAATTGTATTTGTGAAATTTTTTAGAAAACTTTTCAAAATATGACTTAGTAAAACACTCTTATTTTTCGAGTTCTATGAGGGAAATGAACACTGTGTCCAAACCCTTCCTTCTCAGCGAATCAAACCTAGTGAAAAATGAAGACAACAAGTCATGCTAAAAAACTGCATTTACAGTATATCTGAATTGTATTTGTGACATTTTTGAGAAAACTTTTAAAAATATGACTTAGTAAAACACTCTGATTTTTTGAGTTCTATGAGAAAAATGACCACTGTGGCGAAACCCTGCTTCCTTAGCAAATCAAACCTAGTGGAAAGTGAAGACAACAAGTCATGCTATAAAACTGCTTTTACAGTATATCTGAATTGTATTTGTGAAATTTTTTAGAAAACTTTTAAAAATATGACTTAGTAAAACACTCTTATTTTTCGAGTTCTATGAGGAAAATGACCACTGTGGCCAAACCCTGCTTCCCCAGCAAATCGAACCTAGTGGAGAGTGAAGACAACCAACCATGCTATAAAACTGCATTTACAGTATATCTGAATTGTATTTGTGAAATTTTTAGAAAACTTTTAAAAATATGACTTAGTAAAACACTCTTATTTTTCGAGTTCTATGAGGGAAATGACCACTGTGGCCAAACCTTTCTTTCTCAGCGAATCAAACCTAGTGGGAAATAAAGACAACAAATTATACTAAAAAACTGCATTTACAGTATATCTGAATTATATTTGTGAATTTTTTTAGAAAACTTTTAAAAATATGACTTAGTAAAATACTCTTATTTTTCGAGTTCTATGAGGGAAATGACCACTGTGGCCAAACCTTTTTTTCTCAGCGAATCAAACCTAGTGGAAAATAAAGACAACATATTGTACTAAAAAACTGCATTTATAATATATCTGAAATGTATTTGTGAAAATTTTTAGAAAACTTTTAAAAATATGACTTAGTAAAACACTCTGATTTTTTGAGTTCTATGAGAAAAATGACCACTGTGGCCAAACCCTGCTTCCTTAGCAAATCAAACCTAGTGGAAAGTGAAGACAACAAGTCTTGCTATAAAACTGCATTTACAGTATATCTGAATTGTATTTGTGAAATTTTTTAAAAAACTTTTAAAAATATGACTTAGTAAAACACTCTTATTTTTTGAGTTCTATGAGGAAAATGACCACTGTGGCCAAACCCTGCTTCCCCAGCAAATCGAACCTAGTGGAGAGTGAAGACAACCAACCATGCTATAAAACTGCATTTACAGTATATCTGAATTGTATTTGTGAAATTTTTAGAAAACTTTTAAAAATATGACTTAGTAAAACACTCTTATTTTTCGAGTTCTATGAGGGAAATGACCACTGTGGCCAAACCTTTTTTTCTCAGCGAATCAAACCTAGTGAAAAATAAAGACAACATATCATACTAAAAAACTGCATTAACAGTATATCTGAATTGTATTTGTGACATTTTTGAGAAAACTTTTAAAAATATGACTTAGTAAAACACTCTTATTTTTCGAGTTCTATGAGGCAAATGACCACTGTGGCCAAACCCTGCTTCGCCAGCAAATCAAACCTAGTGGAAAGTGAAGACAACAAACCATGCTAAAAAACTGCATTTACAGTATATCTGAATTATATTTGTGAAATTTTTAGAAAACTTTTAAAAATATGACTTAGTTAAACACTCTTATTTTTCGAGTTCTATGAGGGAAATGACCACTGTGGCCAAACCCTTCTTCCTTCGCGAATTAAGCCTAGTGAAAAAGGAAGACAACAAATCATACTAAAAAACTGCATTTACAGTATATCTGAATTGTATTTGTGACATTTTTGAGAAAACTTTTAAAAATATGACTTAGTAAAACACTCTTATTTTTTGAGTTCTATGAGGCAAATGACGACTGTGGCCAAACCCTGCTTCCCCAGCAAATCAAACCTAGTGGAGAATGAAGACAAGAAGTCATACTAAAAAACTGCATTTACAGTATATCGGAGTTGTATTTGTGACATTTTTGAGAAAACTTTTAAAAATATGACTTAGTAAAACACTCTTATTTTTCGAGTTCTATGAGGCAAATGACCACTGTGGCCAAACCCTGCTTCCCTAGCAAATCAAACCTAGTGAAAAGTGAAGACAACAAACCATGCTAAAAAACTGCATTTACAGTATATCTGAATTGTATTTGTGAAATTGTTAGAAAACTTTTAAAAATATGACTTAGTTAAACACTCTTATTTTTCGAGTTCTATGAGGGAAATGACCACTGTGGCCAAACCCCTCTTCCTCAGCGAATTAAACCTAGTGAAAAAGGAAGACAACAAATCATACTAAAAAACTGCATTTACAGTATATCTGAATTGTATTTGTGAAATTTTTTAGAAAACTTTTAATAATATGACTTAGTAAAACACTCTTATTTTTCGAGTTCTATGAGGGAAATGACCACTGTGGCCAAACCTTTCTTTCTCAGCTAATCAAACCTAAAGGAAAATGAAGACAACATATCGTACTAAAAAACTGCATTTATAATATATCTGAAATGTATTTGTGAAATTTTTTAGAAAACTTTTAAAAATATGACTTAGTAAAACACTCTTATTTTTCGAGTTCTATGAGGGAAATGAACACTGTGTCCAAACCCTTCTTTCTCAGCGAATCAAACCTAGTGAAAAATGAAGACAACAGGTCATGCTAAAAAACTGCATTTACAGTATATCTGAATTGTATTTGTGACATTTTTGAGAAAACTTTTAAAAATATGACTTAGTTAAACACTCTTATTTTTCGAGTTCTATGAGGGAAATGACTACTGTGGCCAAACCTTTCTTTCTCAGCTAATCAAACCTAGTGGAAAATAAAGACAACATATTGTACTAAAAAACTGCATTTATAATATATCTGAAATGTATTTGTGAAATTTTTTAGAAAACTTTTAAAAATATGACTTAGTAAAACACTCTTATTTTTCGAGTTCTATGAGGGAAATGACCACTGTGGCCAAACCTTTCTTTCTCAGCGAATTAAACCTAATGGGAAATAAAGACAACAAATTATACTAAAAAACTGCATTTACAGTATATCTGAATTATATTTGTGAATTTTTTTAGAAAACTTTTAAAAATATGACTTAGTAAAATACTCTTATTTTTCGAGTTCTATGAGGGAAATGACCACTGTGGCGAAACCCTTCTTTCTCAGCGAATCAAGCCTAGTGAAGAATGAAGACAACAAATCATACTAAAAAACTGCATTAACAGTATATCTGAATTGTATTTGTGACATTTTTGAGAAAACTTTTAAAAATATGACTTAGTAAAACACTCTTATTTTTCGAGTTCTATGAGGGAAATGACCACTGTGGCCAAAGCCTTCTTCCTCAGCGAATTAGGCCTAGTAAAAAAGGAAGACAACAAATCATACTAAAAAACTGCATTTACAGTATATCTAAATTGTATTTGTGAAATTTTTTAGAAAACTTTTAAAAATATGACTTAGTAAAACACTCTTATTTTTCGAGTTCTATGAGGGAAATGAACACTGTGTCCAAACCCTTCCTTCTCAGCGAATCAAACCTAGTGAAAAATGAAGACAACAGGTCATGCTAAAAAACTGCATTTACAGTATATCTGAATTGTATTTGTGACATTTTTGAGAAAACTTTTAAAAATATGACTTAGTTAAACACTCTTATTTTTCGAGTTCTATGAGGGAAATGACCACTGTGGCCAAACCTTTCTTTCTCCGCTAATCAAACCTAGTGGAAAATAAAGACAACATATTGTACTAAAAAACTGCATTTATAATATATCTGAAATGTATTTGTGAAATTTTTTAGAAAACTTTTAAAAATATGACTTAGTAAAACACTCTGATTTTTTGAGTTCTATGAGAAAAATGACCACTGTGGCCAAACCTTTTTTTCTCAGCGAATCAAACCTAGTGAAAAATAAAGACAACATATTATACTAAAAAATTGCATTAACAGTATATCTGAATTGTATTTGTGACATTTTTGAGAAAACTTTTAAAAATATGACTTAGTAAAACACTCTTATTTTTCGAGTTCTATGAGGCAAATGACCACTGTGGCCAAACCCTGCTTCGCCAGCAAATCAAACCTAGTGGAAAGTGAAGACAACAAACCATGCTAAAAAACTGCATTTACAGTATATCTGAATTATATTTGTGAAATTTTTAGAAAACTTTTAAAAATATGACTTAGTTAAACACTCTTATTTTTCGAGTTCTATGAGGGAAATGACCACTGTGGCCAAACCCTTCTTCCTTCGCGAATTAAGCCTAGTGAAAAAGGAAGACAACAAATCATACTAAAAAACTGCATTTACAGTATATCTGAATTGTATTTGTGACATTTTTGAGAAAACTTTTAAAAATATGACTTAGTAAAACACTCTTATTTTTTGAGTTCTATGAGGCAAATGACGACTGTGGCCAAACCCTGCTTTCCCAGCAAATCAAACCTAGTGGAGAATGAAGACAAGAAGTCATACTAAAAAACTGCATTTACAGTATATCGGAGTTGTATTTGTGACATTTTTGAGAAAACTTTTAAAAATATGACTTAGTAAAACACTCTTATTTTTCGAGTTCTATGAGGCAAATGACCACTGTGGCCAAACCCTGCTTCCCTAGCAAATCAAACCTAGTGAAAAGTGAAGACAACAAACCATGCTAAAAAACTGCATTTACAGTATATCTGAATTGTATTTGTGAAATTGTTAGAAAACTTTTAAAAATATGACTTAGTTAAACACTCTTATTTTTCGAGTTCTATGAGGGAAATGACCACTGTGGCCAAACCCCTCTTCCTCAGCGAATTAAACCTAGTGAAAAAGGAAGACAACAAATCATACTAAAAAACTGCATTTACAGTATATCTGAATTGTATTTGTGAAATTTTTTAGAAAACTTTTAATAATATGACTTAGTAAAACACTCTTATTTTTCGAGTTCTATGAGGGAAATGACCACTGTGGCCAAACCTTTCTTTCTCAGCTAATCAAACCTAAAGGAAAATGAAGACAACATATTGTACTAAAAAACTGCATTTATAATATATCTGAAATGTATTTGTGAAATTTTTTAGAAAACTTTTAAAAATATGACTTAGTAAAACACTCTTATTTTTCGAGTTCTATGAGGGAAATGAACACTGTGTCCAAACCCTTCTTTCTCAGCGAATCAAACCTAGTGAAAAATGAAGACAACAGGTCATGCTAAAAAACTGCATTTACAGCATATCTGAATTGTATTTGTGACATTTTTGAGAAAACTTTTAAAAATATGACTTAGTTAAACACTCTTATTTTTCGAGTTCTATGAGGGAAATGACTACTGTGGCCAAACCTTTCTTTCTCAGCTAATCAAACCTAGTGGAAAATAAAGACAACATATTGTACTAAAAAACTGCATTTATAATATATCTGAAATGTATTTGTGAAATTTTTTAGAAAACTTTTAAAAATATGACTTAGTAAAACACTCTTATTTTTCGAGTTCTATGAGGGAAATGACCACTGTGGCCAAACCTTTCTTTCTCAGCGAATTAAACCTAATGGGAAATAAAGACAACAAATTATACTAAAAAACTGCATTTACAGTATATCTGAATTATATTTGTGAATTTTTTTAGAAAACTTTTAAAAATATGACTTAGTAAAATACTCTTATTTTTCGAGTTCTATGAGGGAAATGACCACTGTGGCGAAACCCTTCTTTCTCAGCGAATCAAGCCTAGTGAAGAATGAAGACAACAAATCATACTAAAAAACTGCATTAACAGTATATCTGAATTGTATTTGTGACATTTTTGAGAAAACTTTTAAAAATATGACTTAGTAAAACACTCTTATTTTTCGAGTTCTATGAGGGAAATGACCACTGTGGCCAAAGCCTTCTTCCTCAGCGAATTAGGCCTAGTAAAAAAGGAAGACAACAAATCATACTAAAAAACTGCATTTACAGTATATCTAAATTGTATTTGTGAAATTTTTTAGAAAACTTTTAAAAATATGACTTAGTAAAACACTCTTATTTTTCGAGTTCTATGAGGGAAATGAACACTGTGTCCAAACCCTTCCTTCTCAGCGAATCAAACCTAGTGAAAAATGAAGACAACAGGTCATGCTAAAAAACTGCATTTACAGTATATCTGAATTGTATTTGTGACATTTTTGAGAAAACTTTTAAAAATATGACTTAGTTAAACACTCTTATTTTTCGAGTTCTATGAGGGAAATGACCACTGTGGCCAAACCTTTCTTTCTCAGCTAATCAAACCTAGTGGAAAATAAAGACAACATATTGTACTAAAAAACTGCATTTATAATATATCTGAAATGTATTTGTGAAATTTTTTAGAAAACTTTTAAAAATATGACTTAGTAAAACACTCTGATTTTTTGAGTTCTATGAGAAAAATGACCACTGTGGCCAAACCTTTTTTTCTCAGCGAATCAAACCTAGTGAAAAATAAAGACAACATATTATACTAAAAAATTGCATTAACAGTATATCTGAATTGTATTTGTGACATTTTTGAGAAAACTTTTAAAAATATGACTTAGTAAAACACTCTTATTTTTCGAGTTCTATGAGGCAAATGACCACTGTGGCCAAACCCTGCTTCGCCAGCAAATCAAACCTAGTGGAAAGTGAAGACAACAAACCATGCTAAAAAACTGCATTTACAGTATATCTGAATTGTATTTGTGAAATTTTTTAGAAAACTTTTAAAAATATGACTTAGTAAAACACTCTTATTTTTCGAGTTCTATGAGGAAAATGACCACTGTGGCCAAACCCTGCTTCCCCAGCAAATCGAACCTAGTGAAAAGTGAAGACAACCAACCATGCTATAAAACTGCATTTACAGTATATCTGAATTGTATTTGTGAAATTTTTAGAAAACTTTTAAAAATATGACTTAGTAAAACACTCTTATTTTTCGAGTTCTATGAGGGAAATGACCACTGTGGCCAAACCTTTCTTTCTCAGCGAATCAAACCTAGTGGGAAATAAAGACAACAAATTATACTAAAAAACTGCATTTACAGTATATCTGAATTATATTTGTGAATTTTTTTAGAAAACTTTTAAAAATATGACTTAGTAAAATACTCTTATTTTTCGAGTTCTATGAGGGAAATGACCACTGTGGCCAAACCTTTTTTTCTCAGCGAATCAAACCTAGTGAAAAATAAAGACAACATATTATACTAAAAAATTGCATTAACAGTATATCTGAATTGTATTTGTGACATTTTTGAGAAAACTTTTAAAAATATGACTTAGTAAAACACTCTTATTTTTCGAGTTCTATGAGGCAAATGACCACTGTGGCCAAACCCTGCTTCGCCAGCAAATCAAACCTAGTGGAAAGTGAAGACAACAAACCATGCTAAAAAACTGCATTTACAGTATATCTGAATTATATTTGTGAAATTTTTAGAAAACTTTTAAAAATATGACTTAGTTAAACACTCTTATTTTTCGAGTTCTATAAGGGAAATGACCACTGTGGCCAAACCCTTCTTCCTTCGCGAATTAAGCCTAGTGAAAAAGGAAGACAACAAATCATACTAAAAAACTGCATTTACAGTATATCTGAATTGTATTTGCGACATTTTTGAAAAAACTTTTAAAAATATGACTTAGTAAAACACTCTTATTTTTTGAGTTCTATGAGGCAAATGACGACTGTGGCCAAACTCTGCTTCCCCAGCAAATCAAACCTAGTGGAGAATGAAGACAAGAAGTCATACTAAAAAACTGCATTTACAGTATATCGGAATTGTATTTGTGACATTTTTGAGAAAACTTTTAAAAATATGACTTAGTAAAACACTCTTATTTTTCGAGTTCTATGAGGCAAATGACCACTGTGGCCAAACCCTGCTTCCCTAGCAAATCAAACCTAGTGAAAAATGAAAGCAACAAACCATGCTAAAAAACTGCATTTACAGTATATCTGAATTGTATTTGTGAAATTGTTAGAAAACTTTTAAAAATATGACTTAGTTAAACACTCTTATTTTTCGAGTTCTATGAGGGAAATGACCACTGTGGCCAAACCCCTCTTCCTCAGCGAATTAAACCTAGTAAAAAAGGAAGACAACAAATCATACTAAAAAACTGCATTTACAGTATATCTGAATTGTATTTGTGAAATTTTTTAGAAAACTTTTAATAATATGACTTAGTAAAACACTCTTATTTTTCGAGTTCTATGAGGGAAATGACCACTGTGGCCAAACCTTACTTTCTCAGCTAATCAAACCTAAAGGAAAATGAAGACAACATATTGTACTAAAAAACTGCATTTATAATATATCTGAAATGTATTTGTGAAATTTTTTAGAAAACTTTTAAAAATATGACTTAGTAAAACACTCTTATTTTTCGAGTTCTATGAGGGAAATGAACACTGTGTCCAAACCCTTCTTTCTCAGCGAATCAAACCTAGTGAAAAATGAAGACAACAGGTCATGCTAAAAAACTGCATTTACAGTATATCTGAATTGTATTTGTGACATTTTTGAGAAAACTTTTAAAAATATGACTTAGTTAAACACTCTTATTTTTCGAGTTCTATGAGGGAAATGACCACTGTGGCCAAACCTTTCTTTCTCAGCGAATTAAACCTAGTGGAAAATAAAGACAACATATTATACTAAAAAACTGCATTTACAGTATATCTGAGTTGTATTTGTGACATTTTTGAGAAAACTTTTAAAAATATGACTTAGTAAAACACTCTTATTTTTTGAGTTCTATGAGGCAAATGACGACTGTGGCCAAACCCTGCTTCCCCAGCAAATCAAACCTAGTGGAGAATGAAGACAAGAATTCATGCTAAAAAACTGCATTTACAGTATATCGGAATTGTATTTGTGACATTTTTGAGAAAACTTTTAAAAATATGACTTAGTAAAACACTCTTATTTTTCGAGTTCTATGAGGCAAATGACCACTGTGGCCAAACCCTGCTTCCCTAGCAAATCAAACCTAGTGAAAAGTGAAGACAACAAACCATGCTAAAAAAACTGCATTTACAGTATATCTGAATTGTATTTGTGAAATTGTTAGAAAACTTTTAAAAATATGACTTAGTTAAACACTCTTATTTTTCGAGTTCTATGAGGGAAATGACCACTGTGGCCAAACCCCTCTTCCTCAGCGAATTAAACCTAGTAAAAAAGGAAGACAACAAATTATACTAAAAAACTGCATTTACAGTATATCTGAATTGTATTTGTGAAATTTTTTAGAAAACTTTTAATAATATGACTTAGTTAAACACTCTTATTTTTCGAGTTCTATGAGGGAAATGACCACTGTGGCCAAACCTTTCTTTCTCAGCTAATCAAACCTAGTGGAAAATAAAGACAACACATTGTACTAAAAAACTGCATTTATAATATATCTGAAATGTATTTGTGAAATTTTTTAGAAAACTTTTAAAAATATGACTTAGTAAAACACTCTGATTTTTTGAGTTCTATGAGGAAAATGACCACTGTGGCCAAACCCTGCTTCCTTAGCAAATTAAACCTAGTGGAAAGTGAAGACAACAAGTCATGCTATAAAACTGCATTTACAGTATATCTGAATTGTATTTGTGAAATTTTTTAGAAAACTTTTAAAAATATGACTTAGTAAACCACTCTTATTTTTCGAGTTCTATGAGGGAAATGACCACTGTGGCCAAACCTTTCTTTCTCAGCTAATCAAACCTAGTGGAAAATAAAGACAACACATTGTACTAAAAAACTGCATTTATAATATATCTGAAATGTATTTGTGAAATTTTTTAGAAAACTTTTAAAAATATGACTTAGTAAAACACTCTGATTTTTTGAGTTCTATGAGGAAAATGACCACTGTGGCCAAACCCTGCTTCCTTAGCAAATTAAACCTAGTGGAAAGTGAAGACAACAAGTCATGCTATAAAACTGCATTTACAGTATATCTGAATTGTATTTGTGAAATTTTTTAGAAAACTTTTAAAAATATGACTTAGTAAAACACTCTTATTTTTCGAGTTCTATGAGGGAAATGACCACTGTGGCCAAACCTTTCTTTCTCAGCGAATCAAACCTAGTGGGAAAAAAAGACAACAAATTATACTAAAAAACTGCATTTACAGTATATCTGAATTATATTTGTGAATTTTTTTAGAAAACTTTTAAAAATATGACTTAGTAAAATACTCTTATTTTTCGAGTTCTATGAGGGAAATGACCACTGTGGCCAAACCTTTTTTTCTCAGCGAATCAAACCTAGTGGAAAATAAAGACAACATATTATACTAAAAAACTGCATTAACAGTATATCTGAATTGTATTTGTGACATTTTTGAGAAAACTTTTAAAAATATGACTTAGTAAAACACTCTTATTTTTCGAGTTCTATGAGGCAAATGACCACTGTGGCCAAACCCTGCTTTGCCAGCAAATCAAACCTAGTGGAAAGTGAAGACAACAAACCATGCTAAAAAACTGCATTTACAGTATATCTGAATTATATTTGTGAAATTTTTAGAAAACTTTTAAAAATATGACTTAGTTAAACACTCTTATTTTTCGAGTTCTATGAGGGAAATGACCACTGTGGCCAAACCCTTCTTCCTCAGCGAATTAAGCCTAGTGAAAAAGAAAGACAACAAATCATACTAAAAAACTGCATTTACAGTATATCTGAATTGTATTTGTGACATTTTTGAGAAAACTTTTAAAAATATGACTTAGTAAAACACTCTTATTTTTTGAGTTCTATGAGGCAAATGACGACTGTGGCCAAACCCTGCTTCCCCAGCAAATCAAACCTAGTGGAGAATGAAGACAAGAAGTCATACTAAAAAACTGCATTTACAGTATATCGGAATTGTATTTGTGACATTTTTGAGAAAACTTTTAAAAATATGACTTAGTAAAACACTCTTATTTTTCGAGTTCTATGAGGCAAATGACCACTGTGGCCAAACCCTGCTTCCCTAGCAAATCAAGCCTAGTGAAAAGTGAAGACAACAAACCATGCTAAAAAACTGCATTTACAGTATATCTGAATTGTAATTGTGAAATTGTTAGAAAACTTTTAAAAATATGACTTAGTTAAACACTCTTATTTTTCGAGTTCTATGAGGGAAATGACCACTGTGGCCAAACCCCTCTTCCTCAGCGAATTAAACCTAGTAAAAAAGGAAGACAACAAATCATACTAAAAAACTGCATTTACAGTATATCTGAATTGTATTTGTGAAATTTTTTAGAAAACTTTTAATAATATGACTTAGTAAAACACTCTTATTTTTCGAGTTCTATGAGGGAAATGACCACTGTGGCCAAACCTTTCTTTCTCAGCTAATCAAACCTAAAGGAAAATGAAGACAACATATTGTACTAAAAAACTGCATTTATAATATATCTGAAATGTATTTGTGAAATTTTTTAGAAAACTTTTAAAAATATGACTTAGTAAAACACTCTTATTTTTTGAGTTCTACAGGGTGGGCCAAAAGAAACCAAGGGGTGTAAAAGTTTAATAACTTTTTTATTTATTAACTTTTTTTTATTTTTTCTTTCAGATTATATAATATACAAAATGGAAATTTTTTTACACTAAGTATGAAAAATTATGTCTCTTAAATGACCACCGTTTTCAGCTTCGCACTGATGGGCTCTTTTTAGAGCATTTTCCATAACATCTTTCAAAACTTGTGGCTGTAGCGTTCGAATTTCTGCAACAATGTTTGCCTTGAGTTCAAGGATTGTCTCTGGCTTGTTCACATACACTCGCTCCTTCAAAAAACCCCAAAGAAAATAGTCGGGTGCTGTCAAATCTGGCGATCGCGCTGGCCAAATAATTTCCGAATTTCGAGAAATTATTCGCTCTCCAAAAATTTGACTTAAAAGTGCCATTGTGTCTCGAGCAGTATGGGCAGTGGCTCCGTCCTGCTGAAACCACATACCAGGTCTGTTTTCAAGAGCAGGACGTAAAAAATTTTCTATCATAAACCGATACCGCTCTCCATTTACGGTTACAGCACTTCCATCTTCATTCTCGAAGAAGTAGGGCCCAATGACATTTTCAGATGTGATCCCACACCATACTGTACACCTGATGGGATGCAATTGGCGTTGATGAATGGCTCTTGGATTTTGAGAACCCCAGAACCTACAGTTCTGCTTATTAACAAAGCCATTCAGATGAAAATGAGCTTCATCACTCATAATCAAATTTTCAATAAAGTTGATTTCATTTCTGGCCAACTCTTGAAATTGAACTGCAAAATTTAGACGTTGCCGATGATCTGCGGGTTTTAATTCTTGGACCAATTGCACCTTATATGGGTATAACTGTAAATCTTTTTTTAAAATGCGCCGTAGTGACGTACGAGACATTTCTAGCTGAGCAGAACGCCTTCTGCCAGATGTTTCTGGTGCTTCGTTAACACTTTGCTGTACTCGTTCAATATTTTCCGCAGTGCAACTTAAACGTGGTCTACCGGTTCAAGGCAAATCTCTTACGCTGCCATGTTAGTGATGACGATTAACTAAGCAACGAATCCTCGCTTCAGAGGGCGAAATTCTGACGTTAAAATGTCGACGATATGCTCTTTGCGTTAAAATATTTGATCTCTGGTTTAAATAATAAAATTCTATTGTTCTGGTTCTCTGTTCAGTTGTAAACCTCTCCATTATAAATTCTCCAAGTGTTGTCTATATAATCTGATAGAAAAAATAAAAAAAAATTAATAAACAAAAAAGTTATTAAACTTTTACACCCCTTGGTTTCTTTTGGCCCACCCTGTATGAGGAAAATGACCACTGTGGCCAAACCCTGCTTCCCCAGCAAATAAAACCTAGTGAAAAGTAAAGACAACAAATCATGCTAAAAAACTGCATTTACAGTATATCTGATTTGTATTTGTGAAATTTTTTAGAAAACTTTTAAAAATATGACTTAGTAAAACACTCTTATTTTTCGAGTTCTTTGAGGAAAATGACCACTGTGGCCAAGCCCTAATGCCCCAGCAAATCAAACCTAGTGGAAAGTGAAGACAACCAACCATGGTAAAAACTGCATTTACAGTATATCTAAATTGTATTTGTGAAATTTTTAGAAAACTTTTAAAAATATGACTTAGTTAAACACTCTTATTTTTCGAGTTCTATGAGGGAAATGACCACATTGGCCAAACGCTTCTTCCTCAGCGAATTAAACCTAGTGGAAAATGAAGACAACATATCATACTAAAAAACTGCATTTACAGTATATCTGAAGTGTATTTGTGAAATTTTTTAGAAAACTTTTAAAAATATGACTTAGTAAAACACTCTTATTTTTTGAGTTCTATGAGGAAAATGACCACTGTGGCCAAACCCTTCTTTCTCAGCAAATCAAACCTAGTGAAAAATGAAGACAACAAATTATGCTATAAAACTGCGTTTACAGTATATCTAAATTGTATTTGTGAAATTTTTGAGAAAACTTTTAAAAATATGACTTAGTAAAACACTCTTATTTTTCGAGTTCTATGAGGCAAATGACCACTCTGGCCAAACCCTGCTTTCCCCGCAAATCAAACCTAGTGAAAAGTGAAGACAACAAATTATGCTATAAAACTGCGTTTACAGTATATCTAAATTGTATTTGTGAAATTTTTTAGAAAACTTTTGAAAATATGACTTAGTAAAACACTCTTATTTTTCGAGTTCTATGAGGGAAATGACCACTGTGGCCAAACCCTTTTTTCTCAGCAAATCAAACCTATTGGGAAATAAAGACAACATATTATACTAAAAAACTGCATTTACAGTATATCTGAATTGGATTTGTGACATTTTTGAGAAAACTTTTAAAAATATGACTTAGTAAAACACTCTTATTTTTTGGAGTTCTATGAGGCAAATGACCACTGTGGCCAAACCCTGCTTCGCCAGCAAATCAAACCTAGTGGAAAGTGAAGAAAACAAACTATGCTAAAAAACTGCATTTACAGTATATCTGAATTGTATTTGTGACATTTTTGAGAAAACTTTTAAAAATATGACTTAGTAAAACACTCTTATTTTTCGAGTTCTATGAGGCAAATGACCACTGTGGCCAAACCCTGCTTTGCCAGCTAATCAAGCCTAGTGGAAAGTGAAGACAACAAACCATGCTAAAAAACTGCATTTACAGTATATCTGAATTATATTTGTGAAATTTTTAGAAAACTTTTAAAAATATGACTTAGTTAAACACTCTTATTTTTCGAGTTCTATGAGGGAAATGACCACTGTGGCCAAAACCTTCTTCCTCAGCGAATTAAGCCTAGTGAAAAAGGAAGACAACAAATCATACTAAAAAACTGCATTTACAGTATATCTGAATTGTATTTGTGACATTTTTGAGAAAACTTTTAAAAATATGACTTAGTAAAACACTCTTATTTTTTGAGTTCTATGAGGCAAATGACGACTGTGGCCAAACCCTGCTTCCCCAGCAAATCAAACCTAGTGGAGAATGAAGACAAGAAGTCATACTAAAAAACTGCATTTACAGTATATCGGAATTGTATTTGTGACATTTTTGAGAAAACTTTTAAAAATATGACTTAGTAAAACACTCTTATTTTTCGAGTTCTATGAGGGAAATGACCACTGTGGCCAAACCTTTCTTTCTCAGCTAATCAAACCTAAAGGAAAATGAAGACAACATATTGTACTAAAAAACTGCATTTATAATATATCTGAAATGTATTTGTGAAATTTTTTAGAAAACTTTTAAAATATGACTTAGTAAAACACTCTTATTTTTCGAGTTCTTTGAGGAAAATGACCACTGTGGCCAAACCTTTCTTTCTCAGCTAATCAAACCTAAGGGAAAGTAAAGACAACAAATTATGTTAAAAAACTGCATTTACAGTATATCTGAATTGTATTTGTGAAATTTTTTAGAAAACTTTTAAAAATATGACTTAGTAAAACACTCTTATTTTTCGAGTTCTTTGAGGAAAATGACCACTGTGGCCAAGCCCTAATGCCCCAGCAAATCAAACCTAGTGGAAAGTGAAGACAACAAACCATGGTAGAAACTGCATTTACAGTATATCTGAATTGTATTTGTGAAATTTTTAGAAAACTTTTAAAAATATGACTTAGTTAAACACTCTTATTTTTCGAGTTCTATGAGGGAAATGACCACATTGGCCAAACGCTTCTTCCTCAGCGAATTAAACCTAGTGGAAAAAAAAGACAACATATCATACTAAAAAACTGCATTTACAGTATATCTGAAGTGTATTTGTGAAATTTTTTAGAAAACTTTTAAAAATATGACTTAGTAAAACACTCTTATTTTTTGAGTTCTATGAGGAAAATGACCACTGTGGCCAAACCCTTCTTTCTCAGCAAATCAAACCTAGTGAAAAATGAAGACAACAAATTATGCTATAAAACTGCGTTTACAGTATATCTAAATTGTATTTGTGAAATTTTTGAGAAAACTTTTAAAAATATGACTTAGTAAAACACTCTTATTTTTCGAGTTCTATGAGGCAAATGACCACTCTGGCCAAACCCTGCTTTCCCCGCAAATCAAACCTAGTGAAAAGTGAAGACAACAAATTATGCTATAAAACTGCGTTTACAGTATATCTAAATTGTATTTGTGAAATTTTTTAGAAAACTTTTGAAAATATGACTTAGTAAAACACTCTTATTTTTCGAGTTCTATGAGGGAAATGACCACTGTGGCCAAACCCTTTTTTCTCAGCAAATCAAACCTATTGGGAAATAAAGACAACATATTATACTAAAAAACTGCATTTACAGTATATCTGAATTGTATTTGTGACATTTTTGAGAAAACTTTTAAAAATATGACTTAGTAAAACACTCTTATTTTTTGGAGTTCTATGAGGCAAATGACCACTGTGGCCAAACCCTGCTTTGCCAGCAAATCAAACCTAGTGGAAAGTGAAGAAAACAAACCATGCTAAAAAACTGCATTTACAGTATATCTGAATTGTATTTGTGACATTTTTGAGAAAACTTTTAAAAATATGACTTAGTAAAACACTCTTATTTTTCGAGTTCTATGAGGCAAATGACCACTGTGGCCAAACCCTGCTTCGCCAGCTAATCAAACCTAGTGGAAAGTGAAGACAACAAACCATGCTAAAAAACTGCATTTACAGTATATCTGAATTATATTTGTGAAATTTTTAGAAAACTTTTAAAAATATGACTTAGTTAAACACTCTTATTTTTCGAGTTCTATGAGGGAAATGACCACTGTGGCCAAAACCTTCTTCCTCAGCGAATTAAGCCTAGTGAAAAAGGAAGACAACAAATCATACTAAAAAACTGCATTTACAGTATATCTGAATTGTATTTGTGACATTTTTGAGAAAACTTTTAAAAATATGACTTAGTAAAACACTCTTATTTTTTGAGTTCTATGAGGCAAATGACGACTGTGGCCAAACCCTGCTTCCCCAGCAAATCGAACCTAGTGGAGAATGAAGACAAGAAGTCATACTAAAAAACTGCATTTACAGTATATCGGAATTGTATTTGTGACATTTTTGAGAAAACTTTTAAAAATATGACTTAGTAAAACACTCTTATTTTTCGAGTTCTATGAGGGAAATGACCACTGTGGCCAAACCTTTCTTTCTCAGCTAATCAAACCTAAAGGAAAATGAAGACAACATATTGTACTAAAAAACTGCATTTATAATATATCTGAAATGTATTTGTGAAATTTTTTAGAAAACTTTTAAAAATATGACTTAGTAAAACACTCTTATTTTTCGAGTTCTTTGAGGAAAATGACCACTGTGGCCAAACCTTTCTTTCTCAGCTAATCAAACCTAAGGGAAAGTAAAGACAACAAATTATGTTAAAAAACTGCATTTACAGTATATCTGAATTGTATTTGTGAAATTTTTTAGAAAACTTTTAAAAATATGACTTAGTAAAACACTCTTATTTTTCGAGTTCTTTGAGGAAAATGACCACTGTGGCCAAGCCCTAATGCCCCAGCAAATCAAACCTAGTGGAAAGTGAAGACAACAAACCATGGTAGAAACTGCATTTACAGTATATCTGAATTGTATTTGTGAAATTTTTAGAAAACTTTTAAAAATATGACTTAGTTAAACACTCTTATTTTTCGAGTTCTATGAGGGAAATGACCACATTGGCCAAACGCTTCTTCCTCAGCGAATTAAACCTAGTGGAAAATGAAGACAACATATCATACTAAAAAACCGCATTTACAGTATATCTGAAGTGTATTTGTGAAATTTTTTAGAAAACTTTTAAAAATATGACTTAGTAAAACACTCTTATTTTTCGAGTTCTTTGAGGAAAATGACCACTGTGGCCAAGCCCTAATGCCCCAGCAAATCAAACCTAGTGGAAAGTGAAGACAACAAACCATGGTAGAAACTGCATTTACAGTATATCTGAATTGTATTTGTGAAATTTTTAGAAAACTTTTAAAAATATGACTTAGTTAAACACTCTTATTTTTCGAGTTCTATGAGGGAAATGACCACATTGGCCAAACCCTTTTTTCTCAGCAAATCAAACCTATTGGGAAATAAAGACAACATATTATACTAAAAAACTGCATTTACAGTATATCTGAATTGTATTTGTGACATTTTTGAGAAAACTTTTAAAAATATGACTTAGTAAAACACTCTTATTTTTTGGAGTTCTATGAGGCAAATGACCACTGTGGCCAAACCCTGCTCCGCCAGCAAATCAAACCTAGTGGAAAGTGAAGAAAACAAACCATGCTAAAAAACTGCATTTACAGTATATCTGAATTGTATTTGTGACATTTTTGAGAAAACTTTTAAAAATATGACTTAGTAAAACACTCTTATTTTTCGAGTTCTATGAGGCAAATGACCACTGTGGCCAAACCCTGCTTCGCCAGCTAATCAAGCCTAGTGGAAAGTGAAGACAACAAACCATGCTAAAAAACTGCATTTACAGTATATCTGAATTATATTTGTGAAATTTTTAGAAAACTTTTAAAAATATGACTTAGTTAAACACTCTTATTTTTCGAGTTCTATGAGGGAAATGACCACTGTGGCCAAAACCTTCTTCCTCAGCGAATTAAGCCTAGTGAAAAAGGAAGACAACAAATCATACTAAAAAACTGCATTTACAGTATATCTGAATTGTATTTGTGACATTTTTGAGAAAACTTTTAAAAATATGACTTAGTAAGACACTCTTATTTTTTGAGTTCTATGAGGCAAATGACGACTGTGGCCAAACCCTGCTTCCCCAGCAAATCAAACCTAGTGGAGAATGAAGACAAGAAGTCATACTAAAAAACTGCATTTACAGTATATCAGAATTGTATTTGTGACATTTTTGAGAAAACTTTTAAAAATATGACTTAGTAAAACACTCTTATTTTTTGAGTTCTATGAGGCAAATGACCACTGTGGCCAAACCCTGCTTCCCTAGCAAATCAAGCCTAGTGAAAAGTGAAGACAACAAACCATGCTAAAAAACTGCATTTACAGTATATCTGAATTGTATTTGTGAAATTGTTAGAAAACTTTTAAAAATATGACTTAGTTAAACACTCTTATTTTTCGAGTTCTATGAGGGAAATGACCACTGTGGCCAAACCCCTCTTCCTCAGCGAATTAAACCTAGTAAAAAAGGAAGACAACAAATCATACTAAAAAACTGCATTTACAGTATATCTGAATTGTATTTGTGAAATTTTTTAGAAAACTTTTAATAATATGACTTAGTAAAACACTCTTATTTTTCGAGTTCTATGAGGGAAATGACCACTGTGGCCAAACCTTTCTTTCTCAGCTAATCAAACCTAAAGGAAAATGAAGACAACATATTGTACTAAAAAACTGCATTTATAATATATCTGAAATGTATTTGTGAAATTTTTTAGAAAACTTTTAAAAATATGACTTAGTAAAACACTCTTATTTTTCGAGTTCTTTGAGGAAAATGACCACTGTGGCCAAACCTTTCTTTCTCAGCTAATCAGACCTAAGGGAAAGTAAAGACAACAAATTATGCTAAAAAACTGCATTTACAGTATATCTGAATTGTATTTGTGAAATTTTTTAGAAAACTTTTAAAAATATGACTTAGTAAAACACTCTTATTTTTCGAGTTCTTTGAGGAAAATGACCACTGTGGCCAAGCCCTAATGCCCCAGCAAATCAAACCTAGTGGAAAGTGAAGACAACAAACCATGGTAGAAACTGCATTTACAGTATATCTGAATTGTATTTGTGAAATTTTTAGAAAACTTTTAAAAATATGACTTAGTTAAACACTCTTATTTTTCGAGTTCTATGAGGGAAATGACCACATTGGCCAAACCCTTTTTTCTCAGCAAATCAAACCTATTGGGAAATAAAGACAACATATTATACTAAAAAACTGCATTTACAGTATATCTGAATTGTATTTGTGACATTTTTGAGAAAACTTTTAAAAATATGACTTAGTAAAACACTCTTATTTTTTGGAGTTCTATGAGGCAAATGACCACTGTGGCCAAACCCTGCTTCGCCAGGAAATCAAACCTAGTGGAAAGTGAAGAAAACAAACCATGCTAAAAAACTGCATTTACAGTATATCTGAATTGTATTTGTGACATTTTTGAGAAAACTTTTAAAAATATGACTTAGTAAAACACTCTTATTTTTCGAGTTCTATGAGGCAAATGACCACTGTGGCCAAACCCTGCTTCGCCAGCTAATCAAACCTAGTGGAAAGTGAAGACAACAAACCATGCTAAAAAACTGCATTTACAGTATATCTGAATTATATTTGTGAAATTTTTAGAAAACTTTTAAAAATATGACTTAGTTAAACACTCTTATTTTTCGAGTTCTATGAGGGAAATGACCACTGTGGCCAAAACCTTCTTCCTCAGCGAATTAAGCCTAGTGAAAAAGGAAGACAACAAATCATACTAAAAAACTGCATTTACAGTATATCTGAATTGTATTTGTGACATTTTTGAGAAAACTTTTAAAAATATGACTTAGTAAGACACTCTTATTTTTTGAGTTCTATGAGGCAAATGACGACTGTGGCCAAACCCTGCTTCCCCAGCAAATCAAACCTAGTGGAGAATGAAGACAAGAAGTCATACTAAAAAACTGCATTTACAGTATATCGGAATTGTATTTGTGACATTTTTGAGAAAACTTTTAAAAATATGACTTAGTAAAACACTCTTATTTTTCGAGTTCTATGAGGCAAATGACCACTGTGGCCACACCCTGCTTCCCTAGCAAATCAAGCCTAGTGAAAAGTGAAGACAACAAACCATGCTAAAAAACTGCATTTACAGTATATCTGAATTGTATTTGTGAAATTGTTAGAAAACTTTTAAAAATATGACTTAGTTAAACACTCTTATTTTTCGAGTTCTATGAGGGAAATGACCACTGTGGCCAAACCCCTCTTCCTCAGCGAATTAAACCTAGTAAAAAAGGAAGACAACAAATCATACTAAAAAACTGCATTTACAGTATATCTGAATTGTATTTGTGAAATTTTTTAGAAAACTTTTAATAATATGACTTAGTAAAACACTCTTATTTTTCGAGTTCTATGAGGGAAATGACCACTGTGGCCAAACCTTTCTTTCTCAGCTAATCAAACCTAAAGGAAAATGAAGACAACATATTGTACTAAAAAACTGCATTTATAATATATCTGAAATGTATTTGTGAAATTTTTTAGAAAACTTTTAAAAATATGACTTAGTAAAACACTCTTATTTTTCGAGTTCTTTGAGGAAAATGACCACTGTGGCCAAACCTTTCTTTCTCAGCTAATCAAACCTAAGGGAAAGTAAAGACAACAAATTATGCTAAAAAACTGCATTTACAGTATATCTGAATTGTATTTGTGAAATTTTTTAGAAAACTTTTAAAAATATGACTTAGTAAAACACTCTTATTTTTCGAGTTCTTTGAGGAAAATGACCACTGTGGCCAAGCCCTAATGCCCCAGCAAATCAAACCTAGTGGAAAGTGAAGACAACAAACCATGGTAGAAACTGCATTTGCAGTATATCTGAATTGTATTTGTGAAATTTTTAGAAAACTTTTAAAAATATGACTTAGTTAAACACTCTTATTTTTCGAGTTCTATGAGGGAAATGACCACATTGGCCAAACGCTTCTTCCTCAGCGAATTAAACCTAGTGGAAAATGAAGACAACATATCATACTAAAAAACTGCATTTACAGTATATCTGAAGTGTATTTGTGAAATTTTTTAGAAAACTTTTAAAAATATGACTTAGTAAAACACTCTTATTTTTTGAGTTCTATGAGGAAAATGACCACTGTGGCCAAACCCTTCTTTCTCAGCAAATCAAACCTAGTGAAAAATGAAGACAATAAATCATACTAAAAAACTGCATTAACAGTATATCTGAATTGTATTTGTGACATTTTTGAGAAAACTTTTAAAAATATGACTTAGTAAAACACTCTTATTTTTCGAGTTCTATGAGGCAAATGACCACTCTGGCCAAACCCTGCTTTCCCCGCAAATCAAACCTAGTGAAAAGTGAAGACAACAAATTATGCTATAAAACTGCGTTTACAGTATATCTAAATTGTATTTGTGAAATTTTTTAGAAAACTTTTGAAAATATGACTTAGTAAAACACTCTTATTTTTCGAGTTCTATGAGGGAAATGACCACTGTGGCCAAACTCTTTTTTCTCAGCAAATCAAACCTATTGGGAAATGAAGACAACATATTATACTAAAAAACTGCATTTACAGTATATCTGAATTGTATTTGTGACATTTTTGAGAAAACTTTTAAAAATATGACTTAGTAAAACACTCTTATTTTTCGAGTTCTATGAGGCAAATGACCACTCTGGCCAAACCCTGCTTTCCCCGCAAATCAAACCTAGTGAAAAGTGAAGACAACAAATTATGCTATAAAACTGCGTTTACAGTATATCTAAATTGTATTTGTGAAATTTTTAGAAAACTTTTAAAAATATGACTTAGTTAAACACTCTTATTTTTCGAGTTCTATGAGGGAAATGACCACTGTGGCCAAACCTCTCTTCCTCAGCGAATTAAACCTAGTAAAAAAGGAAGACAACAAATCATACTAAAAAACTGCATTTACAGTATATCTGAATTGTATTTGTGAAATTTTTTAGAAAACTTTTAATAATATGACTTAGTAAAACACTCTTATTTTTCGAGTTCTATGAGGGAAATGACCACTGTGGCCAAACCTTTCTTTCTCAGCTAATCAAACCTAAAGGAAAATGAAGACAACATATTGTACTAAAAAACTGCATTTATAATATATCTGAAATGTATTTGTGAAATTTTTTAGAAAACTTTTAAAAATATGACTTAGTAAAACACTCTTATTTTTCGAGTTCTTTGAGGAAAATGACCACTGTGGCCAAACCTTTCTTTCTCAGCTAATCAAACCTAAGGGAAAGTAAAGACAACAAATTATGCTAAAAAACTGCATTTACAGTATATCTGAATTGTATTTGTGAAATTTTTTAGAAAACTTTTAAAAATATGACTTAGTAAAACACTCTTATTTTTCGAGTTCTTTGAGGAAAATGACCACTGTGGCCAAGCCCTAATGCCCCAGCAAATCAAACCTAGTGGAAAGTGAAGACAACAAACCATGGTAGAAACTGCATTTACAGTATATCTGAATTGTATTTGTGAAATTTTTAGAAAACTTTTAAAAATATGACTTAGTTAAACACTCTTATTTTTCGAGTTCTATGAGGGAAATGACCACATTGGCCAAACCCTTTTTTCTCAGCAAATCAAACCTATTGGGAAATAAAGACAACAAATTATGCTAAAAAACTGCATTTACAGTATATCTGAATTGTATTTGTGACATTTTTGAGAAAACTTTTAAAAATATGACTTAGTAAAACACTCTTATTTTTTGGAGTTCTATGAGGCAAATGACCACTGTGGCCAAACCCTGCTTCGCCAGCAAATCAAACCTAGTGGAAAGTGAAGAAAACAAACCATGCTAAAAAACTGCATTTACAGTATATCTGAATTGTATTTGTGACATTTTTGAGAAAACTTTTAAAAATATGACTTAGTAAAACACTCTTATTTTTCGAGTTCTATGAGGCAAATGACCACTGTGGCCAAACCCTGCTTCGCCAGCTAATCAAACCTAGTGGAAAGTGAAGACAACAAACCATGCTAAAAAACTGCATTTACAGTATATCTGAATTATATTTGTGAAATTTTTAGAAAACTTTTAAAAATATGACTTAGTTAAACACTCTTATTTTTCGAGTTCTATGAGGGAAATGACCACTGTGGCCAAAACCTTCTTCCTCAGCGAATTAAGCCTAGTGAAAAAGGAAGACAACAAATCATACTAAAAAACTGCATTTACAGTATATCTGAATTGTATTTGTGACATTTTTGAGAAAACTTTTAAAAATATGACTTAGTAAGACACTCTTATTTTTTGAGTTCTATGAGGCAAATGACGACTGTGGCCAAACCCTGCTTCCCCAGCAAATCAAACCTAGTGGAGAATGAAGACAAGAAGTCATACTAAAAAACTGCATTTACAGTATATCGGAATTGTATTTGTGACATTTTTGAGAAAACTTTTAAAAATATGACTTAGTAAAACACTCTTATTTTTCGAGTTCTATGAGGCAAATGACCACTGTGGCCAAACCCTGCTTCCCTAGCAAATCAAGCCTAGTGAAAAGTGAAGACAACAAACCATGCTAAAAAACTGCATTTACAGTATATCTGAATTGTATTTGTGAAATTGTTAGAAAACTTTTAAAAATATGACTTAGTTAAACACTCTTATTTTTCGAGTTCTATGAGGGAAATGACCACTTTGGCCAAACCCCTCTTCCTCAGCGAATTAAACCTAGTAAAAAAGGAAGACAACAAATCATACTAAAAAACTGCATTTACAGTATATCTGAATTGTATTTGTGAAATTTTTTAGAAAACTTTTAATAATATGACTTAGTAAAACACTCTTATTTTTCGAGTTCTATGAGGGAAATGACCACTGTGGCCAAACCTTTCTTTCTCAGCTAATCAAACCTAAAGGAAAATGAAGACAACATATTGTACTAAAAAACTGCATTTATAATATATCTGAAATGTATTTGTGAAATTTTTTAGAAAACTTTTAAAAATATGACTTAGTAAAACACTCTTATTTTTCGAGTTCTTTGAGGAAAATGACCACTGTGGCCAAACCTTTCTTTCTCAGCTAATCAAACCTAAGGGAAAGTAAAGACAACAAATTATGCTAAAAAACTGCATTTACAGTATATCTGAATTGTATTTGTGAAATTTTTTAGAAAACTTTTAAAAATATGACTTAGTAAAACACTCTTATTTTTCGAGTTCTTTGAGGAAAATGACCACTGTGGCCAAGCCCTAATGCCCCAGCAAATCAAACCTAGTGGAAAGTGAAGACAACAAACCATGGTAGAAACTGCATTTACAGTATATCTGAATTGTATTTGTGAAATTTTTAGAAAACTTTTAAAAATATGACTTAGTTAAACACTCTTATTTTTCGAGTTCTATGAGGGAAATGACCACATTGGCCAAACGCTTCTTCCTCAGCGAATTAAACCTAGTGGAAAATGAAGACAACATATCATACTAAAAAACTGCATTTACAGTATATCTGAAGTGTATTTGTGAAATTTTTTAGAAAACTTTTAAAAATATGACTTAGTAAAACACTCTTATTTTTTGAGTTCTATGAGGAAAATGACCACTGTGGCCAAACCCTTCTTTCTCAGCAAATCAAACCTAGTGAAAAATGAAGACAATAAATCATACTAAAAAACTGCATTAACAGTATATCTGAATTGTATTTGTGACATTTTTGAGAAAACTTTTAAAAATATGACTTAGTAAAACACTCTTATTTTTCGAGTTCTATGAGGCAAATGACCACTCTGGCCAAACCCTGCTTTCCCCGCAAATCAAACCTAGTGAAAAGTGAAGACAACAAATTATGCTATAAAACTGCGTTTACAGTATATCTAAATTGTATTTGTGAAATTTTTTAGAAAACTTTTGAAAATATGACTTAGTAAAACACTCTTATTTTTCGAGTTCTATGAGGGAAATGACCACTGTGGCCAAACTCTTTTTTCTCAGCAAATCAAACCTATTGGGAAATGAAGACAACATATTATACTAAAAAACTGCATTTACAGTATATCTGAATTGTATTTGTGACATTTTTGAGAAAACTTTTAAAAATATGACTTAGTAAAACACTCTTATTTTTCGAGTTCTATGAGGCAAATGACCACTCTGGCCAAACCCTGCTTTCCCCGCAAATCAAACCTAGTGAAAAGTGAAGACAACAAATTATGCTATAAAACTGCGTTTACAGTATATCTAAATTGTATTTGTGAAATTTTTTAGAAAACTTTTGAAAATATGACTTAGTAAAACACTCTTATTTTTCGAGTTCTATGAGGGAAATGACCACTGTGGCCAAACTCTTTTTTCTCAGCAAATCAAACCTATTGGGAAATGAAGACAACATATCATACTAAAAAACTGCATTTACAGTATATCTGAATTGTATTTGTGAAATTTTTTAGAAAACTTTTAATAATATGACTTAGTAAAACACTCTTATTTTTCGAGTTCTATGAGGGAAATGACCACTGTGGCCAAACCTTTCTTTCTCAGCTAATCAGACCTAAAGGAAAATGAAGACAACATATTGTACTAAAAAACTGCATTTATAATATATCTGAAATGTATTTGTGAAATTTTTTAGAAAACTTTTAAAAATATGACTTAGTAAAACACTCTTATTTTTCGAGTTCTTTGAGGAAAATGACCACTGTGGCCAAACCTTTCTTTCTCAGCTAATCAAACCTAAGGGAAAGTAAAGACAACAAATTATGCTAAAAAACTGCATTTACAGTATATCTGAATTGTATTTGTGAAATTTTTTAGAAAACTTTTAAAAATATGACTTAGTAAAACACTCTTATTTTTCGAGTTCTTTGAGGAAAATGACCACTGTGGCCAAGCCCTAATGCCCCAGCAAATCAAACCTAGTGGAAAGTGAAGACAACAAACCATGGTAGAAACTGCATTTACAGTATATCTGAATTGTATTTGTGAAATTTTTAGAAAACTTTTAAAAATATGACTTAGTTAAACACTCTTATTTTTCGAGTTCTATGAGGGAAATGACCACATTGGCCAAACCCTTTTTTCTCAGCAAATCAAACCTATTGGGAAATAAAGACAACATATTATACTAAAAAACTGCATTTACAGTATATCTGAATTGTATTTGTGACATTTTTGAGAAAACTTTTAAAAATATGACTTAGTAAAACACTCTTATTTTTTGGAGTTCTATGAGGCAAATGACCACTGTGGCCAAACCCTGCTTCGCCAGCAAATCAAACCTAGTGGAAAGTGAAGAAAACAAACCATGCTAAAAAACTGCATTTACAGTATATCTGAATTGTATTTGTGACATTTTTGAGAAAACTTTTAAAAATATGACTTAGTAAAACACTCTTATTTTTCGAGTTCTATGAGGCAAATGACCACTGTGGCCAAACCCTGCTTCGCCAGCTAATCAAACCTAGTGGAAAGTGAAGACAACAAACCATGCTAAAAAACTGCATTTACAGTATATCTGAATTATATTTGTGAAATTTTTAGAAAACTTTTAAAAATATGACTTAGTTAAACACTCTTATTTTTCGAGTTCTATGAGGGAAATGACCACTGTGGCCAAAACCTTCTTCCTCAGCGAATTAAGCCTAGTGAAAAAGGAAGACAACAAATCATACTAAAAAACTGCATTTACAGTATATCTGAATTGTATTTGTGACATTTTTGAGAAAACTTTTAAAAATATGACTTAGTAAGACACTCTTATTTTTTGAGTTCTATGAGGCAAATGACGACTGTGGCCAAACCCTGCTTCCCCAGCAAATCAAACCTAGTGGAGAATGAAGACAAGAAGTCATACTAAAAAACTGCATTTACAGTATATCGGAATTGTATTTGTGACATTTTTGAGAAAACTTTTAAAAATATGACTTAGTAAAACACTCTTATTTTTCGAGTTCTATGAGGCAAATGACCACTGTGGCCAAACCCTGCTTCCCTAGCAAATCAAGCCTAGTGAAAAGTGAAGACAACAAACCATGCTAAAAAACTGCATTTACAGTATATCTGAATTGTATTTGTGAAATTGTTAGAAAACTTTTAAAAATATGACTTAGTTAAACACTCTTATTTTTCGAGTTCTATGAGGGAAATGACCACTTTGGCCAAACCCCTCTTCCTCAGCGAATTAAACCTAGTAAAAAAGGAAGACAACAAATCATACTAAAAAACTGCATTTACAGTATATCTGAATTGTATTTGTGAAATTTTTTAGAAAACTTTTAATAATATGACTTAGTAAAACACTCTTATTTTTCGAGTTCTATGAGGGAAATGACCACTGTGGCCAAACCTTTCTTTCTCAGCTAATCAAACCTAAAGGAAAATGAAGACAACATATTGTACTAAAAAACTGCATTTATAATATATCTGAAATGTATTTGTGAAATTTTTTAGAAAACTTTTAAAAATATGACTTAGTAAAACACTCTTATTTTTCGAGTTCTTTGAGGAAAATGACCACTGTGGCCAAACCTTTCTTTCTCAGCTAATCAAACCTAAGGGAAAGTAAAGACAACAAATTATGCTAAAAAACTGCATTTACAGTATATCTGAATTGTATTTGTGAAATTTTTTAGAAAACTTTTAAAAATATGACTTAGTAAAACACTCTTATTTTTCGAGTTCTTTGAGGAAAATGACCACTGTGGCCAAGCCCTAATGCCCCAGCAAATCAAACCTAGTGGAAAGTGAAGACAACAAACCATGGTAGAAACTGCATTTACAGTATATCTGAATTGTATTTGTGAAATTTTTAGAAAACTTTTAAAAATATGACTTAGTTAAACACTCTTATTTTTCGAGTTCTATGAGGGAAATGACCACATTGGCCAAACGCTTCTTCCTCAGCGAATTAAACCTAGTGGAAAATGAAGACAACATATCATACTAAAAAACTGCATTTACAGTATATCTGAAGTGTATTTGTGAAATTTTTTAGAAAACTTTTAAAAATATGACTTAGTAAAACACTCTTATTTTTTGAGTTCTATGAGGAAAATGACCACTGTGGCCAAACCCTTCTTTCTCAGCAAATCAAACCTAGTGAAAAATGAAGACAATAAATCATACTAAAAAACTGCATTAACAGTATATCTGAATTGTATTTGTGACATTTTTGAGAAAACTTTTAAAAATATGACTTAGTAAAACACTCTTATTTTTCGAGTTCTATGAGGCAAATGACCACTCTGGCCAAACCCTGCTTTCCATGCAAATCAAACCTAGTGAAAAGTGAAGACAACAAATTATGCTATAAAACTGCGTTTACAGTATATCTAAATTGTATTTGTGAAATTTTTTAGAAAACTTTTGAAAATATGACTTAGTAAAACACTCTTATTTTTCGAGTTCTATGAGGGAAATGACCACTGTGGCCAAACTCTTTTTTCTCAGCAAATCAAACCTATTGGGAAATGAAGACAACATATTATACTAAAAAACTGCATTTACAGTATATCTGAATTGTATTTGTGACATTTTTGAGAAAACTTTTAAAAATATGACTTAGTAAAACACTCTTATTTTTCGAGTTCTATGAGGCAAATGACCACTGTGGCCAAAACCTGCTTCGCCAGCAAATCAAACCTAGTGGAAAGTGAAGAAAACAAACCATGCTAAAAAACTGCATTTACAGTATATCTGAATTATATTTGTGAAATTTTTAGAAAACTTTTAAAAATATGACTTAGTTAAACACTCTTATTTTTCGAGTTCTATGAGGGAAATGACCACTGTGGCCAAACCTCTCTTCCTCAGCGAATTAAACCTAGTAAAAAAGGAAGACAACAAATCATACTAAAAAACTGCATTTACAGTATATCTGAATTGTATTTGTGAAATTTTTTAGAAAACTTTTAATAATATGACTTAGTAAAACACTCTTATTTTTCGAGTTCTATGAGGGAAATGACCACTGTGGCCAAACCTTTCTTTCTCAGCTAATCAAACCTAAAGGAAAATGAAGACAACATATTGTACTAAAAAACTGCATTTATAATATATCTGAAATGTATTTGTGAAATTTTTTAGAAAACTTTTAAAAATATGACTTAGTAAAACACTCTTTATTTTTCGAGTTCTTTGAGGAAAATGACCACTGTGGCCAAACCTTTCTTTCTCAGCTAATCAAACCTAAGGGAAAGTAAAGACAACAAATTATGCTAAAAAACTGCATTTACAGTATATCTGAATTGTATTTGTGAAATTTTTTAGAAAACTTTTAAAAATATGACTTAGTAAAACACTCTTATTTTTCGAGTTCTTTGAGGAAAATGACCACTGTGGCCAAGCCCTAATGCCCCAGCAAATCAAACCTAGTGGAAAGTGAAGACAACAAACCATGGTAGAAACTGCATTTACAGTATATCTGAATTGTATTTGTGAAATTTTTAGAAAACTTTTAAAAATATGACTTAGTTAAACACTCTTATTTTTCGAGTTCTATGAGGGAAATGACCACATTGGCCAAACGCTTCTTCCTCAGCGAATTAAACCTAGTGGAAAATGAAGACAACATATCATACTAAAAAACTGCATTTACAGTATATCTGAAGTGTATTTGTGAAATTTTTTAGAAAACTTTTAAAAATATGACTTAGTAAAACACTCTTATTTTTTGAGTTCTATGAGGAAAATGACCACTGTGGCCAAACCCTTCTTTCTCAGCAAATCAAACCTAGTGAAAAATGAAGACAATAAATCATACTAAAAAACTGCATTAACAGTATATCTGAATTGTATTTGTGACATTTTTGAGAAAACTTTTAAAAATATGACTTAGTAAAACACTCTTATTTTTCGAGTTCTATGAGGCAAATGACCACTCTGGCCAAACCCTGCTTTCCCCGCAAATCAAACCTAGTGAAAAGTGAAGACAACAAATTATGCTATAAAACTGCGTTTACAGTATATCTAAATTGTATTTGTGAAATTTTTTAGAAAACTTTTGAAAATATGACTTAGTAAAACACTCTTATTTTTCGAGTTCTATGAGGGAAATGACCACTGTGGCCAAACCCTTTTTTCTCAGCAAATCAAACCTATTGGGAAATGAAGACAACATATTATACTAAAAAACTGCATTTACAGTATATCTGAATTGTATTTGTGACATTTTTGAGAAAACTTTTAAAAATATGACTTAGTAAAATACTCTTATTTTTCGAGTTCTATGAGGCAAATGACCACTGTGGCCAAACCCTGCTTCGCCAGCAAATCAAACCTAGTGGAAAGTGAAGAAAACAAACCATGCTAAAAAACTGCATTTACAGTATATCTGAATTATATTTGTGAAATTTTTAGAAAACTTTTAAAAATATGACTTAGTTAAACACTCTTATTTTTCGAGTTCTATGAGGGAAATGACCACTGTGGCCAAACCTCTCTTCCTCAGCGAATTAAACCTAGTAAAAAAGGAAGACAACAAATTATACTAAAAAACTGCATTTACAGTATATCTGAATTGTATTTGTGAAATTTTTTAGAAAACTTTTAATAATATGACTTAGTAAAACACTCTTATTTTTCGAGTTCTATGAGGGAAATGACCACTGTGGCCAAACCTTTCTTTCTCGGCTAATCAAACCTAAAGGAAAATGAAGACAACAAATCATACTAAAAAACTGCATTTACAGTATATCTGAATTGTATTTGTGAAATTTTTTAGAAAACTTTTAATAATATGACTTAGTAAAACACTCTTATTTTTCGAGTTCTATGAGGGAAATGACCACTGTGGCCAAACCCTGCTTCCCCAGCAAATAAAACCTAGTGAAAAGTAAAGACAACAAATCATGCTAAAAAACTGCATTTACAGTATATCTGAATTGTATTTGCGAAATTTTTTAGAAAACTTTTAAAAATATGACTTAGTAAAACACTCTTATTTTTCGAGTTCTTTGAGGAAAATGACCACTGTGGCCAAGCCCTAATGCCCCAGCAAATCAAACCTAGTGGAAAGTGAAGACAACAAACCATGGTAAAAACTGCATTTACAGTATATCTGAATTGTATTTGTGAAATTTTTAGAAAACTTTTAAAAATATGACTTAGTTAAACACTCTTATTTTTCGAGTTCTATGAGGGAAATGACCACATTGGCCAAACGCTTCTTCCTCAGCGAATTAAACCTAGTGGAAAATGAAGACAACATATCATACTAAAAAACTGCATTTACAGTATATCTGAAGTGTATTTGTGAAATTTTTTAGAAAACTTTTAAAAATATGACTTAGTAAAACACTCTTATTTTTTGAGTTCTATGAGGAAAATGACCACTGTGGCCAAACCCTTCTTTCTCAGCAAATCAAACCTAGTGAAAAATGAAGACAATAAATCATACTAAAAAACTGCATTAACAGTATATCTGAATTGTATTTGTGACATTTTTGAGAAAACTTTTAAAAATATGACTTAGTAAAACACTCTTATTTTTCGAGTTCTATGAGGCAAATGACCACTCTGGCCAAACCCTGCTTTCCCCGCAAAACAAACCTAGTGAAAAGTGAAGACAACAAATTATGCTATAAAACTGCGTTTACAGTATATCTAAATTGTATTTGTGAAATTTTTTAGAAAACTTTTGAAAATATGACTTAGTAAAACACTCTTATTTTTCGAGTTCTATGAGGGAAATGACCACTGTGGCCAAACCTTTCTTTCTCAGCTAATCAAACCTAAAGGAAAATGAAGACAACATATTGTACTAAAAAACTGCATTTACAGTATATCTGAATTGTATTTGTGACATTTTTGAGAAAACTTTTAAAAATATGACTTAGTAAAACACTCTTATTTTTCGAGTTCTATGAGGAAAATGACCACTGTGGCCAAACCCTGCCTCCCCAGCAAATAAAACCTAGTGAAAAGTAAAGACAACAAATCATGCTAAAAAACTGCATTTACAGTATATCTGAATTGTATTTGTGAAATTTTTAGAAAACTTTTAAAAATATGACTTAGTAAAACACTCTTATTTTTCGAGTTTTTTGAGGAAAATGACCACTGTGGCCAAACCCTAATGCCCCAGCAAATCAAACCTAGTGGAAAGTGAAGACAACAAACCATGGTAAAAACTGCATTTACAGTATATCTGAATTGTATTTGTGAAATTTTTAGAAAACTTTTAAAAATATGACTTAGTTAAACACTCTTATTTTTCGAGTTCTATGAGGGAAATGACCACATTGGCCAAACCCTTCTTCCTCAGCGAATTAAGCCTAGTGAAAAAGGAAGACAACAAATCATACTAAAAAACTGCATTTACAGTATATCTGAATTGTATTTGTGACATTTTTGAGAAAACTTTTAAAAATATGACTTAGTAAAACACTATTATTTTTTGAGTTCTATGAGGCAAATGACGACTGTGGCCAAACCCTGCTTCCCCAGCAAATCAAACCTAGTGGAGAATGAAGACAAGAAGTCATACTAAAAAACTGCATTTACAGTATATCGGAATTATATTTGTGACATTTTTGAGAAAACTTTTAAAAATATGACTTAGTAAAACACTCTTATTTTTCGAGTTCTATGAGGCAAATGACCACTGTGGCCAAACCCTGCTTCCCTAGCAAATCAAACCTAGTGAAAAATGAAAGCAACAAACCATGCTAAAAAACTGCATTTACAGTATATCTGAATTGTATTTGTGAAATTGTTAGAAAACTTTTAAAAATATGACTTAGTTAAACACTCTTATTTTTCGAGTTCTATGAGGGAAATGACCACTGTGGCCAAACCCCTCTTCCTCAGCGAATTAAACCTAGTAAAAAAGGAAGACAACAAATCATACTAAAAAACTGCATTTACAGTATATCTGAATTGTATTTGTGAAATTTTTTAGAAAACTTTTAATAATATGACTTAGTAAAACACTCTTATTTTTCGAGTTCTATGAGGCAAATGACCACTCTGGCCAAACCCTGCTTTCCCCGCAAAACAAACCTAGTGAAAAGTGAAGACAACAAATTATGCTATAAAACTGCGTTTACAGTATATCTAAATTGTATTTGTGAAATTTTTTAGAAAACTTTTGAAAATATGACTTAGTAAAACACTCTTATTTTTCGAGTTCTATGAGGGAAATGACCACTGTGGCCAAACCTTTCTTTCTCAGCTAATCAAACCTAAAGGAAAATGAAGACAACATATTGTACTAAAAAACTGCATTTACAGTATATCTGAATTGTATTTGTGACATTTTTGAGAAAACTTTTAAAAATATGACTTAGTAAAACACTCTTATTTTTCGAGTTCTATGAGGAAAATGACCACTGTGGTCAAACCCTGCTTCCCCAGCAAATAAAACCTAGTGAAAAGTAAAGACAACAAATCATGCTAAAAAACTGCATTTACAGTATATCTGAATTGTATTTGTGAAATTTTTAGAAAACTTTTAAAAATATGACTTAGTAAAACACTCTTATTTTTCGAGTTTTTTGAGGAAAATGACCACTGTGGCCAAACCCTAATGCCCCAGCAAATCAAACCTAGTGGAAAGTGAAGACAACAAACCATGGTAAAAACTGCATTTACAGTATATCTGAATTGTATTTGTGAAATTTTTAGAAAACTTTTAAAAATATGACTTAGTTAAACACTCTTATTTTTCGAGTTCTATGAGGGAAATGACCACATTGGCCAAACCCTTCTTCCTCAGCGAATTAAGCCTAGTGAAAAAGGAAGACAACAAATCATACTAAAAAACTGCATTTACAGTATATCTGAATTGTATTTGTGACATTTTTGAGAAAACTTTTAAAAATATGACTTAGTAAAACACTATTATTTTTTGAGTTCTATGAGGCAAATGACGACTGTGGCCAAACCCTACTTCCCCAGCAAATCAAACCTAGTGGAGAATGAAGACAAGAAGTCATACTAAAAAACTGCATTTACAGTATATCGGAATTATATTTGTGACATTTTTGAGAAAACTTTTAAAAATATGACTTAGTAAAACACTCTTATTTTTCGAGTTCTATGAGGCAAATGACCACTGTGGCCAAACCCTGCTTCCCTAGCAAATCAAACCTAGTGAAAAATGAAAGCAACAAACCATGCTAAAAAACTGCATTTACAGTATATCTGAATTGTATTTGTGAAATTGTTAGAAAACTTTTAAAAATATGACTTAGTTAAACACTCTTATTTTTCGAGTTCTATGAGGGAAATGACCACTGTGGCCAAACCCCTCTTCCTCAGCGAATTAAACCTAGTAAAAAAGGAAGACAACAAATCATACTAAAAAACTGCATTTACAGTATATCTGAATTGTATTTGTGAAATTTTTTAGAAAACTTTTAATAATATGACTTAGTAAAACACTCTTATTTTTCGAGTTCTATGAGGGAAATGACCACTGTGGCCAAACCTTTCTTTCTCGGCTAATCAAACCTAAAGGAAAATGAAGACAACAAATCATACTAAAAAACTGCATTTACAGTATATCTGAATTGTATTTGTGAAATTTTTTAGAAAACTTTTAATAATATGACTTAGTAAAACACTCTTATTTTTCGAGTTCTATGAGGGAAATGACCACTGTGGCCAAACCCTGCTTCCCCAGCAAATAAAACCTAGTGAAAAGTAAAGACAACAAATCATGCTAAAAAACTGCATTTACAGTATATCTGAATTATATTTGTGAAATTTTTTAGAAAACTTTTAAAAATATGACTTAGTAAAACACTCTTATTTTTCGAGTTCTTTGAGGAAAATGACCACTGTGGCCAAGCCCTAATGCCCCAGCAAATCAAACCTAGTGGAAAGTGAAGACAACAAACCATGGTAAAAACTGCATTTACAGTATATCTGAATTGTATTTGTGACATTTTTGAGAAAACTTTTAAAAATATGACTTAGTTAAACACTCTTATTTTTCGAGTTCTATGAGGGAAATGACCACATTGGCCAAACGCTTCTTCCTCAGCGAATTAAACCTAGTGGAAAATGAAGACAACATATCATACTAAAAAACTGCATTTACAGTATATCTGAAGTGTATTTGTGAAATTTTTTAGAAAACTTTTAAAAATATGACTTAGTAAAACACTCTTATTTTTTGAGTTCTATGAGGAAAATGACCACTGTGGCCAAACCCTTCTTTCTCAGCAAATCAAACCTAGTGAAAAATGAAGACAATAAATCATACTAAAAAACTGCATTAACAGTATATCTGAATTGTATTTGTGACATTTTTGAGAAAACTTTTAAAAATATGACTTAGTAAAACACTCTTATTTTTCGAGTTCTATGAGGCAAATGACCACTCTGGCCAAACCCTGCTTTCCCCGCAAATCAAACCTAGTGAAAAGTGAAGACAACAAATTATGCTATAAAACTGCGTTTACAGTATATCTAAATTGTATTTGTGAAATTTTTTAGAAAACTTTTGAAAATATGACTTAGTAAAACACTCTTATTTTTCGAGTTCTATGAGGGAAATGACCACTGTGGCCAAACCTTTCTTTCTCAGCTAATCAAACCTAAAGGAAAATGAAGACAACATATTGTACTAAAAAACTGCATTTACAGTATATCTGAATTGTATTTGTGACATTTTTGAGAAAACTTTTAAAAATATGACTTAGTAAAACACTCTTATTTTTCGAGTTCTATGAGGAAAATGACCACTGTGGCCAAACCCTGCTTCCCCAGCAAATAAAACCTAGTGAAAAGTAAAGACAACAAATCATGCTAAAAAACTGCATTTACAGTATATCTGAATTGTATTTGTGAAATTTTTAGAAAACTTTTAAAAATATGACTTAGTAAAACACTCTTATTTTTCGAGTTCTTTGAGGAAAATGACCACTGTGGCCAAACCCTAATGCCCCAGCAAATCAAACCTAGTGGAAAGTGAAGACAACAAACCACGGTAAAAACTGCATTTACAGTATATCTGAATTGTATTTGTGAAATTTTTAGAAAACTTTTAAAAATATGACTTAGTTAAACACTCTTATTTTTCGAGTTCTATGAGGGAAATGACCACATTGGCCAAACCCTTCTTCCTCAGCGAATTAAGCCTAGTGAAAAAGGAAGACAACAAATCATACTAAAAAACTGCATTTACAGTATATCTGAATTGTATTTGTGACATTTTTGAGAAAACTTTTAAAAATATGACTTAGTAAAACACTCTTATTTTTTGAGTTCTATGAGGCAAATGACGACTGTGGCCAAACCCTGCTTCCCCAGCAAATCAAACCTAGTGGAGAATGAAGACAGGAAGTCATACTAAAAAACTGCATTTACAGTATATCGGAATTATATTTGTGACATTTTTGAGAAAACTTTTAAAAATATGACTTAGTAAAACACTCTTATTTTTCGAGTTCTATGAGGCAAATGACCACTGTGGCCAAACCCTGCTTCCCTAGCAAATCAAACCTAGTGAAAAATGAAAGCAACAAACCATGCTAAAAAACTGCATTTACAGTATATCTGAATTGTATTTGTGAAATTGTTAGAAAACTTTTAAAAATATGACTTAGTTAAACACTCTTATTTTTCGAGTTCTATGAGGGAAATGACCACTGTGGCCAAACCCCTCTTCCTCAGCGAATTAAACCTAGTAAAAAAGGAAGACAACAAATCATACTAAAAAACTGCATTTACAGTATATCTGAATTGTATTTGTGAAATTTTTTAGAAAACTTTTAATAATATGACTTAGTAAAACACTCTTATTTTTCGAGTTCTATGAGGGAAATGACCACTGTGGCCAAACCTTTCTTTCTCAGCTAATCAAACCTAAAGGAAAATGAAGACAACATATTGTACTAAAAAACTGCATTTATAATATATCTGAAATGTATTTGTGAAATTTTTTAGAAAACTTTTAAAAATATGACTTAGTAAAACACTCTTATTTTTTGAGTTCTATGAGGAAAATGACCACTGTGGCCAAACCCTGCTTCCCCAGCAAATAAAGCCTAGTGAAAAGTAAAGACAACAAATCATGCTAAAAAACTGCATTTACAGTATATCTGAATTGTATTTGTGAAATTTTTTAGAAAACTTTTAAAAATATGACTTAGTAAAACACTCTTATTTTTCGAGTTCTTTGAGGAAAATGACCACTGTGGCCAAGCCCTAATGCCCCAGCAAATCAAACCTAGTGGAAAGTGAAGACAACAAACCATGGTAAAAACTGCATTTACAGTATATCTGAATTGTATTTGTGAAATTTTTAGAAAACTTTTAAATTATGACTTAGTTAAACACTCTTATTTTTCGAGTTCTATGAGGGAAATGACCACATTGGCCAAACGCTTCTTCCTCAGCGAATTAAACCTAGTGGAAAATGAAGACAACATATCATACTAAAAAACTGCATTTACAGTATATCTGAAGTGTATTTGTGAAATTTTTTAGAAAACTTTTAAAAATATGACTTAGTAAAACACTCTTATTTTTTGAGTTCTATGAGGAAAATGACCACTGTGGCCAAACCCTTCTTTCTCAGCAAATCAAACCTAATGAAAAATGAAGACAATAAATCATACTAAAAAACTGCATTAACAGTATATCTGAATTGTATTTGTGACATTTTTGAGAAAACTTTTAAAAATATGACTTAGTAAAACACTCTTATTTTTCGAGTTCTATGAGGCAAATGACCACTCTGGCCAAACCCTGCTTTCCCCGCAAATCAAACCTAGTGGAAAGTGAAGACAACAAATTATGCTATAAAACTGCGTTTACAGTATATCTTTTTTTTTTTTTTAATGCATGTATTTATTTATTGTATCTTCATATGTGAACTAACAATAAGTATTCAAATCTTAAATCTATAAAAAAAAAAAAAAATTATTAGGCCCGACCAGTGTCGGACATAAACTTAGTGGTAGTTAAAAATAATACATTAGTAGAGATAATCAAAAAAAGGGGGGGGGGAAAGTATTTTCAAGTAGTCCCATCTGGAGTGTTAGGTATAAGAGCCCGTGTGTCCCTCTTTTTTAAGCGGATGTGTCCAGTAAAGTTCAAAATATTACGAGCAAGCGGATTAGGATGTGATTCGAGTTTTGTTAAATATTTGCCTGCGTATTTTGCAATTTCTTCAGTCACTAGTGGCATATTTAAATCACGATGTATAATAGAATTTTGGATGTACCATGGAGCCGATGTTATTAACCGTAAAATTTTGTTTTGCCTTCGTTGGATTCTCTCGACATTGGAAGCTGAAGCAGTGCCCCATAACTGAATTCCGTAGCGCCATATTGGCTTCAAAAGCGACTTGTATAATAAAAGTTTGCAGTCTAGGCTGAGTGTTGAGTTTCTGCCAATCAACCAATATATTTGAGTTAACTTAAGTTTCATCTGAGTTAACTTAGAGTCAATATGATGTTTCCATGTAAGTCTTCGATCAAGGTGTATACCAAGGTATTTCACTTGGGAATGTTGAGGAATATTATGATTGTTGATTCGAATGGGGGAGCAAGTATCTCTTCTTAGGGTGAACGTTATATGGACACACTTTTGTTCATTGACTTTAATTCTCCATAAGTTCAACCATATTTCCAGCTGAGTGATATGTTCCTGGAGATTGCGGGATGCCTCATAAGGGTTTTCGTGCACACTCATACAGGCTGTATCATCGGCAAAAGTAGAAATATGGATATTATTGCTCACAGGCATATCACAAGTATATATTAAATACAAGACAGGACCCAGAATACTACCCTGGGGCACACCAGAAGATATAGTTTCGGGCACACTCGTGAACTCTCCTTCCACAACAGTGAACTTCCTATCAATAATATAACTTTCCAAAAGCTTTTGAATGTTTATTGGCAGATATGTCTTCAATTTTAAAACTAGGCCTTCGTGCCATACTTTATCAAATGCCTGAGAAACATCAATAAAGAGAGCAGAACAATACTTCTTTTCCTCAAATGTTCTTCTTACAACTTGGACCAGTCTATGCGTTTGTTCAGTCGTGCTGTGCTGACTTCTAAAGCCAAATTGATGGTCCGGGATGCACCCATTATCAGTTAAAATTTTGGACAATTTAGTCATGAGCAGCTTTTCGAAAAGCTTTGAGATTGTAGATAGTAAGCTTATAGGCCTATATGACTCAGTCTTGGTAAGATCTTTGCCCGCCTTTGGAATCATTTTGATCTTGGCCAGTTTCCAGTTATGTGGAAAATATTGCATTCTTAAAATAGCATTAAAAGTAAATAGCAGGATTCTTATTGCAATATGAGGCAAGTTCATGAGCATTTTGTTACTAATGCCATCAATACCTGGAGCTTTCTTCGGGTTGAGTTCAGCAATTACTTTTTGTACTTCACGCATCTTAAACCTTAAGGGACGAGGGGGTAGAGAAACTACACTCGGTAAATCAGCAGCACCCGTACATGAATTGGGAGTGAATACAGATTTTAAATGCTCAGAAAATAAGTTACCTTTCTCACTATCACTTCTTGCCCAGCCTCCGGTCGCAGTACGCAATGGTGATTTAAGATCAACGGGTCTTTTAAGATTTCTAGTAGCGCGCCATAAAGAGTAATTAGATGCGGACGTTACATCAAGACCTTCTAAATACTTTTCCAGTAGTGCAGTTTTTTCCGATGATAGCAGCTCTTTGAGTCGTTTAGTACATTCTTTAAGTCTGATTTTATTTAGGGGTGATCTGTGTTGTTGCCATTCTCTTCTAGCTCTCCTTTTTTCACATACAAGACGTTCAATTTCCGTAGAATAAATTCTGTTAAAGCCGGTCTGCGGATAGGAGGTAGTGGCGTGTTCAGCAGCCTGTTTAATATTTTCGTTAAGATTGGCAATATTAAATTCAATATCATCGCATGATCTAAGCTGAATGTTTTCTACGCAGTGACTACTAAGATATTTTTTGAATACCAGCCAGTTGATTCCATTAATCATCTTCACATATGAGTTAGTTAAATCACTCCTTAGTGGGTTGAAAATTGTAACTATTGTTGGAGAGTGATCGGAGGACAGATCTAGAGAGGCCTCTACATGAATTAAGTCCCTATGAATATTTTTCGTGACGGCAAAATCTATAACATCTGGAATTTTTCTTACGTCAGTAGGCCAGTAAGTAGGCTCCCCACTCGAAATGACATCTAAGCCCATTTTTGAAATTGTATTGAACAAGGCTCGGCCTCTAGGTGTAACAAGACGCGATCCCCAGTACGTATGTTTTGCATTGTAGTCACCAGCTGCCACGAAACAAGATCCAAGCGATTTGTAGAACTTCTCATACTGATCTTCGCTAACTGAAAATCTGGGAGGTGAGTAAATTGATGATATCACGAAATTCGCACAAAAATTTTCTACGAAAATATTCGTTGCTTGCAAATATTCTTCACTAACGTTGTCAAGGACATAGTGCTTGAGTCTTGACTTAATCAGAATTGCTGATCCACCACATGCTCTCTCTCTCGGGTCCTTTGTATCATATAAATTGTAACCATTTATTTTAAATAAGCTTCTTGAGGTCAAATGAGTCTCAGAAACCAACATTATATCAATATTTTTTTCCATGAGGAAGTGCTCAAGTTCATTTTTATGTTGGCGAATGCCGTTTGCGTTCCAGAAACATATTTTTAACGTGTTCATGGTTTATTAACTAATGCTTGAAGCAGTGTATTCTGCATTAGCAGCATTTCTTGCATCATACTTGTCATATTTGTAGTAAAGTTGTTTATAGTTAGCACCAGATTCTCAATAGTAGCTTCAAGGCGACTAAAGTTAAAGCTTGAGTTTGAATTCGTTGAATTATTTGGCGGTGGAACATTTTGCGTGGGAATTGAACTAGTCTTAGCAGCATCAGCATACGATACACGTGAAGTAACTGGTTGGCTGATTTGAGCAAAAGTGTCGGAGTTCGCGTTTACTTGTAGAGCTGGAGTTAGCTTGAGTTTTTGACCCATAGCCTGTTTAACGAAAGAAAATACAGGGCACCCTCTATAGTTAGCTGTGTGATTACCTCCACAATTACTACATTTTTTTTCTGCTTGATCTTTTGGCTTAGTGCAGCTAGCAGTACCATGCAATTCACCGCAGATAACACACACTGTAGGTAATTTGCAGTAAGTTTTCGTATGGCCATATTCTTGGCAATTATGGCACTGTACGGGACCTGAACGCTTACGTGGCTCTTCAACTGTGATTTTTCGATGTAAGAGATACTTTACGTTATAAACTGGATGGGCTTCATTTTTTTTTAATTGTATGTCATTCGGCTCCAGTTCAACCCGAAATAGGGGTTGGGGGACCTTTTCTCTATTAAATATGTTGGTAACATTTTTTACCTTGAATCCTTGGTCGACAAGTGCACATTTTACTTCTTCGGGTTCAACATATGAATCTATGCCCTTTAATACTATCTGTAGGCCTTTAGCACTCTTAAGTTGGTATGTGTAAAAATTTGTTTTATTTTTTTCGAATTCACTAACAATTTTTCGGAAATCTTTTTCATTATATATTTGGATTTTAGTTTCATCAATATTACCTCGTTTAATTGGAATGATGTGAAAAGTATTTTCACCAATGGTCGACAGTAGTTTTTTTATAAGCGCGTTAGAATTTTTTTCTCTCAGATAAATAGGTGGTGGCTTAAAAGACTTTTGCGATGATGTAGAGGGCTTGTCGTCGGTGTCCTGCAATAATGAAAAACGATTTTGACGATTGGTAGATGATGCGCTGTTATCCCTAGACATCTTTGGAGCAGATGAAATTTTTGAAGAATTTGGGCTTCGCCCACGCTTTACCACTGTTATATATCTGTCCATTCCCACTTGTACCTTGGGTTTTGAGCTACTGTTATCTGTAGTGATAACTTGGTTTAGTGATGAAGGCGAGTCCGATGCGGATGATATCGCAGACTTAAATGAAGAAGTACTAGGCAATGGTAATATTAACGATTCACTAGTTGGCATTGGACAAAGCGAAGTTGATCGCTGACGAAAAATTGGCTTTGCCGTTAAAAAAAGATTTTCATCAGATTTATTATTTATATTTTTTTCATTAAGAGTTTCAGAACTCACAGTAAAATAAGCATTTCTGCCGTTAGAACTCACTTCAAAATTTTTTTCCTTTGAGGTACTCATACAGAGTATTATTCCTCAAGGGAACTTTGTTTGTGTTTACGGTTTTTTTTTTGTTTTTGCTATTTCTTGCTATGTAAAAAATATTAGTAAAGCCAATAAGCTTATTTATCAAGGTGAATATGTATTACGAATATTTTTTGTATAATTTTTGATTTTGTTGTTTTTTATATTTGTTTCGTATGTATGTATGTAAAAAAAATCCGCTTTAATGTCTCTTCACTATGAAGGTTCAAGGAGAACTCTATTTTTATTTATATTTAGAAAACTTTTGAAAATATGACTTAGTAAAACACTCTTATTTTTCGAGTTCTATGAGGGAAATGACCACTGTGGCCAAACCCTTTTTTCTCAGCAAATCAAACCTATTGGGAAATGAAGACAACATATTATACTAAAAACTGCATTTACAGTATATCTGAATTGTATTTGTGACATTTTTGAGAAAACTTTTAAAAATATGACTTAGTAAAACACTCTTATTTTTCGAGTTCTATGAGGCAAATGACCACTGTGGCCAAACCCTGCTTCGCCAGCAAATCAAACCTAGTGGAAAGTGAAGAAAACAAACCATGCTAAAAAACTGCATTTACAGTATATCTGAATTATATTTGTAAAATTTTTAGAAAACTTTTAAAAATATGACTTAGTTAAACACTCTTATTTTTCGAGTTCTATGAGGGAAATGACCACTGTGGCCAAACCCCTCTTCCTCAGCGAATTAAACCTAGTAAAAAAGGAAGACAACAAATCATACTAAAAAACTGCATTTACAGTATATCTGAATTGTATTTGTGAAATTTTTTAGAAAACTTTTAATAATATGACTTAGTAAAACACTCTTATTTTTCGAGTTCTATGAGGGAAATGACCACTGTGGCCAAATCTTTCTTTCTCAGCTAATCAAACCTAAAGGAAAATGAAGACAACATATTGTACTAAAAAACTGCATTTATAATATATCTGAAATGTATTTGTGAAATTTTTTAGAAAACTTTTAAAAATATGACTTAGTAAAACACTCTTATTTTTTGAGTTCTATGAGGAAAATGACCACTGTGGCCAAACCCTGCTTCCCCAGCAAAAAAAACCTAGTGAAAAGTAAGGACAACAAATCATGCTAAAAAACTGCATTTACAGTATATCTGAATTGTATTTGTGAAATTTTTTAGAAAACTTTTAAAAATATGACTTAGTAAAACAATCTTATTTTTCGAGTTCTTTGAGGAAAATGACCACTGTGGCCAAACCCTAATGCCCCAGCAAATCAAACCTAGTGGAAAGTGAAGACAACAAACCATGGTAAAAACTGCATTTACAGTATATCTGAATTGTATTTGTGAAATTTTTAGAAAACTTTTAAAAATATGACTTAGTTAAACACTCTTATTTTTCGAGTTCTATGAGGGAAATGACCACATTGGCCAAACGCTTCTTCCTCAGCGAATTAAACCTAGTGGAAAATGAAGACAATAAATCATACTAAAAAACTGCATTTACAGTATATCTGAAGTGTATTTGTGAAATTTTTTAGAAAACTTTTAAAAATATGACTTAGTAAAACACTCTTATTTTTTGAGTTCTATGAGGAAAATGACCACTGTGGCCAAACCCTTCTTTTCCAGCAAATCAAACCTAGTGAAAAATGAAGACAATAAATCATACTAAAAAACTGCATTAACAGTATATCTGAATTGTATTTGTGACATTTTTGAGAAAACTTTTAAAAATATGACTTAGTAAAACACTCTTATTTTTCGAGTTCTATGAGGCAAATGACCACTCTGGCCAAACCCTGCTTTCCCCGCAAATCAAACCTAGTGGAAAGTGAAGACAACAAATTATGCTATAAAACTGCGTTTACAGTATATCTAAATTGTATTTGTGAAATTTTTTAGAAAACTTTTGAAAATATGACTTAGTAAAACACTCTTATTTTTCGAGTTCTATGAGGGAAATGACCACTGTGGCCAAACCCTTTTTTCTCAGCAAATCAAACCTATTGGGAAATGAAGACATTATATTGTACTAAAAAACTGCATTTACAGTATGTCTGAATTGTATTTGTGACATTTTTGAGAAAACTTTTAAAAATATGACATAGTAAAACACTCTTATTTTTCGAGTTCTATGAGGCAAATGACCACTGTGGCCAAACCCTGCTTTGCCAGCAAATCAAACCTAGTGGAAAGTGAAGAAAACAAACCATGCTAAAAAACTGCATTTACAGTATATCTGAATTATATTTGTGAAATTTTTAGAAAACTTTTAAAAATATGACTTAGTTAAACACTCTTATTTTTCGAGTTCTATGAGGGAAATGACCACTGTGGCCAAACCCCTCTTCCTCAGCGAATTAAACCTAGTAAAAAAGGAAGACAACAAATTATACTAAAAAACTGCATTTACAGTATATCTGAATTGTATTTGTGAAATTTTTTAGAAAACTTTTAATAATATGACTTAGTAAAACACTCTTATTTTTCGAGTTCTATGAGGGAAATGACCACTGTGGCCAAACGCTTCTTCCTCAGCGAATTAAACCTAGTGGAAAATGAAGACAATAAATCATATTAAAAAACTGCATTAACAGTATATCTGAATTGTATTTGTGACATTTTTGAGAAAACTTTTAAAAATATGACTTAGTAAAACACTCTTATTTTTCGAGTTCTATGAGGCAAATGACCACTCTGGCCAAACCCTGCTTTCCCCGCAAATCAAACCTAGTGGAAAGTAAAGACAACAAATTATGCTATAAAACTGCGTTTACAGTATATCTAAATTGTATTTGTGAAATTTTTTAGAAAACTTTTGAAAATATGACTTAGTAAAACACTCTTATTTTTCGAGTTCTATGAGGGAAATGACCACTGTGGCCAAACCCTTTTTTCTCAGCAAATCAAACCTATTGGGAAATGAAGACAACATATTATACTAAAAAACTGCTTTTACAGTATATCTGAATTGTATTTGTGACATTTTTGAGAAAACTTTTAAAAATATGACTTAGTAAAACACTCTTATTTTTCGAGTTCTATAGGGAAATGACCACTGTGGCCAAACCCTTCTTTCTCAGCGAATCAAACCTAGTGGAAAATGAAGACAACAAATCATACTAAAAAACTGCATTTACAGTATATCTGAATTGTATTTGTGACATTTTTGAGAAAACTTTTAAAAATATGACTTAGTAAAACACTCTTATTTTTTGAGTTCTATGAGGAAAATGACCACTGTGGCCAAACCCTTCTTTCTCAGCGAATCAAACCTAGTGGAAAATGAAGACAACAAATCATACTAAAAAACTGCATTTACAGTATATCTGAATTGTATTTGTGACATTTTTGAGAAAACTTTTAAAAATATGACATAGTAAAACACTCTTATTTTTCGAGTTCTATGAGGCAAATGACGACTGTGGCCAAACCCTGCTTTGCCAGCAAATCAAACCTAGTGGAAAGTGAAGAAAACAAACCATGCTAAAAAACTGCATTTACAGTATATCTGAATTATATTTGTGAAATTTTTAGAAAACTTTTAAAAATATGACTTAGTTAAACACTCTTATTTTTCGAGTTATATGAGGGAAATGACCACTGTGGCCAAACCCCTCTTCCTCAGCGAATTAAACCTAGTAAAAAAGGAAGACAACAAATCATACTAAAAAACTGCATTTATAATATATCTAAAATGTATTTGTGAAATTTTTTAGAAAACTTTTAAAAATATGACTTAGTAAAACACTCTTATTTTTTGAGTTCTATGAGGAAAATGACCACTGTGGCCAAACCCTTCTTTCTCAGCAAATCAAACCTAGTGGAGAATGAAGACAGGAAGTCATACTAAAAAACTGCATTTACAGTATATCGGAATTATATTTGTGACATTTTTGAGAAAACTTTTAAAAATATGACTTAGTAAAACACTCTTATTTTTCGAGTTCTATGAGGCAAATGACCACTGTGGCCAAACCCTGCTTCCCTAGCAAATCAAACCTAGTGAAAAATGAAAGCAACAAACCATGCTAAAAAACTGCATTTACAGTATATCTGAATTGTATTTGTGAAATTGTTAGAAAACTTTTAAAAATATGACTTAGTTAAACACTCTTATTTTTCGAGTTCTATGAGGGAAATGACCACTGTGGCCAAACCCCTCTTCCTCAGCGAATTAAACCTAGTAAAAAAGGAAGACAACAAATCATACTAAAAAACTGCATTTACAGTATATCTGAATTGTATTTGTGAAATTTTTTAGAAAACTTTTAATAATATGACTTAGTAAAACACTCTTATTTTTCGAGTTCTTTGAGGAAAATGACCACTGTGGCCAAACCCTAATGCCCCAGCAAATCAAACCTAGTGGAAAGTGAAGACAACAAACCACGGTAAAAACTGCATTTACAGTATATCTGAATTGTATTTGTGACATTTTTGAGAAAACTTTTAAAAATATGACATAGTAAAACACTCTTATTTTTCGAGTTCTATGAGGCAAATGACGACTGTGGCCAAACCCTGCTTTGCCAGCAAATCAAACCTAGTGGAAAGTGAAGAAAACAAACCATGCTAAAAAACTGCATTTACAGTATATCTGAATTATATTTGTGAAATTTTTAGAAAACTTTTAAAAATATGACTTAGTAAAACACTCTTATTTTTCGAGTTCTATGAGGGAAATGACCACTGTGGCCAAACCTTTCTTTCTCAGCTAATCAAACCTAAAGGAAAATGAAGACAACATATTGTACTAAAAAACTGCATTTACAGTATATCTGAATTGTATTTGTGACATTTTTGAGAAAACTTTTAAAAATATGACTTAGTAAAACACTCTTATTTTTCGAGTTCTATGAGGAAAATGACCACTGTGGCCAAACCCTGCTTCCCCAGCAAATAAAACCTAGTGAAAAGTAAAGACAACAAATCATGCTAAAAAACTGCATTTACAGTATATCTGAATTGTATTTGTGAAATTTTTAGAAAACTTTTAAAAATATGACTTAGTAAAACACTCTTATTTTTCGAGTTCTTTGAGGAAAATGACCACTGTGGCCAAACCCTAATGCCCCAGCAAATCAAACCTAGTGGAAAGTGAAGACAACAAACCACGGTAAAAACTGCATTTACAGTATATCTGAATTGTATTTGTGAAATTTTTAGAAAACTTTTAAAAATATGACTTAGTTAAACACTCTTATTTTTCGAGTTCTATGAGGGAAATGACCACATTGGCCAAACCCTTCTTCCTCAGCGAATTAAGCCTAGTGAAAAAGGAAGACAACAAATCATACTAAAAAACTGCATTTACAGTATATCTGAATTGTATTTGTGACATTTTTGAGAAAACTTTTAAAAATATGACTTAGTAAAACACTCTTATTTTTTGAGTTCTATGAGGCAAATGACGACTGTGGCCAAACCCTGCTTCCCCAGCAAATCAAACCTAGTGGAGAATGAAGACAGGAAGTCATACTAAAAAACTGCATTTACAGTATATCGGAATTATATTTGTGACATTTTTGAGAAAACTTTTAAAAATATGACTTAGTAAAACACTCTTATTTTTCGAGTTCTATGAGGCAAATGACCACTGTGGCCAAACCCTGCTTCCCTAGCAAATCAAACCTAGTGAAAAATGAAAGCAACAAACCATGCTAAAAAACTGCATTTACAGTATATCTGAATTGTATTTGTGAAATTGTTAGAAAACTTTTAAAAATATGACTTAGTTAAACACTCTTATTTTTCGAGTTCTATGAGGGAAATGACCACTGTGGCCAAACCCCTCTTCCTCAGCGAATTAAACCTAGTAAAAAAGGAAGACAACAAATCATACTAAAAAACTGCATTTACAGTATATCTGAATTGTATTTGTGAAATTTTTTAGAAAACTTTTAATAATATGACTTAGTAAAACACTCTTATTTTTCGAGTTCTATGAGGGAAATGACCACTGTGGCCAAACCTTTCTTTCTCAGCTAATCAAACCTAAAGGAAAATGAAGACAACATATTGTACTAAAAAACTGCATTTATAATATATCTGAAATGTATTTGTGAAATTTTTTAGAAAACTTTTAAAAATATGACTTAGTAAAACACTCTTATTTTTTGAGTTCTATGAGGAAAATGACCACTGTGGCCAAACCCTGCTTCCCCAGCAAATAAAGCCTAGTGAAAAGTAAAGACAACAAATCATGCTAAAAAACTGCATTTACAGTATATCTGAATTGTATTTGTGAAATTTTTTAGAAAACTTTTAAAAATATGACTTAGTAAAACACTCTTATTTTTCGAGTTCTTTGAGGAAAATGACCACTGTGGCCAAGCCCTAATGCCCCAGCAAATCAAACCTAGTGGAAAGTGAAGACAACAAACCATGGTAAAAACTGCATTTACAGTATATCTGAATTGTATTTGTGAAATTTTTAGAAAACTTTTAAATTATGACTTAGTTAAACACTCTTATTTTTCGAGTTCTATGAGGGAAATGACCACATTGGCCAAACGCTTCTTCCTCAGCGAATTAAACCTAGTGGAAAATGAAGACAACATATCATACTAAAAAACTGCATTTACAGTATATCTGAAGTGTATTTGTGAAATTTTTTAGAAAACTTTTAAAAATATGACTTAGTAAAACACTCTTATTTTTTGAGTTCTATGAGGAAAATGACCACTGTGGCCAAACCCTTCTTTCTCAGCAAATCAAACCTAATGAAAAATGAAGACAATAAATCATACTAAAAAACTGCATTAACAGTATATCTGAATTGTATTTGTGACATTTTTGAGAAAACTTTTAAAAATATGACTTAGTAAAACACTCTTATTTTTCGAGTTCTATGAGGCAAATGACCACTCTGGCCAAACCCTGCTTTCCCCGCAAATCAAACCTAGTGGAAAGTGAAGACAACAAATTATGCTATAAAACTGCGTTTACAGTATATCTTTTTTTTTTTTTTAATGCATGTATTTATTTATTGTATCTTCATATGTGAACTAACAATAAGTATTCAAATCTTAAATCTATAAAAAAAAAAAAAAAATTATTAGGCCCGACCAGTGTCGGACATAAACTTAGTGGTAGTTAAAAATAATACATTAGTAGAGATAATCAAAAAAAGGGGGGGGGGAAAGTATTTTCAAGTAGTCCCATCTGGAGTGTTAGGTATAAGAGCCCGTGTGTCCCTCTTTTTTAAGCGGATGTGTCCAGTAAAGTTCAAAATATTACGAGCAAGCGGATTAGGATGTGATTCGAGTTTTGTTAAATATTTGCCTGCGTATTTTGCAATTTCTTCAGTCACTAGTGGCATATTTAAATCACGATGTATAATAGAATTTTGGATGTACCATGGAGCCGATGTTATTAACCGTAAAATTTTGTTTTGCCTTCGTTGGATTCTCTCGACATTGGAAGCTGAAGCAGTGCCCCATAACTGAATTCCGTAGCGCCATATTGGCTTCAAAAGCGACTTGTATAATAAAAGTTTGCAGTCTAGGCTGAGTGTTGAGTTTCTGCCAATCAACCAATATATTTGAGTTAACTTAAGTTTCATCTGAGTTAACTTAGAGTCAATATGATGTTTCCATGTAAGTCTTCGATCAAGGTGTATACCAAGGTATTTCACTTGGGAATGTTGAGGAATATTATGATTGTTGATTCGAATGGGGGAGCAAGTATCTCTTCTTAGGGTGAACGTTATATGGACACACTTTTGTTCATTGACTTTAATTCTCCATAAGTTCAACCATATTTCCAGCTGAGTGATATGTTCCTGGAGATTGCGGGATGCCTCATAAGGGTTTTCGTGCACACTCATACAGGCTGTATCATCGGCAAAAGTAGAAATATGGATATTATTGCTCACAGGCATATCACAAGTATATATTAAATACAAGACAGGACCCAGAATACTACCCTGGGGCACACCAGAAGATATAGTTTCGGGCACACTCGTGAACTCTCCTTCCACAACAGTGAACTTCCTATCAATAATATAACTTTCCAAAAGCTTTTGAATGTTTATTGGCAGATATGTCTTCAATTTTAAAACTAGGCCTTCGTGCCATACTTTATCAAATGCCTGAGAAACATCAATAAAGAGAGCAGAACAATACTTCTTTTCCTCAAATGTTCTTCTTACAACTTGGACCAGTCTATGCGTTTGTTCAATCGTGCTGTGCTGACTTCTAAAGCCAAATTGATGGTCCGGGATGCACCCATTATCAGTTAAAATTTTGGACAATTTAGTCATGAGCAGCTTTTCGAAAAGCTTTGAGATTGTAGATAGTAAGCTTATAGGCCTATATGACTCAGTCTTGGTAAGATCTTTGCCCGCCTTTGGAATCATTTTGATCTTGGCCAGTTTCCAGTTATGTGGAAAATATTGCATTCTTAAAATAGCATTAAAAGTAAATAGCAGGATTCTTATTGCAATATGAGGCAAGTTCATGAGCATTTTGTTACTAATGCCATCAATACCTGGAGCTTTCTTCGGGTTGAGTTCAGCAATTACTTTTTGTACTTCACGCATCTTAAACCTTAAGGGACGAGGGGGTAGAGAAACTACACTCGGTAAATCAGCAGCACCCGTACATGAATTGGGAGTGAATACAGATTTTAAATGCTCAGAAAATAAGTTACCTTTCTCACTATCACTTCTTGCCCAGCCTCCGGTCGCAGTACGCAATGGTGATTTAAGATCAACGGGTCTTTTAAGATTTCTAGTAGCGCGCCATAAAGAGTAATTAGATGCGGACGTTACATCAAGACCTTCTAAATACTTTTCCAGTAGTGCAGTTTTTTCCGATGATAGCAGCTCTTTGAGTCGTTTAGTACATTCTTTAAGTCTGATTTTATTTAGGGGTGATCTGTGTTGTTGCCATTCTCTTCTAGCTCTCCTTTTTTCACATACAAGACGTTCAATTTCCGTAGAATAAATTCTGTTAAAGCCGGTCTGCGGATAGGAGGTAGTGGCGTGTTCAGCAGCCTGTTTAATATTTTCGTTAAGATTGGCAATATTAAATTCAATATCATCGCATGATCTAAGCTGAATGTTTTCTACGCAGTGACTACTAAGATATTTTTTGAATACCAGCCAGTTGATTCCATTAATCATCTTCACATATGAGTTAGTTAAATCACTCCTTAGTGGGTTGAAAATTGTAACTATTGTTGGAGAGTGATCGGAGGACAGATCTAGAGAGGCCTCTACATGAATTAAGTCCCTATGAATATTTTTCGTGACGGCAAAATCTATAACATCTGGAATTTTTCTTACGTCAGTAGGCCAGTAAGTAGGCTCCCCACTCGAAATGACATCTAAGCCCATTTTTGAAATTGTATTGAACAAGGCTCGGCCTCTAGGTGTAACAAGACGCGATCCCCAGTACGTATGTTTTGCATTGTAGTCACCAGCTGCCACGAAACAAGATCCAAGCGATTTGTAGAACTTCTCATACTGATCTTCGCTAACTGAAAATCTGGGAGGTGAGTAAATTGATGATATCACGAAATTCGCACAAAAATTTTCTACGAAAATATTCGTTGCTTGCAAATATTCTTCACTAACGTTGTCAAGGACATAGTGCTTGAGTCTTGACTTAATCAGAATTGCTGATCCACCACATGCTCTCTCTCTCGGGTCCTTTGTATCATATAAATTGTAACCATTTATTTTAAATAAGCTTCTTGAGGTCAAATGAGTCTCAGAAACCAACATTATATCAATATTTTTTTCCATGAGGAAGTGCTCAAGTTCATTTTTATGTTGGCGAATGCCGTTTGCGTTCCAGAAACATATTTTTAACGTGTTCATGGTTTATTAACTAATGCTTGAAGCAGTGTATTCTGCATTAGCAGCATTTCTTGCATCATACTTGTCATATTTGTAGTAAAGTTGTTTATAGTTAGCACCAGATTCTCAATAGTAGCTTCAAGGCGACTAAAGTTAAAGCTTGAGTTTGAATTCGTTGAATTATTTGGCGGTGGAACATTTTGCGTGGGAATTGAACTAGTCTTAGCAGCATCAGCATACGATACACGTGAAGTAACTGGTTGGCTGATTTGAGCAAAAGTGTCGGAGTTCGCGTTTACTTGTAGAGCTGGAGTTAGCTTGGGTTTTTGACCCATAGCCTGTTTAACGAAAGAAAATACAGGGCACCCTCTATAGTTAGCTGTGTGATTACCTCCACAATTACTACATTTTTTTTCTGCTTGATCTTTTGGCTTAGTGCAGCTAGCAGTACCATGCAATTCACCGCAGATAACACACACTGTAGGTAATTTGCAGTAAGTTTTCGTATGGCCATATTCTTGGCAATTATGGCACTGTACGGGACCTGAACGCTTACGTGGCTCTTCAACTGTGATTTTTCGATGTAAGAGATACTTTACGTTATAAACTGGATGGGCTTCATTTTTTTTTAATTGTATGTCATTCGGCTCCAGTTCAACCCGAAATAGGGGTTGGGGGACCTTTTCTCTATTAAATATGTTGGTAACATTTTTTACCTTGAATCCTTGGTCGACAAGTGCACATTTTACTTCTTCGGGTTCAACATATGAATCTATGCCCTTTAATACTATCTGTAGGCCTTTAGCACTCTTAAGTTGGTATGTGTAAAAATTTGTTTTATTTTTTTCGAATTCACTAACAATTTTTCGGAAATCTTTTTCATTATATATTTGGATTTTAGTTTCATCAATATTACCTCGTTTAATTGGAATGATGTGAAAAGTATTTTCACCAATGGTCGACAGTAGTTTTTTTATAAGCGCGTTAGAATTTTTTTCTCTCAGATAAATAGGTGGTGGCTTAAAAGACTTTTGCGATGATGTAGAGGGCTTGTCGTCGGTGTCCTGCAATAATGAAAAACGATTTTGACGATTGGTAGATGATGCGCTGTTATCCCTAGACATCTTTGGAGCAGATGAAATTTTTGAAGAATTTGGGCTTCGCCCACGCTTTACCACTGTTATATATCTGTCCATTCCCACTTGTACCTTGGGTTTTGAGCTACTGTTATCTGTAGTGATAACTTGGTTTAGTGATGAAGGCGAGTCCGATGCGGATGATATCGCAGACTTAAATGAAGAAGTACTAGGCAATGGTAATATTAACGATTCACTAGTTGGCATTGGACAAAGCGAAGTTGATCGCTGACGAAAAATTGGCTTTGCCGTTAAAAAAAGATTTTCATCAGATTTATTATTTATATTTTTTTCATTAAGAGTTTCAGAACTCACAGTAAAATAAGCATTTCTGCCGTTAGAACTCACTTCAAAATTTTTTTCCTTTGAGGTACTCATACAGAGTATTATTCCTCAAGGGAACTTTGTTTGTGTTTACGGTTTTTTTTTTGTTTTTGCTATTTCTTGCTATGTAAAAAATATTAGTAAAGCCAATAAGCTTATTTATCAAGGTGAATATGTATTACGAATATTTTTTGTATAATTTTTGATTTTGTTGTTTTTTATATTTGTTTCGTATGTATGTATGTAAAAAAAATCCGCTTTAATGTCTCTTCACTATGAAGGTTCAAGGAGAACTCTATTTTTATTTATATTTAGAAAACTTTTGAAAATATGACTTAGTAAAACACTCTTATTTTTCGAGTTCTATGAGGGAAATGACCACTGTGGCCAAACCCTTTTTTCTCAGCAAATCAAACCTATTGGGAAATGAAGACAACATATTATACTAAAAACTGCATTTACAGTATATCTGAATTGTATTTGTGACATTTTTGAGAAAACTTTTAAAAATATGACTTAGTAAAACACTCTTATTTTTCGAGTTCTATGAGGCAAATGACCACTGTGGCCAAACCCTGCTTCGCCAGCAAATCAAACCTAGTGGAAAGTGAAGAAAACAAACCATGCTAAAAAACTGCATTTACAGTATATCTGAATTATATTTGTAAAATTTTTAGAAAACTTTTAAAAATATGACTTAGTTAAACACTCTTATTTTTCGAGTTCTATGAGGGAAATGACCACTGTGGCCAAACCCCTCTTCCTCAGCGAATTAAACCTAGTAAAAAAGGAAGACAACAAATCATACTAAAAAACTGCATTTACAGTATATCTGAATTGTATTTGTGAAATTTTTTAGAAAACTTTTAATAATATGACTTAGTAAAACACTCTTATTTTTCGAGTTCTATGAGGGAAATGACCACTGTGGCCAAATCTTTCTTTCTCAGCTAATCAAACCTAAAGGAAAATGAAGACAACATATTGTACTAAAAAACTGCATTTATAATATATCTGAAATGTATTTGTGAAATTTTTTAGAAAACTTTTAAAAATATGACTTAGTAAAACACTCTTATTTTTTGAGTTCTATGAGGAAAATGACCACTGTGGCCAAACCCTGCTTCCCCAGCAAAAAAAACCTAGTGAAAAGTAAGGACAACAAATCATGCTAAAAAACTGCATTTACAGTATATCTGAATTGTATTTGTGAAATTTTTTAGAAAACTTTTAAAAATATGACTTAGTAAAACAATCTTATTTTTCGAGTTCTTTGAGGAAAATGACCACTGTGGCCAAACCCTAATGCCCCAGCAAATCAAACCTAGTGGAAAGTGAAGACAACAAACCATGGTAAAAACTGCATTTACAGTATATCTGAATTGTATTTGTGAAATTTTTAGAAAACTTTTAAAAATATGACTTAGTTAAACACTCTTATTTTTCGAGTTCTATGAGGGAAATGACCACATTGGCCAAACGCTTCTTCCTCAGCGAATTAAACCTAGTGGAAAATGAAGACAATAAATCATACTAAAAAACTGCATTTACAGTATATCTGAAGTGTATTTGTGAAATTTTTTAGAAAACTTTTAAAAATATGACTTAGTAAAACACTCTTATTTTTTGAGTTCTATGAGGAAAATGACCACTGTGGCCAAACCCTTCTTTTCCAGCAAATCAAACCTAGTGAAAAATGAAGACAATAAATCATACTAAAAAACTGCATTAACAGTATATCTGAATTGTATTTGTGACATTTTTGAGAAAACTTTTAAAAATATGACTTAGTAAAACACTCTTATTTTTCGAGTTCTATGAGGCAAATGACCACTCTGGCCAAACCCTGCTTTCCCCGCAAATCAAACCTAATGGAAAGTGAAGACAACAAATTATGCTATAAAACTGCGTTTACAGTATATCTAAATTGTATTTGTGAAATTTTTTAGAAAACTTTTGAAAATATGACTTAGTAAAACACTCTTATTTTTCGAGTTCTATGAGGGAAATGACCACTGTGGCCAAACCCTTTTTTCTCAGCAAATCAAACCTATTGGGAAATGAAGACATTATATTGTACTAAAAAACTGCATTTACAGTATGTCTGAATTGTATTTGTGACATTTTTGAGAAAACTTTTAAAAATATGACATAGTAAAACACTCTTATTTTTCGAGTTCTATGAGGCAAATGACCACTGTGGCCAAACCCTGCTTTGCCAGCAAATCAAACCTAGTGGAAAGTGAAGAAAACAAACCATGCTAAAAAACTGCATTTACAGTATATCTGAATTATATTTGTGAAATTTTTAGAAAACTTTTAAAAATATGACTTAGTTAAACACTCTTATTTTTCGAGTTCTATGAGGGAAATGACCACTGTGGCCAAACCCCTCTTCCTCAGCGAATTAAACCTAGTAAAAAAGGAAGACAACAAATTATACTAAAAAACTGCATTTACAGTATATCTGAATTGTATTTGTGAAATTTTTTAGAAAACTTTTAATAATATGACTTAGTAAAACACTCTTATTTTTCGAGTTCTATGAGGGAAATGACCACTGTGGCCAAACCTTTCTCTCTCAGCTAATCAAACCTAAAGGAAAATAAAGACAACATATTGTACTAAAAAACTGCATTTATAATATATCTAAAATGTATTTGTGAAATTTTTTAGAAAACTTTTAAAAATATGACTTAGTAAAACACTCTTATTTTTTGAGTTCTATGAGGAAAATGACCACTGTGGCCAAACCCTGCTTTCCCAGCAAATAAAACCTAGTGAAAAGTAAAGACAACAAATCATGCTAAAAAACTGCTTTTACAGTATATCTGAATTGTATTTGTGAAATTTTTAGAAAACTTTTAAAAATATGACTTAGTTAAACACTCTTATTTTTCGAGTTCTATGAGGGAAATGACCACATTGGCCAAACGCTTCTTCCTCAGCGAATTAAACCTAGTGGAAAATGAAGACAATAAATCATATTAAAAAACTGCATTAACAGTATATCTGAATTGTATTTGTGACATTTTTGAGAAAACTTTTAAAAATATGACTTAGTAAAACACTCTTATTTTTCGAGTTCTATGAGGCAAATGACCACTCTGGCCAAACCCTGCTTTCCCCGCAAATCAAACCTAGTGGAAAGTAAAGACAACAAATTATGCTATAAAACTGCGTTTACAGTATATCTAAATTGTATTTGTGAAATTTTTTAGAAAACTTTTGAAAATATGACTTAGTAAAACACTCTTATTTTTCGAGTTCTATGAGGGAAATGACCACTGTGGCCAAACCCTTTTTTCTCAGCAAATCAAACCTATTGGGAAATGAAGACAACATATTATACTAAAAAACTGCTTTTACAGTATATCTGAATTGTATTTGTGACATTTTTGAGAAAACTTTTAAAAATATGACTTAGTAAAACACTCTTATTTTTCGAGTTCTATAGGGAAATGACCACTGTGGCCAAACCCTTCTTTCTCAGCGAATCAAACCTAGTGGAAAATGAAGACAACAAATCATACTAAAAAACTGCATTTACAGTATATCTGAATTGTATTTGTGACATTTTTGAGAAAACTTTTAAAAATATGACTTAGTAAAACACTCTTATTTTTTGAGTTCTATGAGGAAAATGACCACTGTGGCCAAACCCTTCTTTCTCAGCGAATCAAACCTAGTGGAAAATGAAGACAACAAATCATACCAAAAAACTGCATTTACAGTATATCTGAATTGTATTTGTGACATTTTTGAGAAAACTTTTAAAAATATGACATAGTAAAACACTCTTATTTTTCGAGTTCTATGAGGCAAATGACGACTGTGGCCAAACCCTGCTTTGCCAGCAAATCAAACCTAGTGGAAAGTGAAGAAAACAAACCATGCTAAAAAACTGCATTTACAGTATATCTGAATTATATTTGTGAAATTTTTAGAAAACTTTTAAAAATATGACTTAGTTAAACACTCTTATTTTTCGAGTTCTATGAGGGAAATGACCACTGTGGCCAAACCCCTCTTCCTCAGCGAATTAAACCTAGTAAAAAAGGAAGACAACAAATCATACTAAAAAACTGCATTTATAATATATCTAAAATGTATTTGTGAAATTTTTTAGAAAACTTTTAAAAATATGACTTAGTAAAACACTCTTATTTTTTGAGTTCTATGAGGAAAATGACCACTGTGGCCAAACCCTTCTTTCTCAGCAAATCAAACGTAGTGAAAAATGAAGACAATAAATCATACTAAAAAACTGCATTAACAGTATATCTGAATTGTATTTGTGACATTTTTGAGAAAACTTTTAAAAATATGACTTAGTAAAACACTCTTATTTTTCGAGTTCTATGAGGCAAATGACCACTCTGGCCAAACCCTAATGCCCCAGCAAATCAAACCTAGTGGAAAGTGAAGACAACAAACCATGGTAAAAACTGCATTTACAGTATATCTGAATTGTATTTGTGAAATTTTTAGAAAACTTTTAAAAATATGACTTAGTTAAACACTCTTATTTTTCGAGTTCTATGAGGGAAATGACCACATTGGCCAAACGCTTCTTCCTCAGCGAATTAAACCTAGTGGAAAATGAAGACAATAAATCATATTAAAAAACTGCATTAACAGTATATCTGAATTGTATTTGTGACATTTTTGAGAAAACTTTTAAAAATATGACTTAGTAAAACACTCTTATTTTTCGAGTTCTATGAGGCAAATGACCACTCTGGCCAAACCCTGCTTTCCCCGCAAATCAAACCTAGTGGAAAGTGAAGACAACAAATTATGCTATAAAACTGCGTTTTTAGTATATCTAAATTGTATTTGTGAAATTTTTTAGAAAACTTTTGAAAATATGACTTAGTAAAACACTCTTATTTTTCGAGTTCTATGAGGGAAATGACCACTGTGGCCAAACCCTTTTTTCTCAGCAAATCAAACCTATTGGGAAATGAAGACAACATATTATACTAAAAAACTGCATTTACAGTATATCTGAATTGTATTTGTGACATTTTTGAGAAAACTTTTAAAAATATGACTTAGTAAAACACTCTTATTTTTCGAGTTCTATAGGGAAATGACCACTGTGGCCAAACCCTTCTTTCTCAGCGAATCAAACCTAGTGGAAAATGAAGACAACAAATCATACTAAAAAACTGCATTTACAGTATATCTGAATTGTATTTGTGACATTTTTGAGAAAACTTTTAAAAATATGACTTAGTAAAACACTCTTATTTTTTGAGTTCTATGAGGAAAATGACCACTGTGGCCAAACCCTTCTTTCTCAGCGAATCAAACCTAGTGAAAAATGAAGACAACAAATCAAAATAAAAAACTGCATTTACAGTATATCTGAATTGTATTTGTGACATTTTTGAGAAAACTTTTAAAAATATGACTTAGTAAAACACTCTTATTTTTTGAGTTCTTTGAGGCAAATGACGACTGTGGCCAAACCCTTCTTCCTCAGCGAATTAAGCCTAGTGAAAAAGGAAGACAACAAATTATACTAAAAAACTGCATTTACAGTATATCTGAATTGTATTTGTGACATTTTTGAGAAAACTTTTAAAAATATGACTTAGTAAAACACTCTTATTTTTCGAGTTCTATGAGGCAAATGACCACTGTGGCCAAACCCTGCTTTCCCAGCAAATCAAACCTAGTAGAAAGTAAAGACAACAAATTATGCTATAAAACTGGTTTTACAGTATATCTAAATTGTATTTGTGAAATTTTTTAGAAAACTTTTAAAAATATGACTTAGTAAAACACTTTTATTTTTCGAGTTCTATGAGGGAAATGACCACTGTGGCCAAAACCTTTTTTCTCAGCAAATCAAACCTAGTGGGAAATGAAGACAACAAACCATACTAAAAAACTGCATTTACAGTATATCTGAATTGTATTTGTGAAATTTTTTAGAAAACTTTAAAAAATATGACTTAGTAAAACACTCTTATTTTTCGAGTTCTATGAGGCAAATGACCACTGTGACCAAACCCTGCTTTCCCAGCAAATCAAACCTAGTAGAAAGTAAAGACAACAAATTATGCTATAAAACTGGTTTTACAGTATATCTAAATTGTATTTGTGAAATTTTTTAGAAAACTTTTAAAAATATGACTTAGTAAAACACTCTTATTTTTCGAGTTCTATGAGGGAACTGACCACTGTGTCCAAACCCTTTTTTCTCAGCGAATCAAACCTAGTGGAAAATGAAGACAACAGGTCATACTAAAAAACTGCATTTACAGTATATCTAAACTGTATTTGTGAAATTTTTTAGAAAACTTTTAAAAATATGACTTAGTAAAACACTCTGATTTTTTGAGTTCTATGAGGAAAATGACCACTGTGGCCAAAGCCTGATTCCCCAGCAAATGAGACCTAGTGGAAAGTGAAGACAACAAATCATGCTAAAAAACTGCTATTACAGTATATCTGAATTGTATTTGTGAAATTTTTTAGAAAACTTTTAAAAATATGACTTAGTAAAACACTCTTATTTTTCGAGTTCTATGAGGAAAATGACCACTGTGGCCAATCCCTGCTTTCTTAGCTAATCGAACCTAGTGAAGAGAGAAGACAACAAACCATGCTAAAAAACTGCATTTATAGTATATCTGAATTGTATTTGTGAATTTTTTAGAAAACTTTTAAAAATATGACTTAGTTAAACACTCTTATTTTTCGAGTTCTATGAGGGAAATGAACACTGTGGCCAAACCCTTCTTCCTCAGCGAATTAAACCTAGTGGAAAAGGAAGACAACAAATCATACTAAAAAACTGCATTCACAGTATATCTGAATTGTATTTGTGAAATTTTTTAGAAATTTTTTAAAAATATGACTTAGTAAAACACTTTTATTTTTCGAGTTCTATGAGGGAAATGACCACTGTGGCCAAACCCTTCTTTTTCAGCTAATTAAACCTAGTGGAAAATGAAGACAACATATTGTACTAAAAAACTGCATTTATAATATATCTGAAATGTATTTGTGAAATTTTTTAGAAAACTTTAAAAAATATGACTTAGTAAAACACTCTTATTTTTCGAGTTCTATGAGGAAAATGACCACTGTGGCCAAATTCTTCTTTCTCAGCGAATCAAACCTAGTGAAAAGTAAAGACAACAAACCATGCTAAAAAACTGCATTTACAGTATATCTGAATTGTATTTGTGACATTTTTGAGAAAACTTTTAAAAATATGACTTAGTAAAACACTCTTATTTTTCGAGTTCTATGAGGCAAATGACCACTGTGGCCAAACCCTGCTTCCCCAGCAAATCAAACCTAGTAAAAAGGAAGACAACAAATTATACTAAAATACTGCATTTACAGTATATCTGAATTGTATTTGTGAAATTTTTAGAAAACTTTTAAAAATATGACTTAGTTAAACACTCTTATTTTTCGAGTTCTATGAGGGAAATGACCACTGTGGCCAAACCCTTCTTCCTCAGCGAATTGAACCTAGTGGAAAAGGAAGACAACAAATCATACTAAAAAACTGCATTTACAGTATATCTGAATTGTATTTGTGAAATTTTTTAGAAATTTTTTAAAAATATGACTTAGTAAAACACTTTTATTTTTCGAGTTCTATGAGGGAAATGACCACTGTGGCCAAACCCTTCTTTCTCAGCTAATCAGACCTAGTGGAAAATGAAGACAACATATTGCACTAAAAAACTGCATTTATAATATATCTGAAATGTATTTGTGAAATTTTTTAGAAAACTTTTAAAAATATGACTTAGTAAAACACTCTTATTTTTTGAGTTCTATGAGGAAAATGACCACTGTGGCCAAACCCTGCTTCCCCAGCAAATAAAACCTAGTGAAAAGTAAAGACAACAAATCATGCTAAAAAACTGTTTTTACAGTATATCTGAATTGTATTTGTGAAATTTTTTAGAAAACTTTTAAAAATATGACTTAGTAAAACACTCTTATTTTTCGAGTTCTTTGAGGAAAATGACCACTGTGGCCAAACCCTAATGCCCCAGCAAATCAAACCTAGTGGAAAGTGAAGACAACAAGCCATGGTAAAAACTGCATTTACAGTATATCTGAATTGTATTTGTGAAATTTTTAGAAAACTTTTAAAAATATGACTTAGTTAAACACTCTTATTTTTCGAGTTCTATGAGGGAAATGACCACATTGGCCAAACGCTTCTTCCTCAGCGAATTAAACCTAGTGGAAAATGAAGACAACATATTGTACTAAAAAACTGCATTTATAATATATCTGAAATGTATTTGTGAAATTTTTTAGAAAACTTTAAAAAATATGACTTAGTAAAACACTCTTATTTTTCGAGTTCTATGAGGAAAATGACCACTGTGGCCAAATTCTTCTTTCTCAGCGAATCAAACCTAGTGAAAACTGAAGACAACAAACCATGCTAAAAAACTGCATTTACAGTATATCTGAATTGTATTTGTGACATTTTTGAGAAAACTTTTAAAAATATGACTTAGTAAAACACTCTTATTTTTCGAGTTCTATGAGGCAAATGACCACTGTGGCCAAACCCTGCTTCCCCAGCAAATCAAACCTAGTGAAAAGGAAGACAACAAATTATACTAAAATACTGCATTTACAGTATATCTGAATTGTATTTGTGAAATTTTTAGAAAACTTTTAAAAATATGACTTAGTTAAACACTCTTATTTTTCGAGTTCTATGAGGGAAATGACCACTGTGGCCAAACCCTTCTTCCTCAGCGAATTGAACCTAGTGGAAAAGGAAGACAACAAATCATACTAAAAAACTGCATTTACAGTATATCTGAATTGTATTTGTGAAATTTTTTAGAAATTTTTTAAAAATATGACTTAGTAAAACACTTTTATTTTTCGAGTTCTATGAGGGAAATGACCACTGTGGCCAAACCCTTCTTTCTCAGCTAATCAAACCTAGTGGAAAATGAAGACAACATATTGCACTAAAAAACTGCATTTATAATATATCTGAAATGTATTTGTGAAATTTTTTAGAAAACTTTTAAAAATATGACTTAGTAAAACACTCTTATTTTTTGAGTTCTATGAGGAAAATGACCACTGTGGCCAAACCCTGCTTCCCCAGCAAATAAAACCTAGTGAAAAGTAAAGACAACAAATCATGCTAAAAAACTGTTTTTACAGTATATCTGAATTGTATTTGTGAAATTTTTTAGAAAACTTTTAAAAATATGACTTAGTAAAACACTCTTATTTTTCGAGTTCTTTGAGGAAAATGACCACTGTGGCCAAACCCTAATGCCCCAGCAAATCAAACCTAGTGGAAAGTGAAGACAACAAACCATGGTAAAAACTGCATTTACAGTATATCTGAATTGTATTTGTGAAATTTTTAGAAAACTTTTAAAAATATGACTTAGTTAAACACTCTTATTTTTCGAGTTCTATGAGGGAAATGACCACATTGGCCAAACGCTTCTTCCTCAGCGAATTAAACCTAGTGGAAAATGAAGACAATAAATCATATTAAAAAACTGCATTAACAGTATATCTGAATTGTATTTGTGACATTTTTGAGAAAACTTTTAAAAATATGACTTAGTAAAACACTCTTATTTTTCGAGTTCTATGAGGCAAATGACCACTCTGGCCAAACCCTGCTTTCCCCGCAAATCAAACCTAGTGGAAAGTGAAGACAACAAATTATGCTATAAAACTGCGTTTTTAGTATATCTAAATTGTATTTGTGAAATTTTTTAGAAAACTTTTGAAAATATGACTTAGTAAAACACTCTTATTTTTCGAGTTCTATGGGGGAAATGACCACTGTGGCCAAACCCTTTTCTCTCAGCAAATCAAACCTATTGGGAAATGAAGACAACATGTTATACTAAAAAACTGCATTTACAGTATATCTGAATTGTATTTGTGACATTTTTGAGAAAACTTTTAAAAATATGACTTAGTAAAACACTCTTATTTTTCGAGTTCTATAGGGAAATGACCACTGTGGCCAAACCCTTCTTTCTCAGCGAATCAAACCTAGCGGAAAATGAAGACAACAAATCATACTAAAAAACTGCATTTACAGTATATCTGAATTGTATTTGTGACATTTTTGAGAAAACTTTTAAAAATATGACTTAGTAAAACACTCTTATTTTTTGAGTTCTATGAGGAAAATGACCACTGTGGCCAAACCCTTCTTTCTCAGCGAATCAAACCTAGTGGAAAATGAAGACAACAAATCATAATAAAAACCTGCATTTACAGTATATCTGAATTGTATTTGTGACATTTTTGAGAAAACTTTTAAAAATATGACTTAGTAAAACACTCTTATTTTTTGAGTTCTTTGAGGCAAATGACGACTGTGGCCAAACCCTTCTTCCTCAGCGAATTAAGCCTAGTGAAAAAGGAAGACAACAAATTATACTAAAAAACTGCATTTACAGTATATCTGAATTGTATTTGTGACATTTTTGAGAAAACTTTTAAAAATATGACTTAGTAAAACACTCTTATTTTTCGAGTTCTATGAGGCAAATGACCACTGTGGCCAAACCCTGCTTTCCCAGCAAATTAAACCTAGTGGAAAGTGAAGACAATAAATTATGCTATAAAACTGCGTTTACAGTATATCTAAATTGTATTTGTGAAATTTTTTAGAAAACTTTTAAAAATATGACTTAGTAAAACACTTTTATTTTTCGAGTTCTATGAGGGAAATGACCACTGTGGCCAAAACCTTTTTTCTCAGCAAATCAAACCTAGTGGGAAATGAAGACAACAAACCATACTAAAAAACTGCATTTACAGTATATCTGAATTGTATTTGTGAAATTTTTTAGAAAACTTTAAAAAATATGACTTAGTAAAACACTCTTATTTTTCGAGTTCTATGAGGCAAATGACCACTGTGACCAAACCCTGCTTTCCCAGCAAATCAAACCTAGTAGAAAGTAAAGACAACAAATTATGCTATAAAACTGGTTTTACAGTATATCTAAATTGTATTTGTGAAATTTTTTAGAAAACTTTTAAAAATATGACTTAGTAAAACACTCTTATTTTTCGAGTTCTATGAGGAAACTGACCACTGTGTCCAAACCCTTTTTTCTCAGCGAATCAAACCTAGTGGAAAATGAAGACAACAGGTCATACTAAAAAACTGCATTTACAGTATATCTAAACTGTATTTGTGAAATTTTTTAGAAAACTTTTAAAAATATGACTTAGTAAAACACTCTGATTTTTTGAGTTCTATGAGGAAAATGACCACTGTGGCCAAAGCCTGATTCCCCAGCAAATGAGACCTAGTGGAAAGTGAAGACAACAAATCATGCTAAAAAACTGCTATTACAGTATATCTGAATTGTATTTGTGAAATTTTTTAGAAAACTTTTAAAAATATGACTTAGTAAAACACTCTTATTTTTCGAGTTCTATGAGGAAAATGACCACTGTGGCCAAACCCTGCTTCCTTAGCTAATCGAACCTAGTGAAGAGAGAAGACAACAAATTATGCTATAAAACTGCGTTTTTAGTATATCTAAATTGTATTTGTGAAATTTTTTAGAAAACTTTTGAAAATATGACTTAGTAAAACACTCTTATTTTTCGAGTTCTATGAGGGAAATGACCACTGTGGCCAAACCCTTTTCTCTCAGCAAATCAAACCTATTGGGAAATGAAGACAACATGTTATACTAAAAAACTGCATTTACAGTATATCTGAATTGTATTTGTGACATTTTTGAGAAAACTTTTAAAAATATGACTTAGTAAAACACTCTTATTTTTCGAGTTCTATAGGGAAATGACCACTGTGGCCAAACCCTTTTTTCTCAGCGAATCAAACCTAGTGGAAAATGAAGACAACAAATCATACTAAAAAACTGCATTTACAGTATATCTGAATTGTATTTGTGACATTTTTGAGAAAACTTTTAAAAATATGACTTAGTAAAACACTCTTATTTTTTGAGTTCTATGAGGAAAATGACCACTGTGGCCAAACCCTTCTTTCTCAGCGAATCCAACCTAGTGGAAAATGAAGACAACAAATCATAATAAAAAACTGCATTTACAGTATATCTGAATTGTATTTGTGACATTTTTGAGAAAACTTTTAAAAATATGACTTAGTAAAACACTCTTATTTTTTGAGTTCTTTGAGGCAAATGACGACTGTGGCCAAACCCTTCTTCCTCAGCGAATTAAGCCTAGTGAAAAAGGAAGACAACAAATTATACTAAAAAACTGCATTTACAGTATATCTGAATTGTATTTGTGACATTTTTGAGAAAACTTTTAAAAATATGACTTAGTAAAACACTCTTATTTTTAGAGTTCTATGAAGCAAATGACCACTGTGGCCAAACCCTGCTTTCCCAGCAAATTAAACCTAGTGGAAAGTGAAGACAATAAATTATGCTATAAAACTGCGTTTACAGTATATCTAAATTGTATTTGTGAAATTTTTTAGAAAACTTTTAAAAATATGACTTAGTAAAACACTTTTATTTTTCGAGTTCTATGAGGGAAATGACCACTGTGGCCAAAACCTTTTTTCTCAGCAAATCAAACCTAGTGGGAAATGAAGACAACAAACCATACTAAAAAACTGCATTTACAGTATATCTGAATTGTATTTGTGAAATTTTTTAGAAAACTTTAAAAAATATGACTTAGTAAAACACTCTTATTTTTCGAGTTCTATGAGGCAAATGACCACTGTGACCAAACCCTGCTTTCCCAGCAAATCAAACCTAGTAGAAAGTAAAGACAACAAATTATGCTATAAAACTGGTTTTACAGTATATCTAAATTGTATTTGTGAAATTTTTTAGAAAACTTTTAAAAATATGACTTAGTAAAACACTCTTATTTTTCGAGTTCTATGAGGGAACTGACCACTGTGTCCAAACCCTTTTTTCTCAGCGAATCAAACCTAGTGGAAAATGAAGACAACAGGTCATACTAAAAAACTGCATTTACAGTATATCTAAACTGTATTTGTGAAATTTTTTAGAAAACTTTTAAAAATATGACTTAGTAAAACACTCTGATTTTTTGAGTTCTATGAGGAAAATGACCACTGTGGCCAAAGCCTGATTCCCCAGCAAATGAGACCTAGTGGAAAGTGAAGACAACAAATCATGCTAAAAAACTGCTATTACAGTATATCTGAATTGTATTTGTGAAATTTTTTAGAAAACTTTTAAAAATATGACTTAGTAAAACACTCTTATTTTTCGAGTTCTATGAGGAAAATGACCACTGTGGCCAAACCCTGCTTCCTTAGCTAATCGAACCTAGTGAAGAGAGAAGACAACAAACAATGCTAAAAAACTGCATTTATAGTATATCTGAATTGTATTTGTGAATTTTTTTAGAAAACTTTTAAAAATATGACTTAGTTAAACACTCTTATTTTTCGAGTTCTATGAGGGAAATGAACACTGTGGCCAAACCCTTCTTCCTCAGCGAATTAAACCTAGTGGAAAAGGAAGACAACAAATCATACTAAAAAACTGCATTTACAGTATATCTGAATTGTATTTGTGAAATTTTTTAGAAATTTTTTAAAAATATGACTTAGTAAAACACTTTTATTTTTCGAGTTCTATGAGGGAAATGACCACTGTGGCCAAACCCTTCTTTTTCAGCTAAATAAACCTAGTGGAAAATGAAGACAACATATTGTACTAAAAAACTGCATTTATAATATATCTGAAATGTATTTGTGAAATTTTTTAGAAAACTTTAAAAAATATGACTTAGTAAAACACTCTTATTTTTCGAGTTCTATGAGGAAAATGACCACTGTGGCCAAACCCTTCTTTCTCAGCGAATCAAACCTAATGGAAAGTGAAGACAACAAACCATGCTAAAAAACTGCATTTACAGTATATCTGAATTGTATTTGTGACATTTTTGAGAAAACTTTTAAAAATATGACTTAGTAAAACACTCTTATTTTTCGAGTTCTATGAGGCAAATGACCACTGTGGCCAAACCCTGCTTCCCCAGCAAATCAAACCTAGTGAAAAGGAAGACAACAAATTATACTAAAATACTGCATTTACAGTATATCTGAATTGTATTTGTGAAATTTTTAGAAAACTTTTAAAAATATGACTTAGTTAAACACTCTTATTTTTCGAGTTCTATGAGGGAAATGACCACTGTGGCCAAACCCTTCTTCCTCAGCGGATTGAACCTAGTGGAAAAAGAAGACAACAAATCATACTAAAAAACTGCATTTACAGTATATCTGAATTGTATTTGTGAAATTTTTTAGAAATTTTTTAAAAATATGACTTAGTAAAACACTTTTATTTTTCGAGTTCTATGAGGGAAATGACCACTGTGGCCAAACCCTTCTTTCTCATCTAATCAAACCTAGTGGAAAATGAAGACAACATATTGCACTAAAAAACTGCATTTATAATATATCTGAAATGTATTTGTGAAATTTTTTAGAAAATTTTAAAAAATATGACTTAGTAAAACACTCTTATTGTTTGAGTTCTATGAGGAAAATGACCACTGTGGCCAAACCCTGCTTCCCCAGCAAATGAAACCTAGTGAAAAGTAAAAACAACAAACCATGCTAAAAAACTGCATTTACAGTATATCTGAATTGTATTTGTGAAATTTTTTAGAAAACTTTTAAAAATATGACTTAGTAAAACACTCTTATTTTTCGAGTTCTATGAGGAAAATGACCACTGTGGCCAAACCCTAATGCCCCAGCAAATCAAACCTAGTGGAAAGTGAAGACAACAAACCATGCAAAAAACTGCATTTACAGTATATTTGAATTGTATTTGTGAAATTTTTTAGAAAACTTTTAAAAATATGACTTAGTAAAACACTCTTATTTTTTGAGTTCTATGAGGAAAATGACCACTGTGGCCAAACCCTTCTTTCTCAGCAAATCAAACGTAGTGAAAAATGAAGACAATAAATCATACTAAAAAACTGCATTAACAGTATATCTGAATTGTATTTGTGACATTTTTGAGAAAACTTTTAAAAATATGACTTAGTAAAACACTCTTATTTTTCGAGTTCTATGAGGCAAATGACCACTCTGGCCAAACCCTGCTTTTCCCGCAAATCAAACCTACTGGAAAGTGAAGACAACAAATTATGCTATAAAACTGCGTTTACAGTATATCTAAATTGTATTTGTGAAATTTTTTAGAAAACTTTTGAAAATATGACTTAGTAAAACACTCTTATTTTTCGAGTTCTATGAGGGAAATGACCACTGTGGCCAAACCCTTTTTTCTCAGCAAATCAAACCTATTGGGAAATGAAGACAACATATTATACTAAAAAACTGCATTTACAGTATATCTGAATTGTATTTGTGACATTTTTGAGAAAACTTTTAAAAATATGACTTAGTAAAACACTCTTATTTTTCGAGTTCTATGAGGCAAATGACCACTGTGGCCAAATTCTGCTTCGCCAGCAAATCAAACCTAGTGGAAAGTGAAGAAAACAAACCATGCTAAAAAACTGCATTTACAGTATATCTGAAGTGTATTTGTGAAATTTTTTAGAAAATTTTTAAAAATATGACTTAGTAAAACACTCTTATTTTTTGAGTTCTATGATGAAAATGACCACTGTGGTCAAACCCTTCTTTCTCAGCAAGTCAAACCTAGTGAAAAATGAAGACAATAAATCATACTAAAAAACTGCATTAACAGTATATCTGAATTGTATTTGTGACATTTTTGAGAAAACTTTTAAAAATATGACTTAGTAAAACACTCTTATTTTTCGAGTTCTATGAGGCAAATGACCACTCTGGCCAAACCCTGCTTTCCCCGCAAATCAAACCTAGTGAAAAGTAAAGACAACAAATTATGCTATAAAACTGTGTTTACAGTATATCTAAATTGTATTTGTGAAATTTTTTAGAAAATTTTTAAAAATATGACTTAGTAAAACACTCTTATTTTTCGAGTTCTATGAGGGAAATGACCACTGTTGCCAAACCCTTTTTTCTCAGCAAATCAAACCTATTGGGAAATGAAGACAACATATTATGCTAAAAAACTGCATTTACAGTATATCTGAATTGTATTTGTGAAATTTTTTAGAAAACTTTTAAAAATATGACTTAGTAAAACACTTTTATTTTTCGAGTTCTATGAGGAAAATGACCACTGTGGCCAAACCCTAATGCCCCAGCAAATAAAACCTAGTGAAAACTAAAGTGAAGACAACAAACCATGCTAAAAAACTACATTTACAGTATATCTGAATTATATTTGTGAATTTTTTAGAAAACTTTTAAAAATATGACTTAGTTAAACACTCTTATTTTTCGAGTTCTATGAGGGAAATGACCACTGTGGCCAAACCCTTCTTCCTCAGCGAAGTAAGCCTAGTGAAAAAGGAAGACAACAAATCATACCAAAAAACTGCATTTACAGTATATCTGAATTGTATTTGTGAAATTTTTTAGAAAACTTTTAAAAATATGACTTAGTAAAACACTTTTATTTTTCGAGTTCTATAGGGAAATGACCACTGTGGCCAAACCCTTCTTTCTCAGCGAATCAAACCTAGTGGAAAATGAAGACAACAAATCATACTAAAAAACTGCATTTACAGTATATCTGAATTGTATTTGTGACATTTTTGAGAAAACTTTTAAAAATATGACTTAGTAAAACACTCTTATTTTTTGAGTTCTATGAGGAAAATGACCACTGTGGCCAAACCCTTCTTTCTCAGCAAATCAAACCTAAGGAAAAATGAAGACAATAAATCATACTAAAAAACTGCATTAACAGTATATCTGAATTGTATTTGTGACATTTTTGAGAAAACTTTTAAAAATATGACTTAGTAAAACACTCTTATTTTTCGAGTTCTATGAGGCAAATGACCACTCTGGCCAAACCCTGCTTTCCCCGCAAATCAAACCTAGTGGAAAGTGAAGACAACAAATTATGCTAAAAAACTTCGTTTACAGTATATCTAAATTGTATTTGTGAAATTTTTTAGAAAACTTTTAAAAATATGACTTAGTAAAACACTCTTATTTTTCGAGTTTTATGAGGGAAATGACCACTGTGGCCAAACCCTTTTTTCTCAGCAAATCAAACCTAGTGGGAAATGAAGACAACATATTATACTAAAAAACTGCATTTACAGTATATCTGAATTGTATTTGTGACATTTTTGAGAAAACTTTTAAAAATATGACTTAGTAAAACACTCTTATTTTTCGAGTTCTATGAGGCAAATGACCACTGTGGCCAAACCCTGCTTTGCCAGCAAATCAAACCTAGTGAAAGTGAAGACAACAAACCATGCTAAAAAACTGCATTTACAGTATATCTGAATTGTATTTGTGAAATTGTTAGAAAACTTTTAAAAATATGACTTAGTTAAACACTCTTATTTTTCGAGTTCTATGAGGGAAATGACCACTGTGGCCAAACCCCTCTTCTTCAGCGAATTAAACCTAGTGAAAAAGGAAGACAACAAATCATACTAAAAAACTGCATTTACAGTATATCTGAATTGTATTTGTGAAATTTTTAGAAAACTTTTAAAAATATGACTTAGTAAAACACTCTTATTTTTCGAGTTCTATGAGGGAAATAACCACTGTGGCCAAACCTTTCTTTCTCAGCTAATCAAACCTAGTGGAAAATGAAGACAACATATTGTACTAAAAAACTGCATTTATAATATATCTGAAATATATTTGTGAAATTTTTTAGAAAACTTTTAAAAATATGACTTAGTAAAACACTCTTATTTTTTGAGTTCTATGAGGAAAATGACCACTGTGGCCAAATTCTGCTTCCCCAGCAAATGAAACCTAGTGAAAAGTAAAGACAACAAATCATGCTAAAAAACTGCATTTACAGTATATCTGAATTATATTTGTGAAATTTTTTAGAAAACTTTTAAAAATATGACTTAGTAAAACACTCTTATTTTTCGAGTTCTTTGAGGAAAATGACCACTGTGGCCAAACCCTAATGCCCCAGCAAATCAAACCTAGTGGAAAGTGAAGACAACAAACCATGATAAAAACTGCATTTACAATATATCTGAATTGTATTTGTGAAATTTTTAGAAAACTTTTAAAAATATGACTTAGTTAAACACTCTTATTTTTCGAGTTCTATGAGGGAAATGACCACATTGGCCAAACGCTTCTTCCTCAGCGAATTAAACCTAGTGAAAAACGAAGACAACAAATTATACTAAAAAACTGCATGTACAGTATATCTGAATTGTATTTGTGAAATTTTTTTAGAAAACTTTTAAAAATATGACTTACTAAAACACTCTTATTTTTCGAGTTCTATGAGGGAAATGACCACTGTAGCCAAACCTTTCTTTCTCAGCGAATCAAACCTAATGGAACATAAAGGCAACATATCATACTAAAAATCTGCATTTACAATATATTTAAAGTGTATTTGTGAAATTTTTTACAAAACTTTTAAAAATATGACTTAGTAAAACACTCTTATTTTTTGAGTTCTATGAGGAAAATGACCACTGTGGCCAAACCCTTCTTTCTCAGCGAATCAAACCAAGTGAAAAATGAAGACAATAAATTATACTAAAAAACTGCATTTACAGTATATCTGAATTGTATTTGTGAAATTTTTTAGAAAACTTTTAAAAATATGACTTAGTAAAACACTCTTATTTTTCGAGTTCTATGAGGGAAATGACCACTGTGGCCAAACCCTTCTTTCTCAGCTAATCAAACCTAGTGGAAAATGAAGACAACATATTGCACTAAAAAACTGCATTTATAATATATCTGAAATGTATTTGTGAAATTTTTTAGAAAACTTTTAAAAATATGACTTAGTAAAACACTCTTATTTTTTGAGTTCTATGAGGAAAATGACCACTGTGGCCAAACCCTGCTTCCCCAGCAAATAAAACCTAGTGAAAAGTAAAGACAACAAATCATGCTAAAAAACTGTTTTTACAGTATATCTGAATTGTATTTGTGAAATTTTTTAGAAAACTTTTAAAAATATGACTTAGTAAAACACTCTTATTTTTCGAGTTCTTTGAGGAAAATGACCACTGTGGCCAAACCCTAATGCCCCAGCAAATCAAACCTAGTGGAAAGTGAAGACAACAAACCATGGTAAAAACTGCATTTACAGTATATCTGAATTGTATTTGTGAAATTTTTAGAAAACTTTTAAAAATATGACTTAGTTAAACACTCTTATTTTTCGAGTTCTATGAGGGAAATGACCACATTGGCCAAACGCTTCTTCCTCAGCGAATTAAACCTAGTGGAAAATGAAGACAATAAATCATATTAAAAAACTGCATTAACAGTATATCTGAATTGTATTTGTGACATTTTTGAGAAAACTTTTAAAAATATGACTTAGTAAAACACTCTTATTTTTCGAGTTCTATGAGGCAAATGACCACTCTGGCCAAACCCTGCTTTCTTCGCAAATCAAACCTAGTGGAAAGTGAAGACAACAAATTATGCTATAAAACTGCGTTTTTAGTATATCTAAATTGTATTTGTGAAATTTTTTAGAAAACTTTTGAAAATATGACTTAGTAAAACACTCTTATTTTTCGAGTTCTATCAGGGAAATGACCACTGTGGCCAAACCCTTTTCTCTCAGCAAATCAAACCTATTGGGAAATGAAGACAACATGTTATACTAAAAAACTGCATTTACAGTATATCTGAATTGTATTTGTGACATTTTTGAGAAAACTTTTAAAAATATGACTTAGTAAAATACTCTTATTTTTCGAGTTCTATAGGGAAATGACCACTGTGGCCAAACCCTTCTTTCTCAGCGAATCAAACCTAGTGGAAAATGAAGACAACAAATCATACTAAAAAACTGCATTTACAGTATATCTGAATTGTATTTGTGACATTTTTGAGAAAACTTTTAAAAATATGACTTAGTAAAACACTCTTATTTTTTGAGTTCTATGAGGAAAATGACCACTGTGGCCAAACCCTTCTTTCTCAGCGAATCAAACCTAGTGGAAAATGAAGACAACAAATCATAATAAAAAACTGCATTTACAGTATATCTGAATTGTATTTGTGACATTTTTGAGAAAACTTTTAAAAATATGACTTAGTAAAACACTCTTATTTTTTGAGTTCTTTGAGGCAAATGACGACTGTGGCCAAACCCTTCTTCCTCAGCGAATTAAGCCTAGTGAAAAAGGAAGACAACAAATTATACTAAAAAACTGCATTTACAGTATATCTGAATTGTATTTGTGACATTTTTGAGAAAACTTTTAAAAATATGACTTAGTAAAACACTCTTATTTTTCGAGTTCTATGAGGCAAATGACCACTGTGGCCAAACCCTGCTTTCCCAGCAAATTAAACCTAGTGGAAAGTGAAGACAACAAATTATGCTATAAAACTGGTTTTACAGTATATCTAAATTGTATTTGTGAAATTTTTTAGAAAACTTTTAAAAATATGACTTAGTAAAACACTCTTATTTTTCGAGTTCTATGAGGGAACTGACCACTGTGTCCAAACCCTTTTTTCTCAGCGAATCAAACCTAGTGGAAAATGAAGACAACAGGTCATACTAAAAAACTGCATTTACAGTATATCTGAATTGTATTTGTGAAATTTTTTAGAAAACTTTAAAAAATATGACTTAGTAAAACACTCTTATTTTTCGAGTTCTATGAGGCAAATGACCACTGTGACCAAACCCTGCTTTCCCAGCAAATCAAACCTAGTAGAAAGTAAAGACAACAAATTATGCTATAAAACTGGTTTTACAGTATATCTAAATTGTATTTGTGAAATTTTTTAGAAAACTTTTAAAAATATGACTTAGTAAAACACTCTTATTTTTCGAGTTCTATGAGGGAACTGACCACTGTGTCCAAACCCTTTTTTCTCAGCGAATCAAACCTAGTGGAAAATGAAGACAACAGGTCATACTAAAAAACTGCATTTACAGTATATCTAAACTGTATTTGTGAAATTTTTTAGAAAACTTTTAAAAATATGACTTAGTAAAACACTCTGATTTTTTGAGTTCTATGAGGAAAATGACCACTGTGGCCAAAGCCTGATTCCCCAGCAAATGAGACCTAGTGGAAAGTGAAGACAACAAATCATGCTAAAAAACTGCTATTACAGTATATCTGAATTGTATTTGTGAAATTTTTTAGAAAACTTTTAAAAATATGACTTAGTAAAACACTCTTATTTTTCGAGTTCTATGAGGAAAATGACCACTGTGGCCAAACCCTGCTTCCTTAGCTAATCGAACCTAGTGAAGAGAGAAGACAACAAACCATGCTAAAAAACTGCATTTATAGTATATCTGAATTGTATTTGTGAATTTTTTAGAAAACTTTTAAAAATATGACTTAGTTAAACACTCTTATTTTTCGAGTTCTATGAGGGAAATGAACACTGTGGCCAAACCCTTCTTCCTCAGCGAATTAAACCTAGTGGAAAAGGAAGACAACAAATCATACTAAAAAACTGCATTTACAGTATATCTGAATTGTATTTGTGAAATTTTTTAGAAATTTTTTAAAAATATGACTTAGTAAAACACTTTTATTTTTCGAGTTCTATGAGGGAAATGACCACTGTGGCCAAACCCTTCTTTTTCAGCTAAATAAACCTAGTGGAAAATGAAGACAATATATTGTACTAAAAAACTGCATTTATAATATATCTGAAATGTATTTGTGAAATTTTTTAGAAAACTTTAAAAAATATGACTTAGTAAAACACTCTTATTTTTCGAGTTCTATGAGGAAAATGACCACTGTGGCCAAACCCTTCTTTCTCAGCGAATCGAACCTAATGGAAAGTGAAGACAACAAACCATGCTAAAAAACTGCATTTACAGTATATCTGAATTGTATTTGTGACATTTTTGAGAAAACTTTTAAAAATATGACTTAGTAAAACACTCTTATTTTTCGAGTTCTATGAGGCAAATGACCACTGTGGCCAAACCCTGCTTCCCCAGCAAATCAAACCTAGTGAAAAGGAAGACAACAATTTATACTAAAATACTGCATTTACAGTATATCTGAATTGTATTTGTGAAATTTTTAGAAAACTTTTAAAAATATGACTTAGTTAAACACTTTTATTTTTCGAGTTCTATGAGGGAAATGACCACTGTGGCCAAACCCTTCTTCCTCAGCGGATTGAACCTAGTGGAAAAGGAAGACAACAAATCATACTAAAAAACTGCATTTACAGTATATCTGAATTGTATTTGTGAAATTTTTTAGAAATTTTTTAAAAATATGACTTAGTAAAACACTTTTATTTTTCGAGTTCTATGAGGGAAATGACCACTGTGGCCAAACCCTTCTTTCTCAGCTAATCAAACCTAGTGGAAAATGAAGACAACATATTGCACTAAAAAACTGCATTTATAATATATCTGAAATGTATTTGTGAAATTTTTAGAAAATTTTAAAAAATATGACTTAGTAAAACACTCTTATTGTTTGAGTTCTATGAGGAAAATGACCACTGTGGCCAAACCCTGCTTCCCCAGCAAATGAAACCTAGTGAAAAGTAAAAACAACAAACCATGCTAAAAAACTGCATTTACAGTATATCTGAATTGTATTTGTGAAATTTTTTAGAAAACTTTTAAAAATATGACTTAGTAAAACACTCTTATTTTTCGAGTTCTATGAGGGAAATGACCACTGTGGCCAAACCTTTCTATCTCAGCTAATCAAACCTAAAGGAAAATGAAGACAACATATTGTACTAAAAAACTGCATTTATAATATATCTGAAATGTATTTGTGAAATTTTTTAGAAAACTTTTAAAAATATGACTTAGTAAAACACTCTTATTTTTTGAGTTCTATGAGGAAAATGACCACTGTGGCCAAACCCTGCTTCCCCAGCAAATAAAACCTAGTGAAAACTAAAGACAACAAATCATGCTAAAAAACTGCATTTACAGTATATCTGAATTGTATTTGTGAAATTTTTTAGAAAACTTTTAAAAATATGACTTAGTAAAACACTCTTATTTTTCGAGTTCTTTGAGGAAAATGACCACTGTGGCCAAACCCTAATGCCCCAGCAAATCAAACCTAGTGGAAAGTGAAGACAACAAACCATGGTAAAAACTGCATTTACAGTATATCTGAATTGTATTTGTGAAATTTTTAGAAAACTTTTAAAAATATGACTTAGTTAAACACTCTTATTTTTCGAGTTCTATGAGGGAAATGACCACATTGGCCAAACGCTTCTTCCTCAGCGAATTAAACCTAGTGGAAAATGAAGACAATAAATCATGTTAAAAAACTGCATTAACAGTATATCTGAATTGTATTTGTGACATTTTTGAGAAAACTTTTAAAAATATGACTTAGTAAAACACTCTTATTTTTCGAGTTCTATGAGGCAAATGACCACTCTGGCCAAACCCTGCTTTCCCCGCAAATCAAGCCTAGTGGAAAGTGAAGACAACAAATTATGCTATAAAACTGCGTTTACAGTATATCTAAATTGTATTTGTGAAATTTTTTAGAAAACTTTTGAAAATATGACTTAGTAAAACACTCTTATTTTTCGAGTTCTATGAGGGAAATGACCACTGTGGCCAAACCCTTTTTTCTCAGCAAATCAAACCTATTGGGAAATGAAGACAACATATTATACTAAAAAACTGCATTTACAGTATATCTGAATTGTATTTGTGACATTTTTGAGAAAACTTTTAAAAATATGACTTAGTAAAACACTCTTATTTTTCGAGTTCTATGAGGCAAATGACCACTGTGGCCAAACCCTGCTTCGCCAGCAAATCAAACCTAGTGGAAAGTGAAGAAAACAAACAATGCTAAAAAACTGCATTTACAGTATATCTGAAGTGTATTTGTGAAATTTTTTAGAAAATTTTTAAAAATATGACTTAGTAAAACACTCTTATTTTTTGAGTTCTATGATGAAAATGACCACTGTGGTCAAACCCTTCTTTCTCAGCAAGTCAAACCTAGTGAAAAATGAAGACAATAAATCATACTAAAAAACTGCATTAACAGTATATCTGAATTGTATTTGTGACATTTTTGAGAAAACTTTTAAAAATATGACTTAGTAAAACACTCTTATTTTTCGAGTTCTATGAGGCAAATGACCACTCTGGCCAAACCCTGCTTACCCCGCAAATCAAACCTAGTGAAAAGTAAAGACAACAAATTATGCTATAAAACTGCGTTTACAGTATATCTAAATTGTATTTGTGAAATTTTTTAGAAAACTTTTGAAAATATGACTTAGTAAAACACTCTTATTTTTCGAGTTCTATGAGGGAAATGACCACTGTTGCCAAACCCTTTTTTCTCAGCAAATCAAACCTATTGGGAAATGAAGACAACATATTATGCTAAAAAACTGCATTTACAGTATATCTGAATTGTATTTGTGACATTTTTGAGAAAACTTTTAAAAATATGACATAGTAAAACACTCTTATTTTTCGAGTTCTATGAGGCAAATGACCACTGTGGCCAAACCCTGCTTCGCCAGCAAATCAAACCTAGTGAAAAGTGAAGAAAACAAACCATGCTAAAAAACTGCATTTACAGTATATCTGAATTATATTTGTGAAATTTTTAGAAAACTTTTAAAAATATGACTTAGTTAAACACTCTTATTTTTCGAGTTCTATGAGGGAAATGACCACTGTGGCCAAACCCCTCTTCCACAGCGAATTAAACCTAAAAAAAAGGAAGACAACAAATTATACTAAAAAACTGCATTTACAGTATATCTGAATTGTATTTGTGAAATTTTTTAGAAAACTTTTAATAATATGACTTAGTAAAACACTCTTATTTTTCGAGTTCTATGAGGGAAATGACCACTGTGGCCAAACCTTTCTATCTCAGCTAATCAAACCTAAAGGAAAATGAAGACAACATATTGTACTAAAAAACTGCATTTATAATATATCTGAAATGTATTTGTGAAATTTTTTAGAAAACTTTTAAAAATATGACTTAGTAAAACACTCTTATTTTTTGAGTTCTATGAGGAAAATGACCACTGTGGCCAAACCCTGCTTCCCCAGCAAATAAAACCTAGTGAAAACTAAAGACAACAAATCATGCTAAAAAACTGCATTTACAGTATATCTGAATTGTATTTGTGAAATTTTTTAGAAAACTTTTAAAAATATGACTTAGTAAAACACTCTTATTTTTCGAGTTCTTTGAGGAAAATGACCACTGTGGCCAAACCCTAATGCCCCAGCAAATCAAACCTAGTGGAAAGTGAAGACAACAAACCATGGTAAAAACTGCATTTACAGTATATCTGAATTGTATTTGTGAAATTTTTAGAAAACTTTTAAAAATATGACTTAGTTAAACACTCTTATTTTTCGAGTTCTATGAGGGAAATGACCACATTGGCCAAACGCTTCTTCCTCAGCGAATTAAACCTAGTGGAAAATGAAGACAATAAATCATGTTAAAAAACTGCATTAACAGTATATCTGAATTGTATTTGTGACATTTTTGAGAAAACTTTTAAAAATATGACTTAGTAAAACACTCTTATTTTTCGAGTTCTATGAGGCAAATGACCACTCTGGCCAAACCCTGCTTTCCCCGCAAATCAAGCCTAGTGGAAAGTGAAGACAACAAATTATGCTATAAAACTGCGTTTACAGTATATCTAAATTGTATTTGTGAAATTTTTTAGAAAACTTTTGAAAATATGACTTAGTAAAACACTCTTATTTTTCGAGTTCTATGAGGGAAATGACCACTGTGGCCAAACCCTTTTTTCTCAGCAAATCAAACCTATTGGGAAATGAAGACAACATATTATACTAAAAAACTGCATTTACAGTATATCTGAATTGTATTTGTGACATTTTTGAGAAAACTTTTAAAAATATGACTTAGTAAAACACTCTTATTTTTCGAGTTCTATGAGGCAAATGACCACTGTGGCCAAACCCTGCTTCGCCAGCAAATCAAACCTAGTGGAAAGTGAAAAAAACAAACCATGCTAAAAAACTGCATTTACAGTATATCTGAATTATATTTGTGAATTTTTTAGAAAACTTTTAAAAATATGACTTAGTTAAACACTCTTATTTTTCGAGTTCTATGAGGGAAATGACCACTGTGGCCAAACCCTTCTTCCTCAGCGAAGTAAGCCTAGTGAAAAAGGAAGACAACAAATCATACCAAAAAACTGCATTTACAGTATATCTGAATTGTATTTGTGAAATTTTTTAGAAAACTTTTAAAAATATGACTTAGTAAAACACTTTTATTTTTCGAGTTCTATAGGGAAATGACCACTGTGGCCAAACCCTTCTTTCTCAGCGAATCAAACCTAGTGGAAAATGAAGACAACAAATCATACTAAAAAACTGCATTTACAGTATATCTGAATTGTATTTGTGACATTTTTGAGAAAACTTTTAAAAATATGACTTAGTAAAACACTCTTATTTTTTGAGTTCTATGAGGAAAATGACCACTGTGGCCAAACCCTTCTTTCTCAGCAAATCAAACCTAAGGAAAAATGAAGACAATAAATCATACTAAAAAACTGCATTAACAGTATATCTGAATTGTATTTGTGACATTTTTGAGAAAACTTTTAAAAATATGACTTAGTAAAACACTCTTATTTTTCGAGTTCTATGAGGCAAATGACCACTCTGGCCAAACCCTGCTTTCCCCGCAAATCAAACCTAGTGGAAAGTGAAGATAACAAATTATGCTAAAAAACTGCATTTACAGTATATCTAAATTGTATTTGTGAAATTTTTTAGAAAACTTTTAAAAATATGACTTAGTAAAACACTCTTATTTTTCGAGTTTTATGAGGGAAATGACCACTGTGGCCAAACCCTTTTTTCTCAGCAAATCAAACCTAGTGGGAAATGAAGACAACATATTATACTAAAAAACTGCTTTTACAGTATATCTGAATTGTATTTGTGACATTTTTGAGAAAACTTTTAAAAATATGACTTAGTAAAACACTCTTATTTTTCGAGTTCTATGAGGCAAATGACCACTGTGGCCAAACCCTGCTTTGCCAGCAAATCAAACCTAGTGAAAGTGAAGACAACAAACCATTCTAAAAAACTGCATTTACAGTATATCTGAATTGTATTTGTGAAATTGTTAGAAAACTTTTAAAAATATGACTTAGTTAAACACTCTTATTTTTCGAGTTCTATGAGGGAAATGACCACTGTGGCCAAACCCCTCTTCTTCAGCGAATTAAACCTAGTGAAAAAGGAAGACAACAAATCATACTAAAAAACTGCATTTACAGTATATCTGAATTGTATTTGTGAAATTTTTAGAAAACTTTTAAAAATATGACTTAGTAAAACACTCTTATTTTTCGAGTTCTATGAGGGAAATAACCACTGTGGCCAAACCTTTCTTTTTCAGCTAATCAAACCTAGTGGAAAATGAAGACAACATATTGTACTAAAAAACTGCATTTATAATATATCTGAAATATATTTGTGAAATTTTTTAGAAAACTTTTAAAAATATGACTTAGTAAAACACTCTTATTTTTTGAGTTCTATGAGGAAAATGACCACTGTGGCCAAATTCTGCTTCCCCAGCAAATGAAACCTAGTGAAAAGTAAAGACAACAAATCATGCTAAAAAACTGCATTTACAGTATATCTGAATTATATTTGTGAAATTTTTTAGAAAACTTTTAAAAATATGACTTAGTAAAACACTCTTATTTTTCGAGTTCTTTGAGGAAAATGACCACTGTGGCCAAACCCTAATGCCCCAGCAAATCAAACCTAGTGGAAAGTGAAGAAAACAAACCATGATAAAAACTGCATTTACAATATATCTGAATTGTATTTGTGAAATTTTTAGAAAACTTTTAAAAATATGACTTAGTTAAACACTCTTATTTTTCGAGTTCTATGAGGGAAATGACCACATTGGCCAAACGCTTCTTCCTCAGCGAATTAAACCTAGTGAAAAACGAAGACAACAAATTATACTAAAAAACTGCATGTACAGTATATCTGAATTGTATTTGTGAAATTTTTTTAGAAAACTTTTAAAAATATGACTTACTAAAACACTCTTATTTTTCGAGTTCTATGAGGGAAATGACCACTGTAGCCAAACCTTTCTTTCTCAGCGAATCAAACCTAATGGAACATAAAGGCAACATATCATACTAAAAATCTGCATTTACAATATATTTAAAGTGTATTTGTGAAATTTTTTAGAAAACTTTTAAAAATATGACTTAGTAAAACACTCTTATTTTTTGAGTTCTATGAGGAAAATGACCACTGTGGCCAAACCCTTCTTTCTCAGCGAATCAAACCAAGTGAAAAATGAAGACAATAAATTATACTAAAAAACTGCATTTACAGTATATCTGAATTGTATTTGTGAAATTTTTTAGAAAACTTTTAAAAATATGACTTAGTAAAACACTCTTATTTTTCGAGTTCTATGAGGCAAATGACCACTGTGACCAAACCCTGCTTTCCCAGCAAATCAAACCTAGTAGAAAGTAAAGACAACAAATTATGCTATAAAACTGGTTTTACAGTATATCTGAATTGTATTTGTGAAATTTTTTAGAAAACTTTTAAAAATATGACTTAGTAAAACACTCTTATTTTTCGAGTTCTATGAGGGAAATGACCACTGTGGCCAAAACCTTTTTTCTCAGCAAATCAAACCTAGTGGGAAATAAAGACAACAAACCATACTAAAAAACTGCATTTACAGTATATCTGAATTGTATTTGTGAAATTTTTTAGAAAACTTTTAAAAATATGACTTAGTAAAACACTCTTATTTTTCGAGTTCTATGAGGCAAATGACCACTGTGACCAAACCCTGCTTTCCCAGCAAATCAAACCTAGTAGAAAGTAAAGACAACAAATTATGCTATAAAACTGGTTTTACAGTATATCTTAATTGTATTTGTGAAATTTTTTAGAAAACTTTTAAAAATATGACTTAGTAAAACACTCTTATTTTTCGAGTTCTATGAGGGAAATGACCACTGTGTCCAAACCCTTTTTTCTCAGCGAATCAAACCTAGTGGAAAATGAAGACAACAGGTCATACTAAAAAACTGCATTTACAGTATATCTGAACTGTATTTGTGAAATTTTTTAGAAAACTTTTAAAAATATGACTTAGTAAAACACTCTGATTTTTTGAGTTCTATGAGGAAAATGACCACTGTGGCCAAACCCTGCTTCCCCAGCAAATGAAGCCTAGTGGAAAGTGAAGACAACAAATTATGCTAAAAAACTGCTATTACAGTATATCTGAATTGTATTTGTGAAATTTTTTAGAAAACTTTTAAAAATATGACTTAGTAAAACACTCTTATTTTTCGAGTTCTATGAGGAAAATGACCACTGTGGCCAAACCCTGCTTCCCCAGCTAATCGAACTTAGTGAAGAGTGAAGACAACAAATTATGCTATAAAACTGCGTTTACAGTATATCTATATTGTATTTGTGAAATTTTTTAGAAAACTTTTAAAAATATGACTTAGTAAAACACTCTTATTTTTCGAGTTCTATGAGGGAAATGACCACTGTGGCCAAACCCTTTTTTCTCAGCAAATCAAACCTATTGGGAAATGAAGACAACATATTATACTAAAAAACTGCATTTACAGTATATCTGAATTGTATTTGTGACATTTTTTAGAAATTTTTTAAAAATATGACTTAGTAAAACACTTTTATTTTTCGAGTTCTATGAGGGAAATGACCACTGTGGCCAAACCCTTCTTTTTCAGCTAATTAAACCTAGTGGAAAATGAAGACAACATATTGTACTAAAAAACTGCATTTATAATATATCTGAAATGTATTTGTGAAATTTTTTAGAAAACTTTAAAAAATATGACTTAGTAAAACACTCTTATTTTTTGAGTTCTATGAGGAAAATGACCACTGTGGCCAAATCCTGCTTCCCCAGCAAATAAAACCTAGTGAAAAGTAAAGACAACAAATCATGCTAAAAAACTACATTTACAGTATGTCTGAATTGTATTTGTGAAATTTTTTAGAAAACTTTTAAAAATATGACTTAGTAAAACACTCTTATTTTTCGAGTTCTATGAGGAAAATGACCACTGTGGCCAAACCCTTATGCCCCAGCAAATCAAACCTAGTGGAAAGTGAAGACAACAAACCATGCTAAATACAGCTTTTGCAGTATATCTGAATTGTATTTGTGAAATTTTTAGAAAACTTTTAAAAATATGACTTAGTTAAACACTCTTATTTTTCGAGTTCTATGAGGGAAATGACCACATTGGCCAAACGCTTCTTCCTCAGCAAATTAAACCTAGTGGAAAAGAAAGACAACAAATCATACTAAAAAACTGCATTTACAGCATATCTGAATTGTATTTGTGAAATTTTTTAGAAAACTTTTAAAAATATGACTTAGTAAAACACTCTTATTTTTCGAGTTCTATGAGGGAAATGACAACTGTAGCCAAACCTTTCTTTCTCAGCGAATCAAACCTAATGGAAAATGAAGGCAACATATCATACTAAAAACCTGCATTTACAATATATCTAAAGTGTATTTGTGAAATTTTTTAGAAAACTTTTAAAAACATGACTTAGTAAAACACTCTTATTTTTTGAGTTCTATGAGAAAAATGACTACTCTGGCCAAACCCTTCTTTCTCAGCAAATCAAACCAAGTGGAAAATAAAGCCAACAAGTCATACTAAAAAACTGCATTTACAGTATATCTGAATTGTATTTGTGACATTTTTGAGAAAACTTTTAAAAATATGACTTAGTAAAACACTCTTATTTTTCGAGTTCTATGAGGCAAATGACCACTGTGGCCAAACCCTGCTTCCCCAGCAAATCAAGCCTAGTGAAAAGGAAGACAACAAATTATACTAAAATACTGCATTTACAGTATATCTGAATTGTATTTGTGAAATTTTTAGAAAACTTTTAAAAATATGACTTAGTTAAACACTCTTATTTTTCGAGTTCTATGAGGGAAATGACCACTGTGGCCAAATCCTTCTTCTTCAGCGAATTGAACCTAGTGGAAAAGAAAGACAACAAATCATACTAAAAAACTGCATTTACAGTATATCTGAATTGTATTTGTGAAATTTTTTAGAAATTTTTTAAAAATATGACTTAGTAAAACACTTTTATTTTTCGAGTTCTATGAGGGAAATGACCACTGTGGCCAAACCCTTCTTTCCCAGCTAATCAAACCTAGTGGAAAATGAAGACAACATATTGCACTAAAAAACTGCATTTATAATATATCTGAAATGTATTTGTGAAATTTTTTAGAAAACTTTAAAAAATATGACTTAGTAAAACACTCTTATTTTTTGAGTTCTATGAGGAAAATGACCACTGTGGCCAAACCCTGCTTCCCCAGCAAATAAAACCTAGTGAAAAGTAAAAACAACAAATCATGCTAAAAAACTGCATTTATAGTATATCTGAATTGTATTTGTGAAATTTTTTTAGAAAACTTTTAAAAATATGACTTAGTAAAACACTCTTATTTTTCGAGTTCTATGAGGAAAATGACCACTGTGGCCAAACCCTAATGCCCCAGCAAATCAAACCTAGTGGAAAGTGAAGACAACAAACCATGCAAAAAAAGTGCATTTACAGTATATCTGAATTGTATTTGTGAAATTTTTAGAAAACTTTTAAAAATATGACTTAGTTAAACACTCTTATTTTTCGAGTTCTATGAGGGAAATGACCACTGTGGCCAAACCCTTCTTCCTCAGCGAATTAAACCTAGTGGAAAAGGAAGACAACAAATCATACTAAAAAACTGCATTTACAGTATATCTGAATTGTATTTGTGAAATTTTTTAGAAAACTTTTAAAAATATGACTTAGTAAAACACTCTTATTTTTCGAGTTCTATGAGGGAAATGACCACTGTAGCCAAACCTTTTTTTCTCAGCGAATCAAGCTAATGGAAAATGAAGGCAACATATCATACTAAACATCTGCATTTACAATATATCTAAAGTGTATTTGTGAAATTTTTTAGAAAACTTTTAAAAATATGACTTAGTAAAACACTCTTATTTTTTGAGTTCTATGAGGAAAATGACCACTCTGGCCAAACCCTTCTTTCTCAGCGAATCAAGCCAAGTGGAAAATAAAGACAACAAACCATACTAAAAAACTGCATTTACAGTATATCTGAATTGTATTTGTGACATTTTTGAGAAAACTTTTAAAAATATGACTTAGTAAAACACTCTTATTTTTCGAATTCTATGAGGCAAATGACCACTGTGGCCAAACCCTGCTTCCCCAGCAAATCAAACCTAATGAAACGGAAGACAACAAATCATACTAAAAAACTGCATTTACAGTATATCTGAATTGTATTTGTGAAATTTTTTAGAAAACTTTTAATAATATGACTTAGTAAAACACTCTTATTTTTCGAGTTCTATGAGGGAAATGACCACTGTGGCCAAACCTTTCTTTCTCAGCTAATCAAACCTAGTGGAAAAGGAAGACAACATATCATACTAAAAATTTGCATTTACAATATATCTAAAGTGTATTTGTGAAATTTTTTAGAAAACTTTTAAAAATATGACTTAGTAAAACACTCTTATTTTTTGAGTTCTATGAGGAAAATGACCACTGTGGCCAAACCCTAATGCCCCAGCAAATCAAACCTAGTGGAAAGTGAAGACAACAAACCATGCAAAAAAAGTGCATTTACAGTATATCTGAATTGTATTTGTGAAATTTTTAGAAAACTTTTAAAAATATGACTTAGTAAAACACTCTTATTTTTCGAGTTCTATGAGGAAAATGACCACTGTGGCCAAACCCTGCTTCCCCAGCTAATCGAACCTAGTTAAGAGTGAAGACAACAAATTATGCTATAAAACTGCGTTTACAGTATATCTAAATTGTATTTGTGAAATTTTTTAGAAAACTTTTGAAAATATGACTTAGTAAAACACTCTTATTTTTCGAGTTCTATGAGGGAAATGACCACTGTGGCCAAACCCTTTTTTCTCAGCAAATCAAACCTATTGGGAAATGAAGACAACATATTATACTAAAAAACTGCATTAACAGTATATCTGAATTGTATTTGTGACATTTTTTAGAAATTTTTTAAAAATATGACTTAGTAAAACACTTTTATTTTTCGAGTTCTATGAGGGAAATGACCACTGTGGCCAACCCTTCTTTTTCAGCTAATTAAACCTAGTGGAAAATGAAGACAACATATTGTACTAAAAAACTGCATTTATAATAAATCTGAAATGTATTTGTGAAATTTTTTAGAAAACTTTAAAAAATATGACTTAGTAAAACACTCTTATTTTTTGAGTTCTATGAGGAAAATGACCACTGTGGCCAAATCCTGCTTCCCCAGCAAATAAAACCTAGTGAAGAGTAAAGACAACAAATTATGCTAAAAAACTGCATTTACAGTATATCTGAATTGTATTTGTGAAATTTTTTAGAAAACTTTTAAAAATATGACTTAGTAAAACACTCTTATTTTTCGAGTTCTATGAGGAAAATGACCACTGTGGCCAAACCCTAATGCCCCAGCAAATCAAACCTAGTGGAAAGTGAAGACAACAAACCATGCTAAAAACTGCTTTTGCAGTATATCTGAATTGTTTTTGTGAAATTTTTAGAAAACTTTTAAAAATATGACTTAGTTAAACACTCTTATTTTTCGAGTTCTGTGAGGGAAATGACCACATTGGCCAAACGCTTCTTCCTCAGCGAATTAAACCTAGTGGAAAAGAAAGACAACAAATCATACTAAAAAACTGCATTTACAGCATATCTGAATTGTATTTGTGAAATTTTTTAGAAAACTTTTAAAAATATGACTTAGTAAAACACTCTTATTTTTCGAGTTCTATGAGGGAAATGACCACTGTAGCCAAACCTTTCTTTCTCAGCGAATCAAACCTAATGGAAAATGAAGGCAACATATCATACTAAAAACCTGCATTTACAATATATCTAAAGTGTATTTGTGAAATTTTTTAGAAAACTTTTAAAAACATGACTTAGTAAAACACTCTTATTTTTTGAGTTCTATGAGAAAAATGACTACTCTGGCCAAACCCTTCTTTCTCAGCGAATCAAACCAAGTGGAAAATAAAGCCAACAAGTCATACTAAAAAACTGCATTTACAGTATATCTGAATTGTATTTATGACATTTTTGAGAAAACTTTTAAAAATATGACTTAGTAAAACACTCTTATTTTTCGAGTTCTATGAGGCAAATGACCACTGTGGCCAAACCCTGCTTCCCCAGCAAATCAAGCCTAGTGAAAAGGAAGACAACAAATTATACTAAAATACTGCATTTACAGTATATCTGAATTGTATTTGTGAAATTTTTAGAAAACTTTTAAAAATATGACTTATTTAAACACTCTTATTTTTCGAGTTCTATGAGGGAAATGACCACTGTGGCCAAACCCTTCTTTCTCAGCGAATCAAACCTAGCGGAAAACGAAGACAACAAATCATACTAAAAAACTGCATTTACTTTGTGTCTGAATTGTATTTGTGAAATTTTTTAGAAAACTTTTTAAAACATGACTTAGTAAAACACTCTTATTTTTCGAGTTCTATGAGGGAAATGACCACTGTGGCCAAACCTTTCTTTCTCAGCTAATCAAACCTAGTGGAAAATGAAGACAACATATTGCACTAAAAAACTGCATTTATAATATATCTGAAATGTGTTTGTGAAATTTTTTAGAAAACCTTAAAAAATATGACTTAGTAAAACACTCTTATTTTTTGAGTTCTATGAGGAAAATGACCACTGTGGCCAAACCCTGCTTCCCGAGCAAATGAAACCTAGTGAAAAGTAAAAACAACAAATCATGCTAAAAAACTGCATTTACAGTATATCTGAATTGTATTTGTGAAATTTTTTAGAAAACTTTTAAAAATATGACTTAGTAAAACACTCTTATTTTTCGAGTTCTATGAGGAAAATGACCACTGTGGCCAAATCCTAATGCCCCAGCAAATCAAACCTAGTGGAAAGTGAAGACAACAAACCATGCAAAAAAAGTGCATTTACAGTATATCTGAATTGTATTTGTGAAATTTTTAGAAAACTTTTAAAAATATGACTTAGTTAAACACTCTTATTTTTCGAGTTCTATGAGGGAAATGACCACTGTGGCCAAACCCTTCTTCCTCAGCGAATTAAACCTAGTGGAAAAGGAAGACAACAAATCATACTAAAAAACTGCATTTACAGTATATCTGAATTGTATTTGTGAAATTTTTTAGAAAACTTTTAAAAATATGACTTAGTAAAACACTCTTATTTTTCGAGTTCTATGAGGGAAATGACCACTGTAGCCAAACCTTTTTTTCTCAGCGAATCAAGCTAATGGAAAATGAAGGCAACATATCATACTAAACATCTGCATTTACAATATATCTAAAGTGTATTTGTGAAATTTTTTAGAAAACTTTTAAAAATATGACTTAGTAAAACACTCTTATTTTTTGAGTTCTATGAGGAAAATGACCACTCTGGCCAAACCCTTCTTTCTCAGCGAATCAAACCAAGTGGAAAATAAAGACAACAAATCATACTAAAAAACTGCATTTACAGTATATCTGAATTGTATTTGTGACATTTTTGAGAAAACTTTTAAAAATATGACTTAGTAAAACACTCTTATTTTTCGAATTCTATGAGGCAAATGACCACTGTGGCCAAACCCTGCTTCCCCAGCAAATCAAACCTAGTGAAACGGAAGACAACAAATCATACTAAAAAACTGCATTTACAGTATATCTGAATTGTATTTGTGAAATTTTTTAGAAAACTTTTAATAATATGACTTAGTAAAACACTCTTATTTTTCGAGTTCTATGAGGGAAATGACCACTGTGGCCAAACCTTTCTTTCTCAGCTAATCAAACCTAGTGGAAAAGGAAGACAACATATCATACTAAAAATTTGCATTTACAATATATCTAAAGTGTATTTGTGAAATTTTTTAGAAAACTTTTAAAAATATGACTTAGTAAAACACTCTTATTTTTTGAGTTCTATGAGGAAAATGACCACTGTGGCCAAACCCTAATGCCCCAGCAAATCAAACCTAGTGGAAAGTAAAGACAACAAACCATGCAAAAAAAGTGCATTTACAGTATATCTGAATTGTATTTGTGAAATTTTTAGAAAACTTTTAAAAATATGACTTAGTTAAACACTCTTATTTTTCGAATTCTATGAGGGAAATGACCACTGTGGCCAAACCCTTCTTCCTCAGCGAATTAAACCTAGTGGAAAAGGAAGACAACAAATCATACTAAAAAACTGCATTTACAGTATATCTGAATTGTATTTGTGAAATTTTTTAGAAAACTTTTAAAAATATGACTTAGTAAAACACTCTTATTTTTCGAGTTCTATGAGGGAAATGACCACTGTAGCCAAACCTTTTTTCTCAGCGAATCAAGCTAATGGAAAATGAAGGCAACATATCATACTAAACATCTGCATTTACAATATATCTAAAGTGTATTTGTGAAATTTTTTAGAAAACTTTTAAAAATATGACTTAGTAAAACACTCTTATTTTTTGAGTTCTATGAGGAAAATGACCACTCTGGCCAAACCCTTCTTTCTCAGCGAATCAAACCAAGTGGAAAATAAAGACAACAAATCATACTAAAAAACTGCATTTACAGTATATCTGAATTGTATTTGTGACATTTTTGAGAAAACTTTTAAAAATATGACTTAGTAAAACACTCTTATTTTTCGAATTCTATGAGGCAAATGACCACTGTGGCCAAACCCTGCTTCCCCAGCAAATCAAACCTAGTGAAACGGAAGACAACAAATCATACTAAAAAACTGCATTTACAGTATATCTGAATTGTATTTGTGAAATTTTTTAGAAAACTTTTAATAATATGACTTAGTAAAACACTCTTATTTTTCGAGTTCTATGAGGGAAATGACCACTGTGGCCAAACCTTTCTTTCTCAGCTAATCAAACCTAGTGGAAAAGGAAGACAACATATCATACTAAAAATTTGCATTTACAATATATCTAAAGTGTATTTGTGAAATTTTTTAGAAAACTTTTAAAAATATGACTTAGTAAAACACTCTTATTTTTTGAGTTCTATGAGGAAAATGACCACTCTGGCCAAACCCTTCTTTTTCAGCGAATCAAACCTAGTGGAAAATAAAGACAACAAATCATACTAAAAAACTGCATTTACAGTATATCTAAATTGTATTTGTGACATTTTTGAGAAAACTTTTAAAAATATGACTCAGTAAAACACTCTTATTTTTCGAGTTCTATGAGGCAAATGACCACTGTGGCCAAACCCTGCTTTCCCAGCAAATTAAACCTAGTGAAAAGTGAAAAAAACAAACCATGCTAAAAAACTGCATTTACAGTATATCTGAATTGTATTTGTGAAATTGTTAGAAAACTTTTAAAAATATGACTTAGTTAAACACTCTTATTTTTCGAGTTCTATGAGGGAAATGACCACTGTGGCCAAACCCTTCTTCCTCAGCGAATTAAACCTAGTGAAAAAGGAAGATAACAAATCATACTAATAAAATTGCATTTAAAGTATATCTGAATTGTATTTGTGAAATTTTTTAGAAAACTTTTAAAAATATGACTTAGTAAAACACTCTTATTTTTCGAGTTCTATGAGGGAAATGACCACTGTGGCCAAACCTTTCTCTCTCAGCAAATCAAACCAAGTGAAAAATGAAGACAACATATCATGCTAAAAAACTGCATTTACAGTATATCTGAATTGTATTTGTGACATTTTTGAGAAAACTTTTAAAAATATGACTTAGTAAAACACTCTTATTTTTCGAGTTCTATGAGGCAAATGACGACTGTGGCCAAACCCTGCTTCCCCAGCAAATAAAACCTAGTGGAGAATGAAGACAAGAAGTCATACTAAAAAACTGTATTTACAGTATATCGGAATTGTATTTGTGACATTTTTGAGAAAACTTTTAAAAATATGACTTAGTAAAACACTCTTATTTTTCGAGTTCTATGAGGCAAATGACCACTGTGGCCAAACCCTGCTTCCCCAGCAAATAAAACCTAGTGGAAAGTGAAGACAAGAAACCATGCTAAAAAACTGCATTTACAGTATATCTGAATTGTATTTGTGAAATTGTTAGAAAACTTTTAAAAATATGACTTAGTTAAACACTCTTATTTTTCGAGTTCTATGAGGGAAATGACCACATTGGCCAAACGCTTCTTCCTCAGCGAATTAAACCTAGTGGAAAAGGAAGACAACAAATCATACTAAAAAACTGCATTTACAGTATATCTGAATTGTATTTGTGAAATTTTTTAGAAAACTTTTAAAAATATGACTTAGTAAAACACTCTTATTTTTCGAGTTCTATGAGGGAAATGACCACTGTAGCCAAACCTTTCTTTCTCAGCGAATCAAACCTAATGAAAAATGAAGGAAACATATCATACTATAAACCTGCATTTGCAATCTATCTAAAGTGTATTTGTGAAATTTTTTAGAAAACTTTTAAAAATATGACTTAGTAAAACATTCTTATTTTTTGAGTTCTATGAGGAAAATGACCACTCTGGCCAAACCCTTCTTTCTCAGCGAATTAAACCTAGTGGAAAATAAAGACAACAAATCATGCTAAAAAACTGCATTTACAGTATATCTGAATTGTATTTGTGACATTTTTGAGAAAACTTTAAAAAATATGACTTAGTAAAACACTCTTATTTTTTGAGTTCTATGAGGAAAATGACCACTGTGGCCAAACCTTTCTCTCTCAGCAAATCAAACCAAGTGAAAAATGAAGACAACATATCATGCTAAAAAACTGCATTTACAGTATATCTGAATTGTATTTGTGACATTTTTGAGAAAACTTTTAAAAATATGACTTAGTAAAACACTCTTATTTTTCGAGTTCTATGAGGCAAATGACGACTGTGGCCAAACCCTGCTTCCCCAGCAAATAAAACCTAGTGGAGAATGAAGACAAGAAGTCATACTAAAAAACTGTATTTACAGTATATCGGAATTGTATTTGTGACATTTTTGAGAAAACTTTTAAAAATATGACTTAGTAAAACACTCTTATTTTTCGAGTTCTATGAGGCAAATGACCACTGTGGCCAAACCCTGCTTCCCCAGCAAATAAAACCTAGTGGAAAGTGAAGACAAGAAACCATGCTAAAAAACTGCATTTACAGTATATCTGAATTGTATTTGTGAAATTGTTAGAAAACTTTTAAAAATATGACTTAGTTAAACACTCTTATTTTTCGAGTTCTATGAGGGAAATGACCACTGTGGCCAAACCCCTCTTCCTCAGCGAATTAAACCTAGTGAAAAAGGAAGACAACAAATCATACTAAAAAACTGCATTTACAGTATATCTGAATTGTATTTGTGAAATTTTTTAGAAAACTTTTAATAATATGACTTAGTAAAACACTCTTATTTTTCGAGTTCTATGAGGGAAATGACCACTGTGGCCAAACCTTTCTCTCTCAGCAAATCAAACCCAGTGAAAAATGAAGACAACATATCATGCTAAAAAACTGCATTTACAGTATATCTGAATTGTATTTGTGACATTTTTGAGAAAACTTTTAAAAATATGACTTAGTTAAACACTCTTATTTTTCGAGTTCTATGAGGGAAATGACCACATTGGCCAAACGCTTCTTCCTCAGCGAATTAAACCTAGTGGAAAAGGAAGACAACAAATCATACTAAAAAACTGCATTTACAGTATATCTGAATTGTATTTGTGAAATTTTTTAGAAAACTTTTAAAAATATGACTTAGTAAAACACTCTTATTTTTCGAGTTCTATGAGGGAAATGACCACTGTAGCCAAACCTTTCTTTCTCAGCGAATCAAACCTAATGAAAAATGAAGGAAACATATCATACTATAAACCTGCATTTGCAATCTATCTAAAGTGTATTTGTGAAATTTTTTAGAAAACTTTTAAAAATATGACTTAGTAAAACATTCTTATTTTTTGAGTTCTATGAGGAAAATGACCACTCTGGCCAAACCCTTCTTTCTCAGCGAATTAAACCTAGTGGAAAATAAAAACAACAAATCATGCTAAAAAACTGCATTTACAGTATATCTGAATTGTATTTGTGACATTTTTGAGAAAACTTTAAAAAATATGACTTAGTAAAACACTCTTATTTTTCGAGTTCTATGAGGCAAATGACCACTGTGGCCAAACCCTGCTTTCCCAGCAAATCAAACCTAGTGAAAAGTGAAGAAAACAAACCATGCTAAAAAACTGCATTTACAGTATATTTGAATTGTATTTGTGAAATTTTTTAGAAAACTTTTAATAATATGACTTAGTAAAACACTCTTATTTTTCGAGTTCTATGAGGGAAATGACCACTGTGGCCAAACCTTTCTTTCTCAGCTAATCAAACCTAGTGGAAAATGAAGACAACATATTGTACTAAAAAACTGCATTTATAATATATCTGAAATGTATTTGTGAAATTTTTTAGAAAACTTTTAAAAATATGACTTAGTAAAACACTCTTATTTTTTGAGTTCTATCAGAAAAATGACCACTGTGGCCAAACCTTTCTTTCTCAGCTAATCAAACCTAGTGGAAAAGGAAGACAACATATCATACTAAAAATTTGCATTTACAATATATCTAAAGTGTATTTGTGAAATTTTTTAGAAAACTTTTAAAAATATGACTTAGTAAAACACTCTTATTTTTCGAGTTCTATGAGGAAAATGACCACTGTGGCCAAACCCTAATGCCCCAGCAAATTAAACCTAGTGGAAAAGGAAGACAACAAATTATACTAAAAAACTGCATTTACAGTATATCTGAATTGTATTTGTGAAATTATTTAGAAAACTTTTAAAAATATGACTTGGTAAAACACTCTTATTTTTCGAGTTCTATGAGGGAAATGACCACTGTAGCCAAACCTTTCTTTCTCAGCGAATCAAACCTAATGGAAAATGAAGGCAACATATCATACTAAAAACCTGCATTTGCAATATATCTAAAGTGTATTTGTGAAATTTTTTAGAAAACTTTTAAAAATATGACTTAGTAAAACACTCTTATTTTTTTAGTTCTATGAGGAAAATGACCACTCTGGCCAAACCCTTCTTTCTCAGCGAATCAGGCCCAGTGGAAAATAAAGACAACAAATGATGCTAAAAAACTGCATTTACAGTATATCTGAATTGTATTTGTGACATTTTTGAGAAAACTTTAAAAAATATGACTTAGTAAAACACTATTATTTTTCGAGTACTATGAGGCAAATGACCACTGTGGCCAAACCCTGCTTCCCCAGCAAATCAAACCTAGTGAAAAGTAAAGACAACAAACCATGCTAAAAAACTGCATTTACAGTATATCTGAATTGTATTTGTGAAATTTTTTAGAAAACTTTTAATAATATGACTTAGTAAAACACTCTTATTTTTCGAGTTCTATGAGGGAAATGACCACTGTGGCCAAACCTTTCTTTCTCAGCTAATCAAACCTAGTGGAAAATGAAGACAACATATCATATTGTACTAAAAAACTGCATTTATAATATATCTGAAATGTATTTGTGAAATTTTTTAGAAAACTTTTAAAAATATGACTTAGTAAAACACTCTTATTTTTTGAGTTCTATGAGGAAAATGACCACTGTGGCCAAACCCTGCTTTCCCAGCAAATGAAACCTAGTGAAAAGTAAAGACAACAAATCATGCTAAAAAACTGCATTTACAGTATATCTGAATTGTATTTGTGAAATTTTTTAGAAAACTTTTAAGAATATGACTTAGTAAAACACTCTTATTTTTCGAGTTCTATGAGGAAAATGACCACTGTGGCCAAACCCTAATGCCCCAGCAAATCAAACCTAGTGGAAAGTGAAGACAACAAACCATGCTAAAAACTGCATTTAAAGTATATCTGAATTGTATTTGTGAAATTTTTAGAAAACTTTTAAAAATATGACTTAGTTAAACACTCTTATTTTTCGAGTTCTATGAGGGAAATGACCACATTAGCCAAACGCTTCTTCCTCAGCGAATTAAACCTAGTGGAAAAGGAAGACAACATATCATACTAAAAATTTGCATTTACAATATATCTAAAGTGTATTCGTGAAAGTTTTTAGAAAACTTTTAAAAATATGACTTAGTAAAACACTCTTATTTTTTGAGTTCTATGAGGAAAATGACCACTCTGGCCAAACCCTTCTTTCTCAGCGAATCAAACCTAGTGGAAAATTAAGACAACAAATCATACTAAAAAACTGCATTTACAGTATATCTGAATTGTATTTGTGACATTTTTGAGAAAACTTTTAAAAATATGACTTAGTAAAACACTCTTATTTTTCGAGTTCTATGAGGCAAATGACCACTGTGGCCAAACCCTGCTTCCCCAGCAAATCAAACCTAGTGAAAAAAAAGATAACAAATCATACTAAAAAACCGCATTTACAGTATATCTGAATTGTATTTGTGAAATTTTTTAGAAAACTTTTAAAAATATGACTTAGTAAAACACTCTTATTTTTCGAGTTCTATGAGGGAAATGACCACTGTGGCCAAACCTTTCTCTCTCAGCAAATCAAACCTAGTGGAAAATTAAGACAACATATCATACTAAAAAACTGCATTTACAGTATATCTGAAGTGTATTTGTGAAATTTTTTAGAAAACTTTTAAAAATATGACTTAGTAAAACACTCTTATTTTTTGAGTTCTATGAGGAAAATGACCACTGTGGCCAAACCCTTCTTTCTCAGCGAATCAAACCTAGTGAAAAATTAAGGCAATAAATCATACTAAAAAACTGCATTACCAGTATATCTAAATTGTATTTGTGAAATTTTTTAGAAAACTTTTAAAAATATGACTTAGTAAAACACTCTTATTTTTCGAGTTCTATGAGGGAAATGACCACTGTGGCCAAACCTTTCTTTCTCAGCGAATCAAACCTAGTGGGAAATAAAGATAACAAATCATGCTAAAAAACTGCATTTACAGTATATCTGAATTGTATTTGTGAAATTTTTAGAAAACTTTTAAAAATATGACTTAGTTAAACACTCTTATTTTTCGAGTTCTATGAGGGAAATGACCACTGTGGCCAAATTCTTCTTTCTCAGCAAATTAAACCTAGTGGAAAAGGAGGACAATAAATTATACTAAAAAACTGCATTTACAGTATATCTGAATTGTATTTGTGACATTTTTGAGAAAACTTTTAAAAATATGACTTAGTAAAACACTCTTATTTTTCGAGTTCTATGAGGCAAATGACCACTGTGGCCAAACCCTGCTTCCCCAGCAAATCAAACCTAGTGAAAAGTGAAGAAAACAAACTATGCTAAAAAACTGCATTTATAGTATATCTGAATTGTATTTGTGAAATTTTTAGAATACTTTTAAAAATATGACTTAGTTAAACACTCTTATTTTTCGAGTTCTATGAGAAAAATGACCACTGTGTCCAAACCCTTCTTTCTCAGCGAATCAAACCTAGTGAAAAATGAAGACAATAAATCATACTAAAAAACTGCATTACCAGTATATCTGAATTGTATTCGTGACATTTTTGAGAAAACTTTTAAAAATATGACTTAGTAAAACACTCTTATTTTTCGAGTTCTATGAGGAAAATGACCACTGTGGCCAAACCCTTCTTTCTCAGCGAATCAAACCTAGTGAAAAATGAAGACAATAAATCATACTAAAAAACTGCATTACCAGTATATCTAAATTGTATTTGTGAAATTTTTTAGAAAACTTTTAAAAATATGACTTAGTAAAACACTCTTATTTTTCGAAATCTATGAGGGAAATGACCACTGTGGCCAAACCCTTTTTTCTCAGCAAATCAAACCTAGTGGGAAATGAAGACAACAAACCATGCTAAAAAACTGCATTTACAGTATATCTGAATTGTATTTGTGAAATTTTTTAGAAAACTTTTAAAAATATGACTTAGTAAAACACTCTTATTTTTCGAGTTCTATGAGGGAAATGACCACTGTGGCCAAACCTTTCTTTCTCAGCGAATCAAACCTAGTGGGAAATAAAAACAACAAATCATGCTAAAAAACTGCATTTACAGTATATCTGAATTGTATTTGTGAAATTTTTAGAAAACTTTTAAAAATATGACTTAGTTAAACACTCTTATTTTTTGAGTTCTATGAGGGAAATGACCATTGTGGCCAAACCCTTCCTCCTCATCGAATTAAACGTAATAAAAAAAAAAAGACAACAAACCATACTTAAAAACTGCATTTACAGTATATCTGAATTGTATTTGTGAAATTTTTTAGAAAACTTTTAAAAATATGACTTAGTAAAACACTCTTATTTTTTGAGTTCTATGAGGAAAATGACCACTGTGGCCAAACCCTTCTTTCTCAGCGAATCAAACCTAGTGAAAAATGAAGACAATGAATCATACTAAAAAACTGCTTTAACAGTATATCTGAATTGTATTTGTGACATTTTTGAGAAAACTTTTAAAAATATGACTTAGTAAAACACTCTTATTTTTCGAGTTCTATGAGGCAAATGACCACTGTTACCAAACCCTGCTTTCCCAGCAAATCAAACCTAGTGGAAAGTGAAGACAACAAATTATGCTATAAAACTGCGTTTACAGTATATCTAAATTGTATTTGTGAAATTTTTTAGAAAACTTTTAAAAATATGACTTAGTAAAACACTCTTATTTTTCGAGTTCTATGAGGAAAATGACCACTGTGGCCAAACCCTTTTTTCTCAGCAAATCAAACCTAGTGGGAAATGAAGACAACATATTATACTAAAAAACTGCATTTACAATATATCTGAAGTGTATTTGTGAAATTTTGTAAAAAACTTTGAAAAATATGACTTAGTAAAACACTCTTATTATTTGAGTTCTATGAGGAAAATGACCACTGTGGCCAAATCCTGCTTTCCCAGCAAATGAAACCTAGTGCAAAAAAAAGACAACATATCATACTAAAAAACTGCATTTACAGTATATCTGAAATGTATTTGTGAAATTTTTTAGAAAACTTTTAAAAATATGACTTAATAAAACACTCTTATTTTTTGAGTTCTATGAGGAAAATGACCACTGTGGCCAAATCCTGCTTTCCCAGCAAATGAAACCTATTGGGAAATAAAGACAACATATTATACTAAAAAAATGCTTTTATAGTATATCTATAGTGTATTTGTGAAATTTTTGAGAAAACTTTTAAAAATATGACTTAGTAAAACACTATTATTTTTCGAGTTCTATGAGGAAAATGACCACTGTGGCCAAACCCTTTTTTTCAGCAAATCAAACCTAGTGGGAAATGAAGACAACATATTATACTAAAAAACTGCATTTACAATATATCTGAAGTGTATTTGTGAAATTTTTTAAAAAACTTTGAAAAATATGACTTAGTAAAACACTCTTATTATTTGAGTTCTATGAGGAAAATGACCACTGTGGCCAAACCCTGCTTCCCCAGCAAATCAAACCTAGTGAAAAGTGAAGAAAACAAACCATGCAAAAAACTGCATTTACAGTATATCTGAATTGTATTTGTGAAATTTTTAGAATACTTTTAAAAATATGACTTAGTTAAACACTCTTATTTTTCGAGTTCTATGAGAAAAATGACCACTGTGTCCAAACCCTTCTTTCTCAGCGAATCAAGCCTAGTGAAAAATGAAGACAATAAATTATACTAAAAAACTGCATTACCAGTATATCTGAATTGTATTCGTGACATTTTTGAGAAAACTTTTAAAAATATGACTTAGTAAAACACTCTTATTTTTCGAGTTCTATGAGGAAAATGACCACTGTGGCCAAATCCTTCTTTCTCAGCGAATCAAACCTAGTGAAAAATGAAGACAATAAATCATGCTAAAAAAGTGCATTACCAGTATGTCTAAATTGTATTTGTGAAATTTTTTAGAAAACTTTTAAAAATATGACTTAGTAAAACACTCTTATTTTTCGAGTTCTATGAGGCAAATGACCACTGTGGCCAAACCCTGCTTTCCCAGCAAATCAAACCTAAAAGAAAGTGAAGACAACAAATTATGCTATAAAACTGCGTTTACAGTATATGTAAATTGTAATTGTGAAATTTTTTAGAAAACTTTTAAAAATATGACTTAGTAAAACACTCTTATTTTTCGAGTTCTATGAGGGAAATGACCACTGTGGCCAAACCTTTCTTTCTCAGCGAATCAAACCTAGTGGGAAATGAAGACAACAAATCATGCTAAAAAACTGCATTTACAGTATATCTGAATTGTATTTGTGAAATTTTTTAGAAAACTTTTAAAAATATGACTTAGTAAAACACTCTTATTTTTCGAGTTCTATGAGGGAAATGACCACTGTGGCCAAACCTTTCTTTCTCAGCGAATCAAACTTAGTGGGAAATGAAGATAACAAATCATGCTAAAAAACTGCATTTACAGTATATCTGAATTGTATTTGTGAAATTTTTAGAAAACTTTTAAAAATATGACTTAGTTAAACACTCTTATTTTTCGAGTTCTATGAGGGAAATGACCACTGTGGCCAAACCCTTCTTTCTCAGCGAATTAAACCTAGTGGAAAAGGAGGACAATAAATTATACTAAAAAACTGCATTTACAGTATATCTGAATTGTATTTGTGACATTTTTGAGAAAACTTTTAAAAATATGACTTAGTAAAACACTCTTATTTTTCGAGTTCTATGAGGCAAATGACCACTGTGGCCAAACCCTGCTTCCCTAGCAAATCAAACCTAGTGAAAAGTGAAGAAAACAAACTATGCTAAAAAACTGCATTTATAGTATATCTGAATTGTATTTGTGAAATTTTTAGAATACTTTTAAAAATATGACTTAGTTAAACACTCTTATTTTTCGAGTTCTATGAGAAAAATGACCACTGTGTCCAAACCCTTCTTTCTCAGCGAATCAAACCTACTGAAAAATGAAGACAATAAATCATACTAAAAAACTGCATTACCAGTATATCTGAATTGTATTCGTGACATTTTTGAGAAAACTTTTAAAAATATGACTTAGTAAAACACTCTTATTTTTCGAGTTCTATGAGGAAAATGACCACTGTGGCCAAACCCTTCTTTCTCAGCGAATCAAACCTAGTGAAAAATGAAGACAATAAATCATACTAAAAAACTGCATTACCAGTATATCTAAATTGTATTTGTGAAATTTTTTAGAAAACTTTTAAAAATATGACTTAGTAAAACACTCTTATTTTTCGAAATCTATGAGGGAAATGACCACTGTGGCCAAACCCTTTTTTCTCAGCAAATCAGACCTAGTGGGAAATGAAGACAACAAACCATGCTAAAAAACTGCATTTACAGTATATCTGAATTGTATTTGTGAAATTTTTTAGAAAACTTTTAAAAATATGACTTAGTAAAACACTCTTATTTTTCGAGTTCTATGAGGGAAATGACCACTGTGGCCAAACCTTTCTTTCTCAGCGAATCAAACCTAGTGGGAAATAAAAACAACAAATCATGCTAAAAAACTGCATTTACAGTATATCTGAATTGTATTTGTGAAATTTTTAGAAAACTTTTAAAAATATGACTTAGTTAAACACTCTTATTTTTTGAGTTCTATGAGGGAAATGACCATTGTGGCCAAACCCTTCCTCCTCATCGAATTAAACGTAATAAAAAAAAAAAGACAACAAACCATACTTAAAAACTGCATTTACAGTATATCTGAATTGTATTTGTGAAATTTTTTAGAAAACTTTTAAAAATATGACTTAGTAAAACACTCTTATTTTTTGAGTTCTATGAGGAAAATGACCACTGTGGCCAAACCCTTCTTTCTCAGCGAATCAAACCTAGTGAAAAATGAAGACAATGAATCATACTAAAAAACTGCTTTAACAGTATATCTGAATTGTATTTGTGACATTTTTGAGAAAACTTTTAAAAATATGACTTAGTAAAACACTCTTATTTTTCGAGTTCTATGAGGCAAATGACCACTGTTACCAAACCCTGCTTTCCCAGCAAATCAAACCTAGTGGAAAGTGAAGACAACAAATTATGCTATAAAACTGCGTTTACAGTATATCTAAATTGTATTTGTGAAATTTTTTAGAAAACTTTTAAAAATATGACTTAGTAAAACACTCTTATTTTTCGAGTTCTATGAGGAAAATGACCACTGTGGCCAAACCCTTTTTTCTCAGCAAATCAAACCTAGTGGGAAATGAAGACAACATATTATACTAAAAAACTGCATTTACAATATATCTGAAGTGTATTTGTGAAATTTTGTAAAAAACTTTGAAAAATATGACTTAGTAAAACACTCTTATTATTTGAGTTCTATGAGGAAAATGACCACTGTGGCCAAATCCTGCTTTCCCAGCAAATGAAACCTAGTGCAAAAAAAAGACAACATATCATACTAAAAAACTGCATTTACAGTATATCTGAAATGTATTTGTGAAATTTTTTAGAAAACTTTTAAAAATATGACTTAATAAAACACTCTTATTTTTTGAGTTCTATGAGGAAAATGACCACTGTGGCCAAATCCTGCTTTCCCAGCAAATGAAACCTATTGGGAAATAAAGACAACATATTATACTAAAAAAATGCTTTTATAGTATATCTATAGTGTATTTGTGAAATTTTTGAGAAAACTTTTAAAAATATGACTTAGTAAAACACTATTATTTTTCGAGTTCTATGAGGAAAATGACCACTGTGGCCAAACCCTTTTTTTCAGCAAATCAAACCTAGTGGGAAATGAAGACAACATATTATACTAAAAAACTGCATTTACAATATATCTGAAGTGTATTTGTGAAATTTTTTAAAAAACTTTGAAAAATATGACTTAGTAAAACACTCTTATTATTTGAGTTCTATGAGGAAAATGACCACTGTGGCCAAACCCTGCTTCCCCAGCAAATCAAACCTAATGAAAAGTGAAGAAAACAAACCATGCAAAAAACTGCATTTACAGTATATCTGAATTGTATTTGTGAAATTTTTAGAATACTTTTAAAAATATGACTTAGTTAAACACTCTTATTTTTCGAGTTCTATGAGAAAAATGACCACTGTGTCCAAACCCTTCTTTCTCAGCGAATCAAGCCTAGTGAAAAATGAAGACAATAAATTATACTAAAAAACTGCATTACCAGTATATCTGAATTGTATTCGTGACATTTTTGAGAAAACTTTTAAAAATATGACTTAGTAAAACACTCTTATTTTTCGAGTTCTATGAGGAAAATGACCACTGTGGCCAAATCCTTCTTTCTCAGCGAATCAAACCTAGTGAAAAATGAAGACAATAAATCATGCTAAAAAAGTGCATTACCAGTATGTCTAAATTGTATTTGTGAAATTTTTTAGAAAACTTTTAAAAATATGACTTAGTAAAACACTCTTATTTTTCGAGTTCTATGAGGCAAATGACCACTGTGGCCAAACCCTGCTTTCCCAGCAAATCAAACCTAAAAGAAAGTGAAGACAACAAATTATGCTATAAAACTGCGTTTACAGTATATGTAAATTGTAATTGTGAAATTTTTTAGAAAACTTTTAAAAATATGACTTAGTAAAACACTCTTATTTTTCGAGTTCTATGAGGGAAATGACCACTGTGGCCAAACCTTTCTTTCTCAGCGAATCAAACCTAGTGGGAAATGAAGACAACAAATCATGCTAAAAAACTGCATTTACAGTATATCTGAATTGTATTTGTGAAATTTTTTAGAAAACTTTTAAAAATATGACTTAGTAAAACACTCTTATTTTTCGAGTTCTATGAGGGAAATGACCACTGTGGCCAAACCTTTCTTTCTCAGCGAATCAAACTTAGTGGGAAATGAAGATAACAAATCATGCTAAAAAACTGCATTTACAGTATATCTGAATTGTATTTGTGAAATTTTTAGAAAACTTTTAAAAATATGACTTAGTTAAACACTCTTATTTTTCGAGTTCTATGAGGGAAATGACCACTGTGGCCAAACCCTTCTTTCTCAGCGAATTAAACCTAGTGGAAAAGGAGGACAATAAATTATACTAAAAAACTGCATTTACAGTATATCTGAATTGTATTTGTGACATTTTTGAGAAAACTTTTAAAAATATGACTTAGTAAAACACTCTTATTTTTCGAGTTCTATGAGGCAAATGACCACTGTGGCCAAACCCTGCTTCCCTAGCAAATCAAACCTAGTGAAAAGTGAAGAAAACAAACTATGCTAAAAAACTGCATTTATAGTATATCTGAATTGTATTTGTGAAATTTTTAGAATACTTTTAAAAATATGACTTAGTTAAACACTCTTATTTTTCGAGTTCTATGAGAAAAATGACCACTGTGTCCAAACCCTTCTTTCTCAGCGAATCAAACCTACTGAAAAATGAAGACAATAAATCATACTAAAAAACTGCATTACCAGTATATCTGAATTGTATTCGTGACATTTTTGAGAAAACTTTTAAAAATATGACTTAGTAAAACACTCTTATTTTTCGAGTTCTATGAGAAAAATGACCACTGTGTCCAAACCCTTCTTTCTCAGCGAATCAAGCCTAGTGAAAAATGAAGACAATAAATCATACTAAAAAACTGCATTACCAGTATATCTGAATTGTATTCGTGACATTTTTGAGAAAACTTTTAAAAATATGACTTAGTAAAACACTCTTATTTTTCGAGTTCTATGAGGAAAATGACCACTGTGGCCAAACCCTTCTTTCTCAGCGAATCAAACCTAGTGAAAAATGAAGACAATAAATCATACTAAAAAACTGCATTACCAGTATGTCTAAATTGTATTTGTGAAATTTTTTAGAAAACTTTTAAAAATATGACTTAGTAAAACACTCTTATTTTTCGAGTTCTATGAGGCAAATGACCACTGTGGCCAAACCCTGCTTTCCCAGCAAATCAAACCTAAAGGAAAGTGAAGACAACAAATTATGCTATAAAACTGCGTTTACAGTATATGTTAATTGTAATTGTGAAATTTTTTAGAAAACTTTTAAAAATATGACTTAGTAAAACACTCTTATTTTTCGAGTTCTATGAGGGAAATGACCACTGTGGCCAAACCTTTCTTTCTCAGCGAATCAAACCTAGTGGGAAATGAAGACAACAAATCATGCTAAAAAACTGCATTTACAGTATATCTAAATTGTATTTGGGAAATTTTTTAGAAAACTTTTAAAAATATGACTTAGTAAAACACTCTTATTTTTCGAGTTCTATGAGGGAAATGACCACTGTGGCCAAACCTTTCTTTCTCAGCGAATCAAACTTAGTGGGAAATGAAGATAACAAATCATGCTAAAAAACTGCATTTACAGTATATCTGAATTGTATTTGTGAAATTTTTAGAAAACTTTTAAAAATATGACTTAGTTAAACACTCTTATTTTTCGAGTTCTATGAGGGAAATGACCACTGTGGCCAAACCCTTCTTTCTCAGCGAATTAAACCTAGTGGAAAAGGAGGACAATAAATTATACTAAAAAACTGCATTTACAGTATATCTGAATTGTATTTGTGACATTTTTGAGAAAACTTTTAAAAATATGACTTAGTAAAACACTCTTATTTTTCGAGTTCTATGAGGCAAATGACCACTGTGGCCAAACCCTGCTTCCCCAGCAAATCAAACCTAGTGAAAAGTGAAGAAAACAAACTATGCTAAAAAAATGCATTTATAGTATATCTGAATTGTATTTGTGAAATTTTTAGAATACTTTTAAAAATATGACTTAGTTAAACACTCTTATTTTTCGAGTTCTATGAGAAAAATGACCACTGTGTCCAAACCCTTCTTTCTCAGCGAATCAAACCTAGTGAAAAATGAAGACAATAAATCATACTAAAAAACTGCATTACCAGTATATCTGAATTGTATTCGTGACATTTTTGAGAAAACTTTTAAAAATATGACTTAGTAAAACACTCTTATTTTTCGAGTTCTATGAGGAAAATGACCACTGTGGTCAAACCCTTCTTTCTCAGCGAATCAAACCTAGTGAAAAATAAAGACAATAAATTATACTAAAAAACTGCATTACCAGTATATCTAAATTGTATTTGTGAAATTTTTTAGAAAACTTTTAAAAATATGACTTAGTAAAACACTCTTATTTTTTGAAATCTATGAGGGAAATGACCACTGTGGCCAAACCCTTTTTTCTCAGCAAATCAAGCCTAGTGGGAAATGAAGACAACAAACCATGCTAAAAAACTGCATTTACAGTATATCTGAATTGTATTTGCGAAATTTTTTAGAAAACTTTTAAAAATATGACTTAGTAAAACACTATTATTTTTCGAGTTCTATGAGGGAAATGACCACTGTGGCCAAACCTTTCTTTCTCAGCGAATCAAACCTAGTGGGAAATGAAGACAACTAATCATGCTAAAAAACTGCATTTACAGTATATCTGAATTGTATTTGTGAAATTTTTAGAAAACTTTTAAAAATATGACTTAGTTAAACACTCTTATTTTTTGAGTTCTATGAGGGAAATGACCATTGTGGCCAAACCCTTCCTCCTCATCGAATTAAACGTAATGAAAAAAAAAGACAACAAATCATACTTAAAAACTGCATTTACAGTATATCTGAATTGTATTTGTGAAATTTTTTAGAAAACTTTTAAAAATATGACTTAGTAAAACACTCTTATTTTTTGAGTTCTATGAGGAAAATGACCACTGTGGCCAAACCCTTCTTTCTCAGCGAATCAAACCTAGTGAAAAATGAAGCCAATAAATCATACTAAAAAACTGCATTAACAGTATATCTGAATTGTATTTGTGACATTTTTGAGAAAACTTTTAAAAATATGACTTAGTAAAACACTCTTATTTTTCGAGTTCTATGAGGCAAATGACCACTGTTACCAAACCCTGCTTTCCCAGCAAATCAAACCTAGTGGAAAGTGAAGACAACAAATTATGCTATAAAACTGCGTTTACAGTATATCAAAATTGTATTTGTGAAATTTTTTAGAAAACTTTTAAAAATATGACTTAGTAAAACACTCTTATTTTTCGAGTTCTATGAGGAAAATGACCACTGTGGCCAAACCCTTTTTTCTCAGCAAATCAAACCTAGTGGGAAATGAAGACAACATATTTTACTAAAAAACTGCATTTACAATATATCTGAAGTGTATTTGTGAAATTTTTTAAAAAACTTTGAAAAATATGACTTAATAAAACACTCTTATTATTTGAGTTCTATGAGGAAAATGACCACTGTGGCCAAATCCTGCTTTCCCAGCAAATGAAACCTAGTGCAAAGTAAAGACAACATATCATACTAAAAAACTGCATTTACAGTATATCTGAAATGTATTTGTGAAATTTTTTAGAAAACTTTTAAAAATATGACTTAATAAAACACTCTTATTTTTTGAGTTCTATGAGGAAAATGACCACTGTGGCCAAACCCTTCTTTCTCAGCGAATCAAACCTAGTGAAAAATTAAGAAAACAAATCATACTAAAAAACTGCATTTACAGTATGTCTCAATTGTATTTGTGAAATTTTTTAGAAAACTTTTAAAAATATGACTTAGTAAAACACTCTTATTTTTCGAGTTCTATGAGGCAAATGACCACTGGGGCCAAACCCTACTTCCCCAGCAAATCAAAGCAAGTGGAAAGTGAAGACAACAAACCATGCTAAAAAACTGCATTTACAGTATATCTGAATTGTATTTGTGAAATTTTTAGAAAACTTTTAAAAATATGACTTAGTTAAACACTCTTATTTTTCGAGTTCTATGAGGGAAATGACCACTGTGGCCAAACCCTTCTTCCTCAGCGATTTAAACCTAGTGAAAAACGAAGACAACAAATTATACTAAAAAACTGCATTTACAGTATATCTGAATTGTATTTGTGAAATTTTTTAGAAAACTTTTAAAAATATGACTTAGTAAAACACTCTTATTTTTCGAGTTCTATGAGGGAAATGACCACTGTGGCCAAACCTTTCTCTCTCAGCAAATCAAACCTAGTGGAAAATGAAGACAACATATTATTCTCAAAAACTGCATTTACAGTATATCCGAATTGTATTTGTGCCATTTTTGAGAAAACTTTTAAAAATATGACTTAGTAAAACACTATTATTTTTCGAGTTCTATGAGGCAAATGACCACTGTGGCCAAACTCTGCTTTCCCAGCAAATCAAGCCTAGTGATAAGTGAAGACAACAAATTATGCTATAAAACTGCGTTTACAGTATATCTAAATTGTATTTGTGAAATTTTTTAGAAAACTTTTAAAAATATGACTTAGTAAAACACTCTTATTTTTCGAGTTCTATGAGGGAAATGACCACTGTGGCTAAATCTTTCTTTCTCAGTGAATCAAACCTAGTGGGAAATGAAGACAATAAATTATGCTAAAAAACCGCATTTGCAGTATATCTGAATTGTATTTGTGAAATTTTTAGAAAACTTTTAAAAATATGACTTAGTTAAACACTCTTATTTTTCGAGTTCTATGAGGGAAATGACCACTGTGGCCAAACCCTTCTTCCTCAGCGAATTAAACCTAGTGAAAACGGAAGACAAGAAATCATACTAAAAAACTGCATTTATAGTATATCTAAATTGTATTTGTGAATTTTTTTAGAAAACTTTTAAAAATATGACTTAGTAAAACACTCTTATTTTTCGAGTTCTATGAGGGAAATGACCACTGTAGCCAAACCTTTCTTTCTCAGCGAATCAAACCTAGTGGGAAATAAGGACAACAAACCGTACTAAAAAACTGCATTTACAGTATATCTGAATTGTATTTGTGAAATTTTTTAGAAAACTTTTAAAAATATGACTTAGTAAAACACTCTTATTTTTCGAGTTCTATGAGGGAAATGACCACTGTGGCTAAATCTTTCTTTCTCAGTGAATCAAACCTAGTGGGAAATGAAGACAATAAATCATGCTAAAAAACCGCATTTGCAGTATATCTGAATTGTATTTGTGAAATTTTTAGAAAACTTTTAAAAATATGACTTAGTAAAACACTCTTATTTTTCGAGTTCTATGAGGGAAATGACCACTGTAGCCAAACCTTTCTTTCTCAGCGAATCAAACGTAGTGGAAAATGAAGACAACATATCATACTAAAAAACTGCATTTACAAGATATCTGAAGTGTATTTGTGAAATTTTTTAGAAAACTTTTAAAAATATGACTTAGTAAAACACTCTTATTTTTTGAGTTCTATGAGGAAAATGACCACTGTGGCCAAACCCTTCTTTCTCAGCGAATCAAACCTAGTGAAAAATTAAGAAAACAAATCATACTAAAAAACTGCTTTTACAGTATGTCTCAATTGTATTTGTGAAATTTTTTAGAAAACTTTTAAAAATATGACTTAGTAAAACACTCTTATTTTTCGAGTTCTATGAGGCAAATGACCACTGGGGCCAAACCCTACTTCCCCAGCAAATCAAAGCAAGTGGAAAGTGAAGACAACAAACCATGCTAAAAAACTGCATTTACAGTATATCTGAATTGTATTTGTGAAATTTTTAGAAAACTTTTAAAAATATGACTTAGTTAAACACTCTTATTTTTCGAGTTCTATGAGGGAAATGACCACTGTGCCAAACCCTTCTTCCTCAGCGATTTAAACCTAGTGAAAAACGAAGACAACAAATTATACTAAAAAACTGCATTTACAGTATATCTGAATTGTATTTGTGAAATTTTTTAGAAAACTTTTAAAAATATGACTTAGTAAAACACTCTTATTTTTCGAGTTCTATGAGGGAAATGACCACTGTGGCCAAACCTTTCTCTCTCAGCAAATCAAACCTAGTGGAAAATGAAGACAACATATTATACTCAAAAACTGCATTTACAGTATATCCGAATTGTATTTGTGCCATTTTTGAGAAAACTTTTAAAAATATGACTTAGTAAAACACTATTATTTTTCGAGTTCTATGAGGCAAATGACCACTGTGGCCAAACTCTGCTTTCCCAGCAAATCAAGCCTAGTGATAAGTGAAGACAACAAATTATGCTATAAAACTGCGTTTACAGTATATCTAAATTGTATTTGTGAAATTTTTTAGAAAACTTTTAAAAATATGACTTAGTAAAACACTCTTATTTTTCGAGTTCTATGAGGGAAATGACCACTGTGGCTAAATCTTTCTTTCTCAGTGAATCAAACCTAGTGGGAAATGAAGACAATAAATTATGCTAAAAAACCGCATTTGCAGTATATCTGAATTGTATTTGTGAAATTTTTAGAAAACTTTTAAAAATATGACTTAGTTAAACACTCTTATTTTTCGAGTTCTATGAGGGAAATGACCACTGTGGCCAAACCCTTCTTCCTCAGCGAATTAAACCTAGTGAAAAAGGAAGACAAGAAATAATACTAAAAAACTGCATTTATAGTATATCTAAATTGTATTTGTGAATTTTTTTAGAAAACTTTTAAAAATATGACTTAGTAAAACACTCTTATTTTTCGAGTTCTATGAGGCAAATGACCACTGGGGCCAAACCCTACTTTCTCAGCGAATCAAACGTAGTGGAAAATGAAGACAACATATCATACTAAAAAACTGCATTCACAAGATATCTGAAGTGTATTTGTGAAATTTTTTAGAAAACTTTTAAAAATATGACTTAGTAAAACACTCTTATTTTTTGAGTTCTATGAGGAAAATGACCACTGTGGCCAAACCCTTCTTTCTCAGCGAATCAAACCTAGTGAAAAATTAAGAAAACAAATCATACTAAAAAACTGCATTTACAGTATGTCTCAATTGTATTTGTGAAATTTTTTAGAAAACTTTTAAAAATATGACTTAGTAAAACACTCTTATTTTTCGAGTTCTATGAGGCAAATGACCACTGGGGCCAAACCCTACTTCCCCAGCAAATCAAAGCAAGTGGAAAGTGAAGACAACAAACCATGCTAAAAAACTGCATTTACAGTATATCTGAATTGTATTTGTGAAATTTTTAGAAAACTTTTAAAAATATGACTTAGTTAAACACTCTTATTTTTCGAGTTCTATGAGGGAAATGACCACTGTGGCCAAACCCTTCTTCCTCAGCGATTTAAACCTAGTGAAAAACGAAGACAACAAATTATACTAAAAAACTGCATTTACAGTATATCTGAATTGTATTTGTGAAATTTTTTAGAAAACTTTTAAAAATATGACTTAGTAAAACACTCTTATTTTTCGAGTTCTATGAGGGAAATGACCACTGTGGCCAAACCTTTCTCTCTCAGCAAATCAAACCTAGTGCAAAATGAAGACAACATATTATACTCAAAAACTGCATTTACAGTATATCCGAATTGTATTTGTGCCATTTTTGAGAAAACTTTTAAAAATATGACTTAGTAAAACACTATTATTTTTCGAGTTCTATGAGGCAAATGACCACTGTGGCCAAACTCTGCTTTCCCAGCAAATCAAGCCTAGTGATAAGTGAAGACAACAAATTATGCTATAAAACTGCGTTTACAGTATATCTAAATTGTATTTGTGAAATTTTTTAGAAAACTTTTAAAAATATGACTTAGTAAGACACTCTTATTTTTCGAGTTCTATGAGGGAAATGACCACTGTGGCTAAATCTTTCTTTCTCAGTGAATCAAACCTAGTGGGAAATGAAGACAATAAATTATGCTAAAAAACCGCATTTGCAGTATATCTGAATTGTATTTGTGAAATTTTTAGAAAACTTTTAAAAATATGACTTAGTTAAACACTCTTATTTTTCGAGTTCTATGAGGGAAATGACCACTGTGGCCAAACCCTTCTTCCTCAGCGAATTAAACCTAGTGAAAACGGAAGACAAAAAATCATACTAAAAAACTGCATTTATAGTATATCTAAATTGTATTTGTGAATTTTTTTAGAAAACTTTTAAAAATATGACTTAGTAAAACACTCTTATTTTTCGAGTTCTATGAGGGAAATGACCACTGTAGCCAAACCTTTCTTTCTCAGCGAATCAAACGTAGTGGAAAATGAAGACAACATATTGTACTAAAAAACTGCATTCACAAGATATCTGAAGTGTATTTGTGAAATTTTTTAGAAAACTTTTAAAAATATGACTTAGTAAAACACTCTTATTTTTTGAGTTCTATGAGGAAAATGACCACTGTGGCCAAACCCTTCTTTCTCAGCGAATCAAACCTAGTGAAAAATTAAGACAACAAATTATGCTATAAAACTGCGTTTACAGTATATCTAAATTGTATTTGTGAAATTTTTTAGAAAACTTTTAAAAATATGACTTAGTAAAACACTCTTATTTTTCGAGTTCTATGAGGGAAATGACCACTGTGGCCAAACCCTTTTTTCTCAGCAAATAAAACCTAGTGGGAAATAAGGACAACAAACCGTACTAAAAAACTGCATTTACAGTATATCTGAATTGTATTTGTGAAATTTTTTAGAAAACTTTTAAAAATATGACTTAGTAAAACACTCTTATTTTTCGAGTTCTATGAGGGAAATGACCACTGTGGCTAAATCTTTCTTTCTCAGTGAATCAAACCTAGTGGGAAATGAAGACAATAAATCATGCTAAAAACCCGCATTTGCAGTATATCTGAATTGTATTTGTGAAATTTTTAGAAAACTTTTAAAAATATGACTTAGTAAAACACTCTTATTTTTCGAGTTCTATGAGGGAAATGACCACTGTAGCCAAACCTTTCTTTCTCAGCGAATCAAACGTAGTGGAAAATGAAGACAACATATCATACTAAAAAACTGCATTTACAAGATATCTGAAGTGTATTTGTGAAATTTTTTAGAAAACTTTTAAAAATATGACTTAGTAAAACACTCTTATTTTTTGAGTTCTATGAGGAAAATGACCACTGTGGCCAAACCCTTCTTTCTCAGCGAATCAAACCTAGTGAAAAATTAAGAAAACAAATCATACTAAAAAACTGCTTTTACGGTATGTCTCAATTGTATTTGTGAAATTTTTTAGAAAACTTTTAAAAATATGACTTAGTAAAACACTCTTATTTTTCGAGTTCTATGAGGCAAATGACCACTGGGGCCAAACCCTACTTCCCCAGCAAATCAAAGCAAGTGGAAAGTGAAGACAACAAACCATGCTAAAAAACTGCATTTACAGTATATCTGAATTGTATTTGTGAAATTTTTAGAAAACTTTTAAAAATATGACTTAGTTAAACACTCTTATTTTTCGAGTTCTATGAGGGAAATGACCACTGTGCCAAACCCTTCTTCCTCAGCGATTTAAACCTAGTGAAAAACGAAGACAACAAATTATACTAAAAAACTGCATTTACAGTATATCTGAATTGTATTTGTGAAATTTTTTAGAAAACTTTTAAAAATATGACTTAGTAAAACACTCTTATTTTTCGAGTTCTATGAGGGAAATGACCACTGTGGCCAAACCTTTCTCTCTCAGCAAATCAAACCTAGTGGAAAATGAAGACAACATATTATACTCAAAAACTGCATTTACAGTATATCCGAATTGTATTTGTGCCATTTTTGAGAAAACTTTTAAAAATATGACTTAGTAAAACACTATTATTTTTCGAGTTCTATGAGGCAAATGACCACTGTGGCCAAACTCTGCTTTCCCAGCAAATCAAGCCTAGTGATAAGTGAAGACAACAAATTATGCTATAAAACTGCGTTTACAGTATATCTAAATTGTATTTGTGAAATTTTTTAGAAAACTTTTAAAAATATGACTTAGTAAAACACTATTATTTTTCGAGTTCTATGAGGCAAATGACCACTGTGGCCAAACTCTGCTTTCCCAGCAAATCAAGCCTAGTGATAAGTGAAGACAACAAATTATGCTATAAAACTGCGTTTACAGTATATCTAAATTGTATTTGTGAAATTTTTTAGAAAACTTTTAAAAATATGACTTAGTAAAACACTCTTATTTTTCGAGTTCTATGAGGGAAATGACCACTGTGGCTAAATCTTTCTTTCTCAGTGAATCAAACCTAGTGGGAAATGAAGACAATAAATCATACTAAAAAACTGCATTTATAGTATATCTAAATTGTATTTGTGAATTTTTTTAGAAAACTTTTAAAAATATGACTTAGTAAAACACTCTTATTTTTCGTGTTCTATGAGGGAAATGACCACTGTAGCCAAACCTTTCTTTCTCAGCGAATCAAACGTAGTGGAAAATGAAGACAACATATTGTACTAAAAAACTACATTCACAAGATATCTGAAGTGTATTTGTGAAATTTTTTAGAAAACTTTTAAAAATATGACTTAGTAAAACACTCTTATTTTTTGAGTTCTATGAGGAAAATGACCACTGTGGCCAAACCCTTCTTTCTCAGCGAATCAAACCTAGTGAAAAATTAAGACAACAAATTATGCTATAAAACTGCGTTTACAGTATATCTAAATTGTATTTGTGAAATTTTTTAGAAAACTTTTAAAAATATGACTTAGTAAAACACTCTTATTTTTCGAGTTCTATGAGGGAAATGACCACTGTGGCCAAACCCTTTTTTCTCAGCAAATAAAACCTAGTGGGAAATAAGGACAACAAACCGTACTAAAAAACTGCATTTACAGTATATCTGAATTGTATTTGTGAAATTTTTTAGAAAACTTTTAAAAATATGACTTAGTAAAACACTCTTATTTTTCGAGTTCTATGAGGGAAATGACCACTGTGGCTAAATCTTTCTTTCTCAGTGAATCAAACCTAGTGGGAAATGAAGACAATAAATCATGCTAAAAACATGCATTTGCAGTATATCTGAATTGTATTTGTGAAATTTTTAGAAAACTTTTAAAAATATGACTTAGTAAAACACTCTTATTTTTCGAGTTCTATGAGGGAAATGACCACTGTAGCCAAACCTTTCTTTCTCAGCGAATCAAACGTAGTGGAAAATGAAGACAACATATCATACTAAAAAACTGCATTTACAAGATATCTGAAGTGTATTTGTGAAATTTTTTAGAAAACTTTTAAAAATATGACTTAGTAAAACACTCTTATTTTTTGAGTTCTATGAGGAAAATGACCACTGTGGCCAAACCCTTCTTTCTCAGCGAATCAAACCTAGTGAAAAATTAAGAAAACAAATCATACTAAAAAACTGCTTTTACAGTATGTCTCAATTGTATTTGTGAAATTTTTTAGAAAACTTTTAAAAATATGACTTAGTAAAACACTCTTATTTTTCGAGTTCTATGAGGCAAATGACCACTGGGGCCAAACCCTACTTCCCCAGCAAATCAAAGCAAGTGGAAAGTGAAGACAACAAACCATGCTAAAAAACTGCATTTACAGTATATCTGAATTGTATTTGTGAAATTTTTAGAAAACTTTTAAAAATATGACTTAGTTAAACACTCTTATTTTTCGAGTTCTATGAGGGAAATGACCACTGTGCCAAACCCTTCTTCCTCAGCGATTTAAACCTAGTGAAAAACGAAGACAACAAATTATACTAAAAAACTGCATTTACAGTATATCTGAATTGTATTTGTGAAATTTTTTAGAAAACTTTTAAAAATATGACTTAGTAAAACACTCTTATTTTTCGAGTTCTATGAGGGAAATGACCACTGTGGCCAAACCTTTCTCTCTCAGCAAATCAAACCTAGTGGAAAATGAAGACAACATATTATACTCAAAAACTGCATTTACAGTATATCCGAATTGTATTTGTGCCATTTTTGAGAAAACTTTTAAAAATATGACTTAGTAAAACACTATTATTTTTCGAGTTCTATGAGGCAAATGACCACTGTGGCCAAACTCTGCTTTCCCAGCAAATCAAGCCTAGTGATAAGTGAAGACAACAAATTATGCTATAAAACTGCGTTTACAGTATATCTAAATTGTATTTGTGAAATTTTTTAGAAAACTTTTAAAAATATGACTTAGTAAAACACTATTATTTTTCGAGTTCTATGAGGCAAATGACCACTGTGGCCAAACTCTGCTTTCCCAGCAAATCAAGCCTAGTGATAAGTGAAGACAACAAATTATGCTATAAAACTGCGTTTACAGTATATCTAAATTGTATTTGTGAAATTTTTTAGAAAACTTTTAAAAATATGACTTAGTAAAACACTCTTATTTTTCGAGTTCTATGAGGGAAATGACCACTGTGGCTAAATCTTTCTTTCTCAGTGAATCAAACCTAGTGGGAAATGAAGACAATAAATCATGCTATAAAACTGCGTTTACAGTATATCTAAATTGTATTTGTGAAATTTTTTAGAAAACTTTTAAAAATATGACTTAGTAAAACACTCTTATTTTTCGAGTTCTATGAGGGAAATGACCACTGTGGCCAAACCCTTTTTTCTCAGCAAATAAAACCTAGTGGGAAATAAGGACAACAAACCGTACTAAAAAACTGCATTTACAGTATATCTGAATTGTATTTGTGAAATTTTTTAGAAAACTTTTAAAAATATGACTTAGTAAAACACTCTTATTTTTCGAGTTCTATGAGGGAAATGACCACTGTGGCTAAATCTTTCTTTCTCAGTGAATCAAACCTAGTGGGAAATGAAGACAATAAATCATGCTAAAAACCCGCATTTGCAGTATATCTGAATTGTATTTGTGAAATTTTTAGAAAACTTTTAAAAATATGACTTAGTAAAACACTCTTATTTTTCGAGTTCTATGAGGGAAATGACCACTGTAGCCAAACCTTTCTTTCTCAGCGAATCAAACGTAGTGGAAAATGAAGACAACATATCATACTAAAAAACTGCATTTACAAGATATCTGAAGTGTATTTGTGAAATTTTTTAGAAAACTTTTAAAAATATGACTTAGTAAAACACTCTTATTTTTTGAGTTCTATGAGGAAAATGACCACTGTGGCCAAACCCTTCTTTCTCAGCGAATCAAACCTAGTGAAAAATTAAGAAAACAAATCATACTAAAAAACTGCTTTTACAGTATGTCTCAATTGTATTTGTGAAATTTTTTAGAAAACTTTTAAAAATATGACTTAGTAAAACACTCTTATTTTTCGAGTTCTATGAGGCAAATGACCACTGGGGCCAAACCCTACTTCCCCAGCAAATCAAAGCAAGTGGAAAGTGAAGACAACAAACCATGCTAAAAAACTGCATTTACAGTATATCTGAATTGTATTTGTGAAATTTTTAGAAAACTTTTAAAAATATGACTTAGTTAAACACTCTTATTTTTCGAGTTCTATGAGGGAAATGACCACTGTGCCAAACCCTTCTTCCTCAGCGATTTAAACCTAGTGAAAAACGAAGACAACAAATTATACTAAAAAACTGCATTTACAGTATATCTGAATTGTATTTGTGAAATTTTTTAGAAAACTTTTAAAAATATGACTTAGTAAAACACTCTTATTTTTCGAGTTCTATGAGGGAAATGACCACTGTGGCCAAACCTTTCTCTCTCAGCAAATCAAACCTAGTGGAAAATGAAGACAACATATTATACTCAAAAACTGCATTTACAGTATATCCGAATTGTATTTGTGCCATTTTTGAGAAAACTTTTAAAAATATGACTTAGTAAAACACTATTATTTTTCGAGTTCTATGAGGCAAATGACCACTGTGGCCAAACTCTGCTTTCCCAGCAAATCAAGCCTAGTGATAAGTGAAGACAACAAATTATGCTATAAAACTGCGTTTACAGTATATCTAAATTGTATTTGTGAAATTTTTTAGAAAACTTTTAAAAATATGACTTAGTAAAACACTATTATTTTTCGAGTTCTATGAGGCAAATGACCACTGTGGCCAAACTCTGCTTTCCCAGCAAATCAAGCCTAGTGATAAGTGAAGACAACAAATTATGCTATAAAACTGCGTTTACAGTATATCTAAATTGTATTTGTGAAATTTTTTAGAAAACTTTTAAAAATATGACTTAGTAAAACACTCTTATTTTTCGAGTTCTATGAGGGAAATGACCACTGTGGCTAAATCTTTCTTTCTCAGTGAATCAAACCTAGTGGGAAATGAAGACAATAAATCATGCTAAAAAACCGCATTTGCAGTATATCTGAATTGTATTTGTGAAATTTTTAGAAAACTTTTAAAAATATGACTTAGTAAAACACTCTTATTTTTCGAGTTCTATGAGGGAAATGACCACTGTAGCCAAACCTTTCTTTCTCAGCGAATCAAACGTAGTGGAAAATGAAGACAACATATCGTACTAAAAAACTGCATTTACAAGATATCTGAAGTGTATTTGTGAAATTTTTTAGAAAACTTTTAAAAATATGACTTAGTAAAACACTCTTATTTTTTGAGTTCTATGAGGAAAATGACCACTGTGGCCAAACCCTTCTTTCTCAGCGAATCAAACCTAGTGAAAAATTAAGAAAACAAATCATACTAAAAAACTGCTTTTACAGTATGTCTCAATTGTATTTGTGAAATTTTTTAGAAAACTTTTAAAAATATGACTTAGTAAAACACTCTTATTTTTCGAGTTCTATGAGGCAAATGACCACTGGGGCCAAACCCTACTTCCCCAGCAAATCAAAGCAAGTGGAAAGTGAAGACAACAAACCATGCTAAAAAACTGCATTTACAGTATATCTGAATTGTATTTGTGAAATTTTTAGAAAACTTTTAAAAATATGACTTAGTTAAACACTCTTATTTTTCGAGTTCTATGAGGGAAATGACCACTGTGCCAAACCCTTCTTCCTCAGCGATTTAAACCTAGTGAAAAACGAAGACAACAAATTATACTAAAAAACTGCATTTACAGTATATCTGAATTGTATTTGTGAAATTTTTTAGAAAACTTTTAAAAATATGACTTAGTAAAACACTCTTATTTTTCGAGTTCTATGAGGGAAATGACCACTGTGGCCAAACCTTTCTCTCTCAGCAAATCAAACCTAGTGGAAAATGAAGACAACATATTATACTCAAAAACTGCATTTACAGTATATCCGAATTGTATTTGTGCCATTTTTGAGAAAACTTTTAAAAATATGACTTAGTAAAACACTATTATTTTTCGAGTTCTATGAGGCAAATGACCACTGTGGCCAAACTCTGCTTTCCCAGCAAATCAAGCCTAGTGATTAATGAAGACAACAAATTATGCTATAAAACTGCGTTTACAGTATATCTAAATTGTATTTGTGAAATTTTTTAGAAAACTTTTAAAAATATGACTTAGTAAAACACTCTTATTTTTCGAGTTCTATGAGGCAAATGACCACTGTGGCCAAACTCTGCTTTCCCAGCAAATCAAGCCTAGTGATAAGTGAAGACAACAAATTATGCTATAAAACTGCGTTTACAGTATATCTAAATTGTATTTGTGAAATTTTTTAGAAAACTTTTAAAAATATGACTTAGTAAAACACTCTTATTTTTCGAGTTCTATGAGGGAAATGACCACTGTGGCTAAATCTTTCTTTCTCAGTGAATCAAACCTAGTGGGAAATGAAGACAATAAATTATGCTAAAAAACCGCATTTGCAGTATATCTGAATTGTATTTGTGAAATTTTTAGAAAACTTTTAAAAATATGACTTAGTTAAACACTCTTATTTTTCGAGTTCTATGAGGGAAATGACCACTGTGGCCAAACCCTTCTTCCTCAGCGAATTAAACCTAGTGGAAAAGGAAGACAAGAAATCATACTAAAAAACTGCATTTATAGTATATCTAAATTGTATTTGTGAATTTTTTTAGAAAACTTTTAAAAATATGACTTAGTAAAACACTCTTATTTTTCGAGTTCTATGAGGCAAATGACCACTGGGGCCAAACCCTACTTTCTCAGCGAATCAAACGTAGTGGAAAATGAAGACAACATATCATACTAAAAAACTGCATTCACAAGATATCTGAAGTGTATTTGTGAAATTTTTTAGAAAACTTTTAAAAATATGACTTAGTAAAACACTCTTATTTTTTGAGTTCTATGAGGAAAATGACCACTGTGGCCAAACCCTTCTTTCTCAGCGAATCAAACCTAGTGAAAAATTAAGAAAACAAATCATACTAAAAAACTGCATTTACAGTATGTCTCAATTGTATTTGTGAAATTTTTTAGAAAACTTTTAAAAATATGACTTAGTAAAACACTCTTATTTTTCGAGTTCTATGAGGCAAATGACCACTGGGGCCAAACCCTACTTCCCCAGCAAATCAAAGCAAGTGGAAAGTGAAGACAACAAACCATGCTAAAAAACTGCATTTACAGTATATCTGAATTGTATTTGTGAAATTTTTAGAAAACTTTTAAAAATATGACTTAGTTAAACACTCTTATTTTTCGAGTTCTATGAGGGAAATGACCACTGTGGCCAAACCCTTCTTCCTCAGCGATTTAAACCTAGTGAAAAACGAAGACAACAAATTATACTAAAAAACTGCATTTACAGTATATCTGAATTGTATTTGTGAAATTTTTTAGAAAACTTTTAAAAATATGACTTAGTAAAACACTCTTATTTTTCGAGTTCTATGAGGGAAATGACCACTGTGGCCAAACCTTTCTCTCTCAGCAAATCAAACCTAGTGGAAAATGAAGACAACATATTATACTCAAAAACTGCATTTACAGTATATCCGAATTGTATTTGTGCCATTTTTGAGAAAACTTTTAAAAATATGACTTAGTAAAACACTATTATTTTTCGAGTTCTATGAGGCAAATGACCACTGTGGCCAAACTCTGCTTTCCCAGCAAATCAAGCCTAGTGATAAGTGAAGACAACAAATTATGCTATAAAACTGCGTTTACAGTATATCTAAATTGTATTTGTGAAATTTTTTAGAAAACTTTTAAAAATATGACTTAGTAAAACACTCTTATTTTTCGAGTTCTATGAGGGAAATGACCACTGTGGCTAAATCTTTCTTTCTCAGTGAATCAAACCTAGTGGGAAATGAAGACAATAAATTATGCTAAAAAACCACATTTGCAGTATATCTGAATTGTATTTGTGAAATTTTTAGAAAACTTTTAAAAATATGACTTAGTTAAACACTCTTATTTTTCGAGTTCTATGAGGGAAATGACCACTGTGGCCAAACCCTTCTTCCTCAGCGAATTAAACCTAGTGAAAACGGAAGACAAAAAATCATACTAAAAAACTGCATTTATAGTATATCTAAATTGTATTTGTGAATTTTTTTAGAAAACTTTTAAAAATATGACTTAGTAAAACACTCTTATTTTTCGAGTTCTATGAGGGAAATGACCACTGTAGCCAAACCTTTCTTTCTCAGCGAATCAAACGTAGTGGAAAATGAAGACAACATATCGTACTAAAAAACTGCATTCACAAGATATCTGAAGTGTATTTGTGAAATTTTTTAGAAAACTTTTAAAAATATGACTTAGTAAAACACTCTTATTTTTTGAGTTCTATGAGGAAAATGACCACTGTGGCCAAACCCTTCTTTCTCAGCGAATCAAACCTAGTGAAAAATTAAGACAACAAATTATGCTATAAAACTGCGTTTACAGTATATCTAAATTGTATTTGTGAAATTTTTTAGAAAACTTTTAAAAATATGACTTAGTAAAACACTCTTATTTTTCGAGTTCTATGAGGGAAATGACCACTGTGGCCAAACCCTTTTTTCTCAGCAAATAAAACCTAGTGGGAAATAAGGACAACAAACCGTACTAAAAAACTGCATTTACAGTATATCTGAATTGTATTTGTGAAATTTTTTAGAAAACTTTTAAAAATATGACTTAGTAAAACACTCTTATTTTTCGAGTTCTATGAGGGAAATGACCACTGTGGCTAAATCTTTCTTTCTCAGTGAATCAAACCTAGTGGGAAATGAAGACAATAAATCATGCTAAAAAACCGCATTTGCAGTATATCTGAATTGTATTTGTGAAATTTTTAGAAAACTTTTAAAAATATGACTTAGTAAAACACTCTTATTTTTCGAGTTCTATGAGGGAAATGACCACTGTAGCCAAACCTTTCTTTCTCAGCGAATCAAACGTAGTGGAAAATGAAGACAACATATCATACTAAAAAACTGCATTTACAAGATATCTGAAGTGTATTTGTGAAATTTTTTAGAAAACTTTTAAAAATATGACTTAGTAAAACACTCTTATTTTTTGAGTTCTATGAGGAAAATGACCACTGTGGCCAAACCCTTCTTTCTCAGCGAATCAAACCTAGTGAAAAATTAAGAAAACAAATCATACTAAAAAACTGCTTTTACAGTATGTCTCAATTGTATTTGTGAAATTTTTTAGAAAACTTTTAAAAATATGACTTAGTAAAACACTCTTATTTTTCGAGTTCTATGAGGCAAATGACCACTGGGGCCAAACCCTACTTCCCCAGCAAATCAAAGCAAGTGGAAAGTGAAGACAACAAACCATGCTAAAAAACTGCATTTACAGTATATCTGAATTGTATTTGTGAAATTTTTAGAAAACTTTTAAAAATATGACTTAGTTAAACACTCTTATTTTTCGAGTTCTATGAGGGAAATGACCACTGTGCCAAACCCTTCTTCCTCAGCGATTTAAACCTAGTGAAAAACGAAGACAACAAATTATACTAAAAAACTGCATTTACAGTATATCTGAATTGTATTTGTGAAATTTTTTAGAAAACTTTTAAAAATATGACTTAGTAAAACACTCTTATTTTTCGAGTTCTATGAGGGAAATGACCACTGTGGCCAAACCTTTCTCTCTCAGCAAATCAAACCTAGTGGAAAATGAAGACAACATATTATACTCAAAAACTGCATTTACAGTATATCCGAATTGTATTTGTGCCATTTTTGAGAAAACTTTTAAAAATATGACTTAGTAAAACACTATTATTTTTCGAGTTCTATGAGGCAAATGACCACTGTGGCCAAACTCTGCTTTCCCAGCAAATCAAGCCTAGTGATAAGTGAAGACAACAAATTATGCTATAAAACTGCGTTTACAGTATATCTAAATTGTATTTGTGAAATTTTTTAGAAAACTTTTAAAAATATGACTTAGTAAAACACTATTATTTTTCGAGTTCTATGAGGCAAATGACCACTGTGGCCAAACTCTGCTTTCCCAGCAAATCAAGCCTAGTGATAAGTGAAGACAACAAATTATGCTATAAAACTGCGTTTACAGTATATCTAAATTGTATTTGTGAAATTTTTTAGAAAACTTTTAAAAATATGACTTAGTAAAACACTCTTATTTTTCGAGTTCTATGAGGGAAATGACCACTGTGGCTAAATCTTTCTTTCTCAGTGAATCAAACCTAGTGGGAAATGAAGACAATAAATTATGCTAAAAAACCGCATTTGCAGTATATCTGAATTGTATTTGTGAAATTTTTAGAAAACTTTTAAAAATATGACTTAGTTAAACACTCTTATTTTTCGAGTTCTATGAGGGAAATGACCACTGTGGCCAAACCCTTCTTCCTCAGCGAATTAAACCTAGTGAAAAAGGAAGACAAGAAATCATACTAAAAAACTGCATTTATAGTATATCTAAATTGTATTTGTGAATTTTTTTAGAAAACTTTTAAAAATATGACTTAGTAAAACACTCTTATTTTTCGAGTTCTATGAGGCAAATGACCACTGGGGCCAAACCCTACTTTCTCAGCGAATCAAACGTAGTGGAAAATGAAGACAACATATCATACTAAAAAACTGCATTCACAAGATATCTGAAGTGTATTTGTGAAATTTTTTAGAAAACTTTTAAAAATATGACTTAGTAAAACACTCTTATTTTTTGAGTTCTATGAGGAAAATGACCACTGTGGCCAAACCCTTCTTTCTCAGCGAATCAAACCTAGTGAAAAATTAAGAAAACAAATTATACTAAAAAACTGCATTTACAGTATGTCTCAATTGTATTTGTGAAATTTTTTAGAAAACTTTTAAAAATATGACTTAGTAAAACACTCTTATTTTTCGAGTTCTATGAGGCAAATGACCACTGGGGCCAAACCCTACTTCCCCAGCAAATCAAAGCAAGTGGAAAGTGAAGACAACAAACCATGCTAAAAAACTGCATTTACAGTATATCTGAATTGTATTTGTGAAATTTTTAGAAAACTTTTAAAAATATGACTTAGTTAAACACTCTTATTTTTCGAGTTCTATGAGGGAAATGACCACTGTGGCCAAACCCTTCTTCCTCAGCGATTTAAACCTAGTGAAAAACGAAGACAACAAATTATACTAAAAAACTGCATTTACAGTATATCTGAATTGTATTTGTGAAATTTTTTAGAAAACTTTTAAAAATATGACTTAGTAAAACACTCTTATTTTTCGAGTTCTATGAGGGAAATGACCACTGTGGCCAAACCTTTCTCTCTCAGCAAATCAAACCTAGTGGAAAATGAAGACAACATATTATACTAAAAAACTGCATTTACAGTATATCCGAATTGTATTTGTGCCATTTTTGAGAAAACTTTTAAAAATATGACTTAGTAAAACACTATTATTTTTCGAGTTCTATGAGGCAAATGACCACTGTGGCCAAACTCTGCTTTCCCAGCAAATCAAGCCTAGTGATAAGTGAAGACAACAAATTATGCTATAAAACTGCGTTTACAGTATATCTAAATTGTATTTGTGAAATTTTTTAGAAAACTTTTAAAAATATGACTTAGTAAAACACTCTTATTTTTCGAGTTCTATGAGGGAAATGACCACTGTGGCTAAATCTTTCTTTCTCAGTGAATCAAACCTAGTGGGAAATGAAGACAATAAATTATGCTAAAAAACCGCATTTGCAGTATATCTGAATTGTATTTGTGAAATTTTTAGAAAACTTTTAAAAATATGACTTAGTTAAACACTCTTATTTTTCGAGTTCTATGAGGGAAATGACCACTGTGGCCAAACCCTTCTTCCTCAGCGAATTAAACCTAGTGAAAAAAGAAGACAAGAAATCATACTAAAAAACTGCATTTATAGTATATCTAAATTGTATTTGTGAATTTTTTTAGAAAACTTTTAAAAATATGACTTAGTAAAACACTCTTATTTTTCGAGTTCTATGAGGGAAATGACCACTGTAGCCAAACCTTTCTTTCTCAGCGAATCAAACGTAGTGGAAAATGAAGACAACATATCATACTAAAAAACTGCATTCACAAGATATCTGAAGTGTATTTGTGAAATTTTTTAGAAAACTTTTAAAAATATGACTTAGTAAAACACTCTTATTTTTTGAGTTCTATGAGGAAAATGACCACTGTGGCCAAACCCTTGTTTCTCAGCGAATCAAAACTAGTGAAAAATTAAGACAACAAATTATGCTACAAAACTGCGTTTACAGTTTATCTAAATTGTATTTGTGAAATTTTTTAGAAAACTTTTAAAAATATGACTTAGTAAAACACTATTATTTTTCGAGTTCTATGAGGGAAATGACCACTGTGGCCAAACCCTTTTTTCTCAGCAAATAAAACCTAGTGGGAAATAAGGACAACAAACCGTACTAAAAAACTGCATTTACAGTATATCTGAATTGTATTTGTGAAATTTTTTAGAAAACTTTTAAAAATATGACTTAGTAAAACACTCTTATTTTTCGAGTTCTATGAGGGAAATGACCACTGTGGCTAAATCTTTCTTTCTCAGTGAATCAAACCTAGTGGGAAATGAAGACAATAAATCATGCTAAAAAACCGCATTTGCAGTATATCTGAATTGTATTTGTGAAATTTTTAGAAAACTTTTAAAAATATGACTTAGTAAAACACTCTTATTTTTCGAGTTCTATGAGGGAAATGACCACTGTAGCCAAACCTTTCTTTCTCAGCGAATCAAACGTAGTGGAAAATGAAGACAACATATCATACTAAAAAACTGCATTCACAAGATATCTGAAGTGTATTTGTGAAATTTTTTAGAAAACTTTTAAAAATATGACTTAGTAAAACACTCTTATTTTTTGAGTTCTATGAGGAAAATGACCACTGTGGCCAAACCCTTCTTTCTCAGCGAATCAAACCTAGTGAAAAATTAAGAAAACAAATCATACTAAAAAACTGCTTTTACAGTATGTCTCAATTGTATTTGTGAAATTTTTTAGAAAACTTTTAAAAATATGACTTAGTAAAACACTCTTATTTTTCGAGTTCTATGAGGCAAATGACCACTGGGGCCAAACCCTACTTCCCCAGCAAATCAAAGCAAGTGGAAAGTGAAGACAACAAACCATGCTAAAAAACTGCATTTACAGTATATCTGAATTGTATTTGTGAAATTTTTAGAAAACTTTTAAAAATATGACTTAGTTAAACACTCTTATTTTTCGAGTTCTATGAGGGAAATGACCACTGTGGCCAAACCCTTCTTCCTCAGCGATTTAAACCTAGTGAAAAACAAAGACAACAAATTATACTAAAAAACTGCCCTTACAGTATATCTGAATTGTATTTGTGAAATTTTTTAGAAAACTTTTAAAAATATGACTTAGTAAAACACTATTATTTTTCGAGTTCTATGAGGCAAATGACCACTGTGGCCAAACTCTGCTTTCCCAGCAAATCAAGCCTAGTGATAAGTGAAGACAACAAATTATGCTATAAAACTGCGTTTACAGTATATCTAAATTGTATTTGTGAAATTTTTTAGAAAACTTTTAAAAATATGACTTAGTAAAACACTCTTATTTTTCGAGTTCTATGAGGGAAATGACCACTGTGGCTAAATCTTTCTTTCTCAGTGAATCAAACCTAGTGGGAAATGAAGACAATAAATTATGCTAAAAAACCGCATTTGCAGTATATCTGAATTGTATTTGTGAAATTTTTAGAAAACTTTTAAAAATATGACTTAGTTAAACACTCTTATTTTTCGAGTTCTATGAGGGAAATGACCACTGTAGCCAAACCTTTCTTTCTCAGCGAATCAAACGTAGTGGAAAATGAAGACAACATATCATACTAAAAAACTGCATTCACAAGATATCTGAAGTGTATTTGTGAAATTTTTTAGAAAACTTTTAAAAATATGACTTAGTAAAACACTCTTATTTTTTGAGTTCTATGAGGAAAATGACCACTGTGGCCAAACCCTTGTTTCTCAGCGAATCAAACCTAGTGAAAAATTAAGACAACAAATTATGCTACAAAACTGCGTTTACAGTTTATCTAAATTGTATTTGTGAAATTTTTTAGAAAACTTTTAAAAATATGACTTAGTAAAACACTCTTATTTTTCGAGTTCTATGAGGGAAATGACCATTGTGGCCAAACCCTTTTTTCTCAGCAAATAAAACCTAGTGGGAAATAAGGACAACAAACCGTACTAAAAAACTGCATTTACAGTATATCTGAATTGTATTTGTGAAATTTTTTAGAAAACTTTTAAAAATATGACTTAGTAAAACACTCTTATTTTTCGAGTTCTATGAGGGAAATGACCACTGTGGCTAAATCTTTCTTTCTCAGTGAATCAAACCTAGTGGGAAATGAAGACAATAAATCATGCTAAAAAACCGCATTTGCAGTATATCTGAATTGTATTTGTGAAATTTTTAGAAAACTTTTAAAAATATGACTTAGTAAAACACTCTTATTTTTCGAGTTCTATGAGGGAAATGACCACTGTAGCCAAACCTTTCTTTCTCAGCGAATCAAACGTAGTGGAAAATGAAGACAACATATCATACTAAAAAACTGCATTCACAAGATATCTGAAGTGTATTTGTGAAATTTTTTAGAAAACTTTTAAAAATATGACTTAGTAAAACACTCTTATTTTTTGAGTTCTATGAGGAAAATGACCACTGTGGCCAAACCCTTCTTTCTCAGCGAATCAAACCTAGTGAAAAATTAAGAAAACAAATCATACTAAAAAACTGCTTTTACAGTATGTCTCAATTGTATTTGTGAAATTTTTTAGAAAACTTTTAAAAATATGACTTAGTAAAACACTCTTATTTTTCGAGTTCTATGAGGCAAATGACCACTGGGGCCAAACCCTACTTCCCCAGCAAATCAAAGCAAGTGGAAAGTGAAGACAACAAACCATGCTAAAAAACTGCATTTACAGTATATCTGAATTGTATTTGTGAAATTTTTAGAAAACTTTTAAAAATATGACTTAGTTAAACACTCTTATTTTTCGAGTTCTATGAGGGAAATGACCACTGTGGCCAAACCCTTCTTCCTCAGCGATTTAAACCTAGTGAAAAACGAAGACAACAAATTATACTAAAAAACTGCCCTTACAGTATATCTGAATTGTATTTGTGAAATTTTTTAGAAAACTTTTAAAAATATGACTTAGTAAAACACTCTTATTTTTCGAGTTCTATGAGGGAAATGACCACTGTGGCCAAACCTTTCTCTCTCAGCAAATCAAACCTAGTGGAAAATGAAGACAACATATTATACTCAAAAACTGCATTTACAGTATATCCGAATTGTATTTGTGCCATTTTTGAGAAAACTTTTAAAAATATGACTTAGTAAAACACTATTATTTTTCGAGTTCTATGAGGCAAATGACCACTGTGGCCAAACTCTGCTTTCCCAGCAAATCAAGCCTAGTGATAAGTGAAGACAACAAATTATGCTATAAAACTGCGTTTACAGTATATCTAAATTGTATTTGTGAAATTTTTTAGAAAACTTTTAAAAATATGACTTAGTAAAACACTCTTATTTTTCGAGTTCTATGAGGGAAATGACCACTGTGGCTAAATCTTTCTTTCTCAGTGAATCAAACCTAGTGGGAAATGAAGACAATAAATTATGCTAAAAAACCGCATTTGCAGTATATCTGAATTGTATTTGTGAAATTTTTAGAAAACTTTTAAAAATATGACTTAGTTAAACACTCTTATTTTTCGAGTTCTATGAGGGAAATGACCACTGTGGCCAAACCCTTCTTCCTCAGCGAATTAAACCTAGTGAAAAAGGAAGACAAGAAATCATACTAAAAAACTGCATTTATAGTATATCTAAATTGTATTTGTGAATTTTTTTAGAAAACTTTTAAAAATATGACTTAGTAAAACACTCTTATTTTTCGAGTTCTATGAGGGAAATGACCACTGTAGCCAAACCTTTCTTTCTCAGCGAATCAAACGTAGTGGAAAATGAAGACAACATATCATACTAAAAAACTGCATTCACAAGATATCTGAAGTGTATTTGTGAAATTTTTTAGAAAACTTTTAAAAATATGACTTAGTAAAACACTCTTATTTTTTGAGTTCTATGAGGAAAATGACCACTGTGGCCAAACCCTTCTTTCTCAGCGAATCAAACCTAGTGAAAAATTAAGAAAACAAATCATACTAAAAAACTGCTTTTACAGTATGTCTCAATTGTATTTGTGAAATTTTTTAGAAAACTTTTAAAAATATGACTTAGTAAAACACTCTTATTTTTCGAGTTCTATGAGGCAAATGACCACTGGGGCCAAACCCTACTTCCCCAGCAAATCAAAGCAAGTGGAAAGTGAAGACAACAAACCATGCTAAAAAACTGCATTTACAGTATATCTGAATTGTATTTGTGAAATTTTTAGAAAACTTTTAAAAATATGACTTAGTTAAACACTCTTATTTTTCGAGTTCTATGAGGGAAATGACCACTGTGGCCAAACCCTTCTTCCTCAGCGATTTAAACCTAGTGAAAAACGAAGACAACAAATTATACTAAAAAACTGCCCTTACAGTATATCTGAATTGTATTTGTGAAATTTTTTAGAAAACTTTTAAAAATATGACTTAGTAAAACACTATTATTTTTCGAGTTCTATGAGGCAAATGACCACTGTGGCCAAACTCTGCTTTCCCAGCAAATCAAGCCTAGTGATAAGTGAAGACAACAAATTATGCTATAAAACTGCGTTTACAGTATATCTAAATTGTATTTGTGAAATTTTTTAGAAAACTTTTAAAAATATGACTTAGTAAAACACTCTTATTTTTCGAGTTCTATGAGGGAAATGACCACTGTGGCTAAATCTTTCTTTCTCAGTGAATCAAACCTAGTGGGAAATGAAGACAATAAATTATGCTAAAAAACCGCATTTGCAGTATATCTGAATTGTATTTGTGAAATTTTTAGAAAACTTTTAAAAATATGACTTAGTTAAACACTCTTATTTTTCGAGTTCTATGAGGGAAATGACCACTGTAGCCAAACCTTTCTTTCTCAGCGAATCAAACGTAGTGGAAAATGAAGACAACATATCATACTAAAAAACTGCATTCACAAGATATCTGAAGTGTATTTGTGAAATTTTTTAGAAAACTTTTAAAAATATGACTTAGTAAAACACTCTTATTTTTTGAGTTCTATGAGGAAAATGACCACTGTGGCCAAACCCTTGTTTCTCAGCGAATCAAACCTAGTGAAAAATTAAGACAACAAATTATGCTACAAAACTGCGTTTACAGTTTATCTAAATTGTATTTGTGAAATTTTTTAGAAAACTTTTAAAAATATGACTTAGTAAAACACTCTTATTTTTCGAGTTCTATGAGGGAAATGACCATTGTGGCCAAACCCTTTTTTCTCAGCAAATAAAACCTAGTGGGAAATAAGGACAACAAACCGTACTAAAAAACTGCATTTACAGTATATCTGAATTGTATTTGTGAAATTTTTTAGAAAACTTTTAAAAATATGACTTAGTAAAACACTCTTATTTTTCGAGTTCTATGAGGGAAATGACCACTGTGGCTAAATCTTTCTTTCTCAGTGAATCAAACCTAGTGGGAAATGAAGACAATAAATCATGCTAAAAAACCGCATTTGCAGTATATCTGAATTGTATTTGTGAAATTTTTAGAAAACTTTTAAAAATATGACTTAGTAAAACACTCTTATTTTTCGAGTTCTATGAGGGAAATGACCACTGTAGCCAAACCTTTCTTTCTCAGCGAATCAAACGTAGTGGAAAATGAAGACAACATATCATACTAAAAAACTGCATTCACAAGATATCTGAAGTGTATTTGTGAAATTTTTTAGAAAACTTTTAAAAATATGACTTAGTAAAACACTCTTATTTTTTGAGTTCTATGAGGAAAATGACCACTGTGGCCAAACCCTTCTTTCTCAGCGAATCAAACCTAGTGAAAAATTAAGAAAACAAATCATACTAAAAAACTGCTTTTACAGTATGTCTCAATTGTATTTGTGAAATTTTTTAGAAAACTTTTAAAAATATGACTTAGTAAAACACTCTTATTTTTCGAGTTCTATGAGGCAAATGACCACTGGGGCCAAACCCTACTTCCCCAGCAAATCAAAGCAAGTGGAAAGTGAAGACAACAAACCATGCTAAAAAACTGCATTTACAGTATATCTGAATTGTATTTGTGAAATTTTTAGAAAACTTTTAAAAATATGACTTAGTTAAACACTCTTATTTTTCGAGTTCTATGAGGGAAATGACCACTGTGGCCAAACCCTTCTTCCTCAGCGATTTAAACCTAGTGAAAAACGAAGACAACAAATTATACTCAAAAACTGCATTTACAGTATATCCGAATTGTATTTGTGCCATTTTTGAGAAAACTTTTAAAAATATGACTTAGTAAAACACTATTATTTTTCGAGTTCTATGAGGCAAATGACCACTGTGGCCAAACTCTGCTTTCCCAGCAAATCAAGCCTAGTGATAAGTGAAGACAACAAATTATGCTATAAAACTGCGTTTACAGTATATCTAAATTGTATTTGTGAAATTTTTTAGAAAACTTTTAAAAATATGACTTAGTAAAACACTCTTATTTTTCGAGTTCTATGAGGGAAATGACCACTGTGGCTAAATCTTTCTTTCTCAGTGAATCAAACCTAGTGGGAAATGAAGACAATAAATTATGCTAAAAAACCGCATTTGCAGTATATCTGAATTGTATTTGTGAAATTTTTAGAAAACTTTTAAAAATATGACTTAGTTAAACACTCTTATTTTTCGAGTTCTATGAGGGAAATGACCACTGTGGCCAAACCCTTCTTCCTCAGCGAATTAAACCTAGTGAAAAAGGAAGACAAGAAATCATACTAAAAAACTGCATTTATAGTATATCTAAATTGTATTTGTGAATTTTTTTAGAAAACTTTTAAAAATATGACTTAGTAAAACACTCTTATTTTTCGAGTTCTATGAGGGAAATGACCACTGTAGCCAAACCTTTCTTTCTCAGCGAATCAAACGTAGTGGAAAATGAAGACAACATATCATACTAAAAAACTGCATTCACAAGATATCTGAAGTGTATTTGTGAAATTTTTTAGAAAACTTTTAAAAATATGACTTAGTAAAACACTCTTATTTTTTGAGTTCTATGAGGAAAATGACCACTGTGGCCAAACCCTTCTTTCTCAGCGAATCAAACCTAGTGAAAAATTAAGAAAACAAATCATACTAAAAAACTGCTTTTACAGTATGTCTCAATTGTATTTGTGAAATTTTTTAGAAAACTTTTAAAAATATGACTTAGTAAAACACTCTTATTTTTCGAGTTCTATGAGGCAAATGACCACTGGGGCCAAACCCTACTTCCCCAGCAAATCAAAGCAAGTGGAAAGTGAAGACAACAAACCATGCTAAAAAACTGCATTTACAGTATATCTGAATTGTATTTGTGAAATTTTTAGAAAACTTTTAAAAATATGACTTAGTTAAACACTCTTATTTTTCGAGTTCTATGAGGGAAATGACCACTGTGGCCAAACCCTTCTTCCTCAGCGATTTAAACCTAGTGAAAAACGAAGACAACAAATTATACTAAAAAACTGCCCTTACAGTATATCTGAATTGTATTTGTGAAATTTTTTAGAAAACTTTTAAAAATATGACTTAGTAAAACACTCTTATTTTTCGAGTTCTATGAGGGAAATGACCACTGTGGCCAAACCTTTCTCTCTCAGCAAATCAAACCTAGTGGAAAATGAAGACAACATATTATACTCAAAAACTGCATTTACAGTATATCCGAATTGTATTTGTGCCATTTTTGAGAAAACTTTTAAAAATATGACTTAGTAAAACACTATTATTTTTCGAGTTCTATGAGGCAAATGACCACTGTGGCCAAACTCTGCTTTCCCAGCAAATCAAGCCTAGTGATAAGTGAAGACAACAAATTATGCTATAAAACTGCGTTTACAGTATATCTAAATTGTATTTGTGAAATTTTTTAGAAAACTTTTAAAAATATGACTTAGTAAAACACTCTTATTTTTCGAGTTCTATGAGGGAAATGACCACTGTGGCTAAATCTTTCTTTCTCAGTGAATCAAACCTAGTGGGAAATGAAGACAATAAATTATGCTAAAAAACCGCATTAGCAGTATATCTGAATTGTATTTGTGAAATTTTTAGAAAACTTTTAAAAATATGACTTAGTTAAACACTCTTATTTTTCGAGTTCTATGAGGGAAATGACCACTGTGGCCAAACCCTTCTTCCTCAGCGAATTAAACCTAGTGAAAAAGGAAGACAAGAAATCATACTAAAAAACTGCATTTATAGTATATCTAAATTGTATTTGTGAATTTTTTTAGAAAACTTTTAAAAATATGACTTAGTAAAACACTCTTATTTTTCGAGTTCTATGAGGGAAATGACCACTGTAGCCAAACCTTTCTTTCTCAGCGAATCAAACGTAGTGGAAAATGAAGACAACATATCATACTAAAAAAACTGCATTCACAAGATATCTGAAGTGTATTTGTGAAATTTTTTAGAAAACTTTTAAAAATATGACTTAGTAAAACACTCTTATTTTTTGAGTTCTATGAGGAAAATGACCACTGTGGCCAAACCCTTCTTTCTCAGCGAATCAAACCTAGTGAAAAATTAAGACAACAAATTATGCTATAAAACTGCGTTTACAGTTTATCTAAATTGTATTTGTGAAATTTTTTAGAAAACTTTTAAAAATATGACTTAGTAAAACACTCTTATTTTTCGAGTTCTATGAGGGAAATGACCACTGTGGCCAAACCCTTTTTTCTCAGCAAATAAAACCTAATGGGAAATAAGGACAACAAACCGTACTAAAAAACTGCATTTACAGTATATCTGAATTGTATTTGTGAAATTTTTTAGAAAACTTTTAAAAATATGACTTAGTAAAACACTCTTATTTTTCGAGTTCTATGAGGGAAATGACCACTGTGGCTAAATCTTTCTTTCTCAGTGAATCAAACCTAGTGGGAAATGAAGACAATAAATCATGCTAAAAAACCGCATTTGCAGTATATCTGAATTGTATTTGTGAAATTTTTAGAAAACTTTTAAAAATATGACTTAGTAAAACACTCTTATTTTTCGAGTTCTATGAGGGAAATGACCACTGTAGCCAAACCTTTCTTTCTCAGCGAATCAAACGTAGTGGAAAATGAAGACAACATATCATACTAAAAAACTGCATTCACAAGATATCTGAAGTGTATTTGTGAAATTTTTTAGAAAACTTTTAAAAATATGACTTAGTAAAACACTCTTATTTTTTGAGTTCTATGAGGAAAATGACCACTGTGGCCAAACCCTTCTTTCTCAGCGAATCAAACCTAGTGAAAAATTAAGAAAACAAATCATACTAAAAAACTGCTTTTACAGTATGTCTCAATTGTATTTGTGAAATTTTTTAGAAAACTTTTAAAAATATGACTTAGTAAAACACTCTTATTTTTCGAGTTCTATGAGGCAAATGACCACTGGGGCCAAACCCTACTTCCCCAGCAAATCAAAGCAAGTGGAAAGTGAAGACAACAAACCATGCTAAAAAACTGCATTTACAGTATATCTGAATTGTATTTGTGAAATTTTTAGAAAACTTTTAAAAATATGACTTAGTTAAACACTCTTATTTTTCGAGTTCTATGAGGGAAATGACCACTGTGGCCAAACCCTTCTTCCTCAGCGATTTAAACCTAATGAAAAACGAAGACAACAAATTATACTAAAAAACTGCCCTTACAGTATATCTGAATTGTATTTGTGAAATTTTTTAGAAAACTTTTAAAAATATGACTTAGTAAAACACTCTTATTTTTCGAGTTCTATGAGGGAAATGACCACTGTGGCCAAACCTTTCTCTCTCAGCAAATCAAACCTAGTGGAAAATGAAGACAACATATTATACTCAAAAACTGCATTTACAGTATATCCGAATTGTATTTGTGCCATTTTTGAGAAAATTTTTAAAAATATGACTTAGTAAAACACTATTATTTTTCGAGTTCTATGAGGCAAATGACCACTGTGGCCAAACTCTGCTTTCCCAGCAAATCAAGCCTAGTGATAAGTGAAGACAACAAATTATGCTATAAAACTGCGTTTACAGTATATCTAAATTGTATTTGTGAAATTTTTTAGAAAACTTTTAAAAATATGACTTAGTAAAACACTCTTATTTTTCGAGTTCTATGAGGGAAATGACCACTGTGGCTAAATCTTTCTTTCTCAGTGAATCAAACCTAGTGGGAAATGAAGACAATAAATTATGCTAAAAAACCGCATTTGCAGTATATCTGAATTGTATTTGTGAAATTTTTAGAAAACTTTTAAAAATATGACTTAGTTAAACACTCTTATTTTTCGAGTTCTATGAGGGAAATGACCACTGTGGCCAAACCCTTCTTCCTCAGCGAATTAAACCTAGTGAAAAAGGAAGACAAGAAATCATACTAAAAAACTGCATTTATAGTATATCTAAATTGTATTTGTGAATTTTTTTAGAAAACTTTTAAAAATATGACTTAGTAAAACACTCTTATTTTTCGAGTTCTATGAGGCAAATGACCACTGGGGCCAAACCCTACTTTCTCAGCGAATCAAACGTAGTGGAAAATGAAGACAACATATCATACTAAAAAACTGCATTCACAAGATATCTGAAGTGTATTTGTGAAATTTTTTAGAAAACTTTTAAAAATATGACTTAGTAAAACACTCTTATTTTTTGAGTTCTATGAGGAAAATGACCACTGTGGCCAAACCCTTCTTTCTCAGCGAATCAAACCTAGTGAAAAATTAAGACAACAAATTATGCTATAAAACTGCGTTTACAGTTTATCTAAATTGTATTTGTGAAATTTTTTAGAAAACTTTTAAAAATATGACTTAGTAAAACACTCTTATTTTTCGAGTTCTATGAGGGAAATGACCACTGTGGCCAAACCCTTTTTTCTCAGCAAATAAAACCTAGTGGAAATAAGGACAACAAACCGTACTAAAAAACTGCATTTACAGTATATCTGAATTGTATTTGTGAAATTTTTTAGAAAACTTTTAAAAATATGACTTAGTAAAACACTCTTATTTTTCGAGTTCTATGAGGGAAATGACCACTGTGGCTAAATCTTTCTTTCTCAGTGAATCAAACCTAGTGGGAAATGAAGACAATAAATCATGCTAAAAAACCGCATTTGCAGTATATCTGAATTGTATTTGTGAAATTTTTAGAAAACTTTTAAAAATATGACTTAGTAAAACACTCTTATTTTTCGAGTTCTATGAGGGAAATGACCACTGTAGCCAAACCTTTCTTTCTCAGCGAATCAAACGTAGTGGAAAAAGAAGACAACATATCATACTAAAAAACTGCATTCACAAGATATCTGAAGTGTATTTGTGAAATTTTTTAGAAAACTTTTAAAAATATGACTTAGTAAAACACTCTTATTTTTTGAGTTCTATGAGGAAAATGACCACTGTGGCCAAACCCTTCTTTCTCAGCGAATCAAACCTAGTGAAAAATTAAGAAAAGAAATCATACTAAAAAACTGCTTTTACAGTATATCCGAATTGTATTTGTGCCATTTTTGAGAAAACTTTTAAAAATATGACTTAGTAAAACACTATTATTTTTCGAGTTCTATGAGGCAAATGACCACTGTGGCCAAACTCTGCTTTCCCAGCAAATCAAGCCTAGTGATAAGTGAAGACAACAAATTATGCTATAAAACTGCGTTTACAGTATATCTAAATTGTATTTGTGAAATTTTTTAGAAAACTTTTAAAAATATGACTTAGTAAAACACTCTTATTTTTCGAGTTCTATGAGGGAAATGACCACTGTGGCTAAATCTTTCTTTCTCAGTGAATCAAACCTAGTGGGAAATGAAGACAATAAATTATGCTAAAAAACCGCATTTGCAGTATATCTGAATTGTATTTGTGAAATTTTTAGAAAACTTTTAAAAATATGACTTAGTTAAACACTCTTATTTTTCGAGTTCTATGAGGGAAATGACCACTGTGGCCAAACCCTTCTTCCTCAGCGAATTAAACCTAGTGAAAAAGGAAGACAAGAAATCATACTAAAAAACTGCATTTATAGTATATCTAAATTGTATTTGTGAATTTTTTTAGAAAACTTTTAAAAATATGACTTAGTAAAACACTCTTATTTTTCGAGTTCTATGAGGGAAATGACCACTGTAGCCAAACCTTTCTTTCTCAGCGAATCAAACGTAGTGGAAAATGAAGACAACATATCATACTAAAAAACTGCATTCACAAGATATCTGAAGTGTATTTGTGAAATTTTTTAGAAAACTTTTAAAAATATGACTTAGTAAAACACTCTTATTTTTTGAGTTCTATGAGGAAAATGACCACTGTGGCCAAACCCTTCTTTCTCAGCGAATCAAACCTAGTGAAAAATTAAGACAACAATTTATGCTATAAAACTGCGTTTACAGTTTATCTAAATTGTATTTGTGAAATTTTTTAGAAAACTTTTAAAAATATGACTTAGTAAAACACTCTTATTTTTCGAGTTCTATGAGGGAAATGACCACTGTGGCCAAACCCTTTTTTCTCAGCAAATAAAACCTAGTGGGAAATAAGGACAACATATCATATTAAAAAACTGCATTCACAAGATATCTGAAGTGTATTTGTGAAATTTTTTAGAAAACTTTTAAAAATATGACTTAGTAAAACACTCTTATTTTTTGAGTTCTATGAGGAAAATGACCACTGTGGCCAAACCCTTCTTTCTCAGCGAATCAAACCTAGTGAAAAATTAAGAAAACAAATCATACTAAAAAACTGCTTTTACAGTATGTCTCAATTGTATTTGTGAAATTTTTTAGAAAACTTTTAAAAATATGACTTAGTAAAACACTCTTATTTTTCGAGTTCTATGAGGCAAATGACCACTGGGGCCAAACCCTACTTCCCCAGCAAATCAAAGCAAGTGGAAAGTGAAGACAACAAACCATGCTAAAAAACTGCATTTACAGTATATCTGAATTGTATTTGTGAAATTTTTAGAAAACTTTTAAAAATATGACTTAGTTAAACACTCTTATTTTTCGAGTTCTATGAGGGAAATGACCACTGTGGCCAAACCCTTCTTTCTCAGCGATTTAAACCTAGTGAGAAACGAAGACAACAAATTATACTAAAAAACTGCATTTACAGTATATCTGAATTGTATTTGTGAAATTTTTTAGAAAACTTTTAAAAATATGACTTAGTAAAACACTCTTATTTTTCGAGTTCTATGAGGGAAATGACCACTGTGGCCAAACCTTTCTCTCTCAGCAAATCAAACCTAGTGGAAAATGAAGACAACATATTATACTCAAAAACTGCATTTACAGTATATCCGAATTGTATTTGTGCCATTTTTGAGAAAACTTTTAAAAATATGACTTAGTAAAACACTATTATTTTTCGAGTTCTATGAGGCAAATGACCACTGTGGCCAAACTCTGCTTTCCCAGCAAATCAAGCCTAGTGATAAGTGAAGACAACAAATTATGCTATAAAACTGCGTTTACAGTATATCTAAATTGTATTTGTGAAATTTTTTAGAAAACTTTTAAAAATATGACTTAGTAAAACACTCTTATTTTTCGAGTTCTATGAGGGAAATGACCACTGTGGCTAAATCTTTCTTTCTCAGTGAATCAAACCTAGTGGGAAATGAAGACAATAAATTATGCTAAAAAACCGCATTTGCAGTATATCTGAATTGTATTTGTGAAATTTTTAGAAAACTTTTAAAAATATGACTTAGTTAAACACTCTTATTTTTCGAGTTCTATGAGGGAAATGACCACTGTGGCCAAACCCTTCTTCCTCAGCGAATTAAACCTAGTGATAAGTGAAGACAACAAATTATGCTATAAAACTGCGTTTACAGTATATCTAAATTGTATTTGTGAAATTTTTTAGAAAACTTTTAAAAATATGACTTAGTAAAACACTCTTATTTTTCGAGTTCTATGAGGGAAATGACCACTGTGGCTAAATCTTTCTTTCTCAGTGAATCAAACCTAGTGGGAAATGAAGACAATAAATTATGCTAAAAAACCGCATTTGCAGTATATCTGAATTGTATTTGTGAAATTTTTAGAAAACTTTTAAAAATATGACTTAGTTAAACACTCTTATTTTTCGAGTTCTATGAGGGAAATGACCACTGTGGCCAAACCCTTCTTCCTCAGCGAATTAAACCTAGTGAAAAAGGAAGACAAGAAATCATACTAAAAAACTGCATTTATAGTATATCTAAATTGTATTTGTGAATTTTTTTAGAAAACTTTTAAAAATATGACTTAGTAAAACACTCTTATTTTTCGAGTTCTATGAGGGAAATGACCACTGTAGCCAAACCTTTCTTTCTCAGCGAATCAAACGTAGTGGAAAATGAAGACAACATATCATACTAAAAAACTGCATTCACAAGATATCTGAAGTGTATTTGTGAAATTTTTTAGAAAACTTTTAAAAATATGACTTAGTAAAACACTCTTATTTTTTGAGTTCTATGAGGAAAATGACCACTGTGGCCAAACCCTTCTTTCTCAGCGAATCAAACCTAGTGAAAAATTAAGACAACAATTTATGCTATAAAACTGCGTTTACAGTTTATCTAAATTGTATTTGTGAAATTTTTTAGAAAACTTTTAAAAATATGACTTAGTAAAACACTCTTATTTTTCGAGTTCTATGAGGGAAATGACCACTGTGGCCAAACCCTTTTTTCTCAGCAAATAAAACCTAATGGGAAATAAGGACAACATATCATATTAAAAAACTGCATTCACAAGATATCTGAAGTGTATTTGTGAAATTTTTTAGAAAACTTTTAAAAATATGACTTAGTAAAACACTCTTATTTTTTGAGTTCTATGAGGAAAATGACCACTGTGGCCAAACCCTTCTTTCTCAGCGAATCAAACCTAGTGAAAAATTAAGAAAACAAATCATACTAAAAAACTGCTTTTACAGTATGTCTCAATTGTATTTGTGAAATTTTTTAGAAAACTTTTAAAAATATGACTTAGTAAAACACTCTTATTTTTCGAGTTCTATGAGGCAAATGACCACTGGGGCCAAACCCTACTTCCCCAGCAAATCAAAGCAAGTGGAAAGTGAAGACAACAAACCATGCTAAAAAACTGCATTTACAGTATATCTGAATTGTATTTGTGAAATTTTTAGAAAACTTTTAAAAATATGACTTAGTTAAACACTCTTATTTTTCGAGTTCTATGAGGGAAATGACCACTGTGGCCAAACCCTTCTTTCTCAGCGATTTAAACCTAGTGAGAAACGAAGACAACAAATTATACTAAAAAACTGCATTTACAGTATATCTGAATTGTATTTGTGAAATTTTTTAGAAAACTTTTAAAAATATGACTTAGTAAAACACTCTTATTTTTCGAGTTCTATGAGGGAAATGACCACTGTGGCCAAACCTTTCTCTCTCAGCAAATCAAACCTAGTGGAAAATGAAGACAACATATTATACTCAAAAACTGCATTTACAGTATATCCGAATTGTATTTGTGCCATTTTTGAGAAAACTTTTAAAAATATGACTTAGTAAAACACTATTATTTTTCGAGTTCTATGAGGCAAATGACCACTGTGGCCAAACTCTGCTTTCCCAGCAAATCAAGCCTAGTGATAAGTGAAGACAACAAATTATGCTATAAAACTGCGTTTACAGTATATCTAAATTGTATTTGTGAAATTTTTTAGAAAACTTTTAAAAATATGACTTAGTAAAACACTCTTATTTTTCGAGTTCTATGAGGGAAATGACCACTGTGGCTAAATCTTTCTTTCTCAGTGAATCAAACCTAGTGGGAAATGAAGACAATAAATTATGCTAAAAAACCGCATTTGCAGTATATCTGAATTGTATTTGTGAAATTTTTAGAAAACTTTTAAAAATATGACTTAGTTAAACACTCTTATTTTTCGAGTTCTATGAGGGAAATGACCACTGTGGCCAAACCCTTCTTCCTCAGCGAATTAAACCTAGTGAAAAAGGAAGACAAGAAATCATACTAAAAAACTGCATTTATAGTATATCTAAATTGTATTTGTGAATTTTTTTAGAAAACTTTTAAAAATATGACTTAGTAAAACACTCTTATTTTTCGAGTTCTATGAGGGAAATGACCACTGTAGCCAAACCTTTCTTTCTCAGCGAATCAAACGTAGTGGAAAATGAAGACAACATATCATACTAAAAAACTGCATTCACAAGATATCTGAAGTGTATTTGTGAAATTTTTTAGAAAACTTTTAAAAATATGACTTAGTAAAACACTCTTATTTTTTTAGTCCTATGAGGAAAATGACCACTGTGGCCAAACCCTTCTTTCTCAGCAAATCAAACCTATGGGAAAATTAAGACAACAAATTATGCTATAAAACTGCGTTTACAGTTTATCTAAATTGTATTTGTGAAATTTTTTAGAAAACTTTTAAAAATATGACTTAGTAAAACACTCTTATTTTTCGAGTTCTATGAGGGAAATGACCACTGTGGCCAAACCCTTTTTTCTCAGCAAATAAAACCTAGTGGGAAATAAGGACAACAAACCGTACTAAAAAACTGCATTTACAGTATATCTGAATTGTATTTGTGAAATTTTTTAGAAAACTTTTAAAAATATGACTTAGTAAAACACTCTTATTTTTCGAGTTCTATGAGGGAAATGACCACTGTGGCTAAATCTTTCTTTCTCAGTGAATCAAACCTAGTGGGAAATGAAGACAATAAATCATGCTAAAAAACCGCATTTGCAGTATATCTGAATTGTATTTGTGAAATTTTTAGAAAACTTTTAAAAATATGACTTAGTAAAACACTCTTATTTTTCGAGTTCTATGAGGGAAATGACCACTGTAGCCAAACCTTTCTTTCTCAGCGAATCAAACGTAGTGGAAAAAGAAGACAACATATCATACTAAAAAACTGCATTCACAAGATATCTGAAGTGTATTTGTGAAATTTTTTAGAAAACTTTTAAAAATATGACTTAGTAAAACACTCTTATTTTTTGAGTTCTATGAGGAAAATGACCACTGTGGCCAAACCCTTCTTTCTCAGCGAATCAAACCTAGTGAAAAATTAAGAAAACAAATCATACTAAAAAACTGCTTTTACAGTATATCCGAATTGTATTTGTGCCATTTTTGAGAAAACTTTTAAAAATATGACTTAGTAAAACACTATTATTTTTCGAGTTCTATGAGGCAAATGACCACTGTGGCCAAACTCTGCTTTCCCAGCAAATCAAGCCTAGTGATAAGTGAAGACAACAAATTATGCTATAAAACTGCGTTTACAGTATATCTAAATTGTATTTGTGAAATTTTTTAGAAAACTTTTAAAAATATGACTTAGTAAAACACTCTTATTTTTCGAGTTCTATGAGGGAAATGACCACTGTGGCTAAATCTTTCTTTCTCAGTGAATCAAACCTAGTGGGAAATGAAGACAATAAATTATGCTAAAAAACCGCATTTGCAGTATATCTGAATTGTATTTGTGAAATTTTTAGAAAACTTTTAAAAATATGACTTAGTTAAACACTCTTATTTTTCGAGTTCTATGAGGGAAATGACCACTGTGGCCAAACCCTTCTTCCTCAGCGAATTAAACCTAGTGAAAAAGGAAGACAAGAAATCATACTAAAAAACTGCATTTATAGTATATCTAAATTGTATTTGTGAATTTTTTTAGAAAACTTTTAAAAATATGACTTAGTAAAACACTCTTATTTTTCGAGTTCTATGAGGGAAATGACCACTGTAGCCAAACCTTTCTTTCTCAGCGAATCAAACGTAGTGGAAAATGAAGACAACATATCATACTAAAAAACTGCATTCACAAGATATCTGAAGTGTATTTGTGAAATTTTTTAGAAAACTTTTAAAAATATGACTTAGTAAAACACTCTTATTTTTTGAGTTCTATGAGGAAAATGACCACTGTGGCCAAACCCTTCTTTCTCAGCGAATCAAACCTAGTGAAAAATTAAGACAACAATTTATGCTATAAAACTGCGTTTACAGTTTATCTAAATTGTATTTGTGAAATTTTTTAGAAAACTTTTAAAAATATGACTTAGTAAAACACTCTTATTTTTCGAGTTCTATGAGGGAAATGACCACTGTGGCCAAACCCTTTTTTCTCAGCAAATAAAACCTAGTGGGAAATAAGGACAACATATCATATTAAAAAACTGCATTCACAAGATATCTGAAGTGTATTTGTGAAATTTTTTAGAAAACTTTTAAAAATATGACTTAGTAAAACACTCTTATTTTTTGAGTTCTATGAGGAAAATGACCACTGTGGCCAAACCCTTCTTTCTCAGCGAATCAAACCTAGTGAAAAATTAAGAAAACAAATCATACTAAAAAACTGCTTTTACAGTATGTCTCAATTGTATTTGTGAAATTTTTTAGAAAACTTTTAAAAATATGACTTAGTAAAACACTCTTATTTTTCGAGTTCTATGAGGCAAATGACCACTAGGGCCAAACCCTACTTCCCCAGCAAATCAAAGCAAGTGGAAAGTGAAGACAACAAACCATGCTAAAAAACTGCATTTACAGTATATCTGAATTGTATTTGTGAAATTTTTAGAAAACTTTTAAAAATATGACTTAGTTAAACACTCTTATTTTTCGAGTTCTATGAGGGAAATGACCACTGTGGCCAAACCCTTCTTTCTCAGCGATTTAAACCTAGTGAGAAACGAAGACAACAAATTATACTAAAAAACTGCATTTACAGTATATCTGAATTGTATTTGTGAAATTTTTTAGAAAACTTTTAAAAATATGACTTAGTAAAACACTCTTATTTTTCGAGTTCTATGAGGGAAATGACCACTGTGGCCAAACCTTTCTCTCTCAGCAAATCAAACCTAGTGGAAAATGAAGACAACATATTATACTCAAAAACTGCATTTACAGTATATCCGAATTGTATTTGTGCCATTTTTGAGAAAACTTTTAAAAATATGACTTAGTAAAACACTATTATTTTTCGAGTTCTATGAGGCAAATGACCACTGTGGCCAAACTCTGCTTTCCCAGCAAATCAAGCCTAGTGATAAGTGAAGACAACAAATTATGCTATAAAACTGCGTTTACAGTATATCTAAATTGTATTTGTGAAATTTTTTAGAAAACTTTTAAAAATATGACTTAGTAAAACACTCTTATTTTTCGAGTTCTATGAGGGAAATGACCACTGTGGCTAAATCTTTCTTTCTCAGTGAATCAAACCTAGTGGGAAATGAAGACAATAAATTATGCTAAAAAACCGCATTTGCAGTATATCTGAATTGTATTTGTGAAATTTTTAGAAAACTTTTAAAAATATGACTTAGTTAAACACTCTTATTTTTCGAGTTCTATGAGGGAAATGACCACTGTGGCCAAACCCTTCTTCCTCAGCGAATTAAACCTAGTGAAAAAGGAAGACAAGAAATCATACTAAAAAACTGCATTTATAGTATATCTAAATTGTATTTGTGAATTTTTTTAGAAAACTTTTAAAAATATGACTTAGTAAAACACTCTTATTTTTCGAGTTCTATGAGGGAAATGACCACTGTAGCCAAACCTTTCTTTCTCAGCGAATCAAACGTAGTGGAAAATGAAGACAACATATTATACTAAAAAACTGCATTCACAAGATATCTGAAGTGTATTTGTGAAATTTTTTAGAAAACTTTTAAAAATATGACTTAGTAAAACACTCTTATTTTTTGAGTTCTATGAAGAAAATGACCACTGTGGCCAAACCCTTCTTTCTCAGCGAATCAAACCTAGTGAAAAATTAAGACAACAAATTATGCTATAAAACTGCGTTTACAGTATATCTAAATTGTATTTGTGAAATTTTTTAGAAAACTTTTAAAAATATGACTTAGTAAAACACTCTTATTTTTCGAGTTCTGTGAGGGAAATGACCACTGTGGCCAAACCCTTTTTTCTCAGCAAATAAAACCTAGTGGGAAATAAGGACAACAAACCGTACTAAAAAACTGCATTTACAGTATATCTGAATTGTATTTGTGAAATTTTTTAGAAAACTTTTAAAAATATGACTTAGTAAAACACTCTTATTTTTCGAGTTCTATGAGGGAAATGACCACTGTGGCTAAATCTTTCTTTCTCAGTGAATCAAACCCAGTGGGAAATGAAGACAATAAATCATGCTAAAAAACCGCATTTGCAGTATATCTGAATTGTATTTGTGAAATTTTTAGAAAACTTTTAAAAATATGACTTAGTAAAACACTCTTATTTTTCGAGTTCTATGAGGGAAATGACCACTGTAGCCAAACCTTTCTTTCTCAGCTTATCAAACGTAGTGAAAAATGAAGACAACATATCATACTAAAAAACTGCATTCACAAGATATCTGAAGTGTATTTGTGAAATTTTTTAGAAAACTTTTAAAAATATGACTTAGTAAAACACTCTTATTTTTTGAGTTCTATGAGGAAAATGACCACTGTGGCCAAACCCTTCTTTCTCAGCGAATCAAACCTAGTGAAAAATTAAGAAAACAAATCATACTAAAAAACTGCTTTTACAGTATGTCTCAATTGTATTTGTGAAATTTTTTAGAAAACTTTTAAAAATATGACTTAGTAAAACACTCTTATTTTTCGAGTTCTATGAGGCAAATGACCACTGGGGCCAAACCCTACTTCCCCAGCAAATCAAAGCAAGTGGAAAGTGAAGACAACAAACCATGCTAAAAAACTGCATTTACAGTATATCTGAATTGTATTTGTGAAATTTTTAGAAAACTTTTAAAAATATGACTTAGTTAAACACTCTTATTTTTCGAGTTCTATGAGGGAAATGACCACTGTGGCCAAACCCTTCTTCCTCAGCGACTTAAACCTAGTGAGAAACGAAGACAACAAATTATACTAAAAAACTGCATTTACAGTATATCTGAATTGTATTTGTGAAATTTTTTAGAAAACTTTTAAAAATATGACTTAGTAAAACACTCTTATTTTTCGAGTTCTATGAGGGAAATGACCACTGTGGCCAAACCTTTCTCTCTCAGCAAATCAAACCTAGTGGAAAATGAAGACAACATATTATACTCAAAAACTGCATTTACAGTCTATCCGAATTGTATTTGTGCCATTTTTGAGAAAACTTTTAAAAATATGACTTAGTAAAACACTATTATTTTTCGAGTTCTATGAGGCAAATGACCACTGTGGCCAAACTCTGCTTTCCCAGCAAATCAAGCCTAGTGATAAGTGAAGACAACAAATCATACTAAAAAACTGCACTTACAGTATATCTGAATTGTATTTGTGAAATTTTTTAGAAAACTTTTAAAAATATGACTTAGTAAAACACTCTTATTTTTCGAGTTCTATGAGGGAAATGACCACTGTGGCTAAATCTTTCTTTCTCAGTGAATCAAACCTAGTGGGAAATGAAGACAATAAATTATGCTAAAAAACCGCATTTGCAGTATATCTGAATTGTATTTGTGAAATTTTTAGAAAACTTTTAAAAATATGACTTAGTTAAACACTCTTATTTTTCGAGTTCTATGAGGGAAATGACCACTGTGGCCAAACCCTTCTTCCTCAGCGAATTAAACCTAGTGAAAAAGGAAGACAAGAAATCATACTAAAAAACTGCATTTATAGTATATCTAAATTGTATTTGTGAATTTTTTTAGAAAACTTTTAAAAATATGACTTAGTAAAACACTCTTATTTTTCGAGTTCTATGAGGGAAATGACCACTGTAGCCAAACCTTTCTTTCTCAGCGAATCAAACGTAGTGGAAAATGAAGACAACATATCATACTAAAAAACTGCATTCACAAGATATCTGAAGTGTATTTGTGAAATTTTTTAGAAAACTTTTAAAAATATGACTTAGTAAAACACTCTTATTTTTTGAGTTCTATGAGGAAAATGACCACTGTGGCCAAACCCTTCTTTCTCAGCGAATCAAACCTAGTGAAAAATTAAGAAAACAAATCATACTAAAAAACTGCATTTACAGTATGTCTCAATTGTATTTGTGAAATTTTTTAGAAAACTTTTAAAAATATGACTTAGTAAAACACTCTTATTTTTCGAGTTCTATGAGGCAAATGACCACTGGGGCCAAACCCTACTTCCCCAGCAAATCAAAGCAAGTGGAAAGTGAAGACAACAAACCATGCTAAAAAACTGCATTTACAGTATATCTGAATTGTATTTGTGAAATTTTTAGAAAACTTTTAAAAATATGACTTAGTTAAACACTCTTATTTTTCGAGTTCTATGAGGGAAATGACCACTGTGGCCAAACCCTTCTTCCTCAGCGATTTAAACCTAGTGAAAAACGAAGACAACAAATTATACTAAAAAACTTCATTTACAGTATATCTGAATTGTATTTGTGAAATTTTTTAGAAAACTTTTAAAAATATGACTTAGTAAAACACTCTTATTTTTCGAGTTCTATGAGGGAAATGACCACTGTGGCCAAACCTTTCTCTCTCAGCAAATCAAACCTAGTGGAAAATGAAGACAACATTTTATACTCAAAAACTCCATTTACAGTATATCCGAATTGTATTTGTGCCATTTTTGAGAAAACTTTTAAAAATATGACTTAGTAAAACACTATTATTTTTCGAGTTCTATGAGGCAAATGACCACTGTGGCCAAACTCTGCTTTCCCAGCAAATCAAGCCTAGTGATAAGTGAAGACAACAAATTATGCTATAAAACTGCGTTTACAGTATATCTAAATTGTATTTGTGAAATTTTTTAGAAAACTTTTAAAAATATGACTTAGTAAAACACTCTTATTTTTCGAGTTCTATGAGGGAAATGACCACTGTGGCTAAATCTTTCTTTCTCAGTGAATCAAACCTAGTGGGAAATGAAGACAATAAATTATGCTAAAAAACCGCATTTGCAGTATATCTGAATTGTATTTGTGAAATTTTTAGAAAACTTTTAAAAATATGACTTAGTTAAACACTCTTATTTTTCGAGTTCTATGAGGGAAATGACCACTGTGGCCAAACCCTTCTTCCTCAGCGAATTAAACCTAGTGAAAAAGGAAGACAAAAAATCATACTAAAAAACTGCATTTATAGTATATCTAAATTGTATTTGTGAATTTTTTTAGAAAACTTTTAAAAATATGACTTAGTAAAACACTCTTATTTTTCGAGTTCTATGAGGGAAATGACCACTGTAGCCAAACCTTTCTTTCTCAGCGAATCAAACGTAGTGGAAAATGAAGACAACATATCATACTAAAAAACTGCATTCACAAGATATCTGAAGTGTATTTGTGAAATTTTTTAGAAAACTTTTAAAAATATGACTTAGTAAAACACTCTTATTTTTTGAGTTCTATGAGGAAAATGACCACTGTGGCCAAACCCTTCTTTCTCAGCGAATCAAACCTAGTGAAAAATTAAGAAAACAAATCATACTAAAAAACTGCATTTACAGTATGTCTCAATTGTATTTGTGAAATTTTTTAGAAAACTTTTAAAAATATGACTTAGTAAAACACTCTTATTTTTCGAGTTCTATGAGGCAAATGACCACTGGGGCCAAACCCTACTTCCCCAGCAAATCAAAGCAAGTGGAAAGTGAAGACAACAAACCATGCTAAAAAACTGCATTTACAGTATATCTGAATTGTATTTGTGAAATTTTTAGAAAACTTTTAAAAATATGACTTAGTTAAACACTCTTATTTTTCGAGTTCTATGAGGGAAATGACCACTGTGGCCAAACCCTTCTTCCTCAGCGATTTAAACCTAGTGAAAAACGAAGACAACAAATTATACTAAAAAACTTCATTTACAGTATATCTGAATTGTATTTGTGAAATTTTTTAGAAAACTTTTAAAAATATGACTTAGTAAAACACTCTTATTTTTCGAGTTCTATGAGGGAAATGACGACTGTGGCCAAACCTTTCTCTCTCAGCAAATCAAACCTAGTGGAAAATGAAGACAACATATTATACTCAAAAACTCCATTTACAGTATATCCGAATTGTATTTGTGCCATTTTTGAGAAAACTTTTAAAAATATGACTTAGTAAAACACTATTATTTTTCGAGTTCTATGAGGCAAATGACCACTGTGGCCAAACTCTGCTTTCCCAGCAAATCAAGCCTAGTGATAAGTGAAGACAACAAATTATGCTATAAAACTGCGTTTACAGTATATCTAAATTGTATTTGTGAAATTTTTTAGAAAACTTTTAAAAATATGACTTAGTAAAACACTCTTATTTTTCGAGTTCTATGAGGGAAATGACCACTGTAGCCAAACCTTTCTTTCTCAGCGAATCAAACGTAGTGGAAAATGAAGACAACATATCATACTAAAAAACTGCATTCACAAGATATCTGAAGTGTATTTGTGAAATTTTTTAGAAAACTTTTAAAAATATGACTTAGTAAAACACTCTTATTTTTTGAGTTCTATGAGGAAAATGACCACTGTGGCCAAACCCTTCTTTCTCAGCGAATCAAACCTAGTGAAAAATTAAGACAACAAATTATGCTATAAAACTGCGTTTACAGTATATCTAAATTGTATTTGTGAAATTTTTTAGAAAACTTTTAAAAATATGACTTAGTAAAACACTCTTATTTTTCGAGTTCTATGAGGGAAATGACCACTGTGGCCAAACCCTTTTTTCTCAGCAAATAAAACCTATTGGGAAATAAGGACAACAAACCGTACTAAAAAACTGCATTTACAGTATATCTGAATTGTATTTGTGAAATTTTTTAGAAAACTTTTAAAAATATGACTTAGTAAAACACTCTTATTTTTCGAGTTCTATGAGGGAAATGACCACTGTGGCTAAATCTTTCTTTCTCAGTGAATCAAACCTAGTGGGAAATGAAGACAATAAATTATGCTAAAAAACCGCATTTGCAGTATATCTGAATTGTATTTGTGAAATTTTTAGAAAACTTTTAAAAATATGACTTAGTTAAACACTCTTATTTTTCGAGTTCTATGAGGGAAATGACCACTGTGGCCAAACCCTTCTTCCTCAGCGAATTAAACCTAGTGAAAAAGGAAGACAAGAAATCATACTAAAAAACTGCATTTATAGTATATCTAAATTGTATTTGTGAATTTTTTTAGAAAACTTTTAAAAATATGACTTAGTAAAACACTCTTATTTTTCGAGTTCTATGAGGGAAATGACCACTGTAGCCAAACCTTTCTTTCTCAGCGAATCAAACGTAGTGGAAAATGAAGACAACATATCATACTAAAAAACTGCATTCACAAGATATCTGAAGTGTATTTGTGAAATTTTTTAGAAAACTTTTAAAAATATGACTTAGTAAAACACTCTTATTTTTTGAGTTCTATGAGGAAAATGACCACTGTGGCCAAACCCTTCTTTCTCAGCGAATCAAACCTAGTGAAAAATTAAGAAAACAAATCATACTAAAAAACTGCATTTACAGTATGTCTCAATTGTATTTGTGAAATTTTTTAGAAAACTTTTAAAAATATGACTTAGTAAAACACTCTTATTTTTCGAGTTCTATGAGGCAAATGACCACTGGGGCCAAACCCTACTTCCCCAGCAAATCAAAGCAAGTGGAAAGTGAAGACAACAAACCATGCTAAAAAACTGCATTTACAGTATATCTGAATTGTATTTGTGAAATTTTTAGAAAACTTTTAAAAATATGACTTAGTTAAACACTCTTATTTTTCGAGTTCTATGAGGGAAATGACCACTGTGGCCAAACCCTTCTTCCTCAGCGATTTAAACCTAGTGAAAAACGAAGACAACAAATTATACTAAAAAACTTCATTTACAGTATATCTGAATTGTATTTGTGAAATTTTTTAGAAAACTTTTAAAAATATGACTTAGTAAAACACTCTTATTTTTCGAGTTCTATGAGGGAAATGACGACTGTGGCCAAACCTTTCTCTCTCAGCAAATCAAACCTAGTGGAAAATGAAGACAACATATTATACTCAAAAACTCCATTTACAATATATCCGAATTGTATTTGTGCCATTTTTGAGAAAACTTTTAAAAATATGACTTAGTAAAACACTATTATTTTTCGAGTTCTATGAGGCAAATGACCACTGTGGCCAAACTCTGCTTTCCCAGCAAATCAAGCCTAGTGATAAGTGAAGACAACAAATTATGCTATAAAACTGCGTTTACAGTATATCTAAATTGTATTTGTGAAATTTTTTAGAAAACTTTTAAAAATATGACTTAGTAAAACACTCTTATTTTTCGAGTTCTATGAGGGAAATGACCACTGTAGCCAAACCTTTCTTTCTCAGCGAATCAAACGTAGTGGAAAATGAAGACAACATATCATACTAAAAAACTGCATTCACAAGATATCTGAAGTGTATTTGTGAAATTTTTTAGAAAACTTTTAAAAATATGACTTAGTAAAACACTCTTATTTTTTGAGTTCTATGAGGAAAATGACCACTGTAGCCAAACCCTTCTTTCTCAGCGAATCAAACCTAGTGAAAAATTAAGACAACAAATTATGCTATAAAACTGCGTTTACAGTATATCTAAATTGTATTTGTGAAATTTTTTAGAAAACTTTTAAAAATATGACTTAGTAAAACACTCTTATTTTTCGAGTTCTATGAGGGAAATGACCACTGTGGCCAAACCCTTTTTTCTCAGCAAATAAAACCTATTGGGAAATAAGGACAACAAACCGTACTAAAAAACTGCATTTACAGTATATCTGAATTGTATTTGTGAAATTTTTTAGAAAACTTTTAAAAATATGACTTAGTAAAACACTCTTATTTTTCGAGTTCTATGAGGGAAATGACCACTGTGGCTAAATCTTTCTTTCTCAGTGAATCAAACCTAGTGGGAAATGAAGACAATAAATCATGCTAAAAAACCGCATTTGCAGTATATCTGAATTGTATTTGTGAAATTTTTAGAAAACTTTTAAAAATATGACTTAGTAAAACACTCTTATTTTTCGAGTTCTATGAGGGAAATGACCACTGTAGCTAAACCTTTCTTTCTCAGCGAATCAAACGTAGTGGAAAATGAAGACAACATATCATACTAAAAAACTGCATTCACAAGATATCTGAAGTGTATTTGTGAAATTTTTTAGAAAACTTTTAAAAATATGACTTAGTAAAACACTCTTATTTTTTGAGTTCTATGAGGAAAATGACCACTGTGGCCAAACCCTTCTTTCTCAGCGAATCAAACCTAGTGAAAAATTAAGAAAACAAATCATACTAAAAAACTGCATTTACAGTATGTCTCAATTGTATTTGTGAAATTTTTTAGAAAACTTTTAAAAATATGACTTAGTAAAACACTCTTATTTTTCGAGTTCTATGAGGCAAATGACCACTGGGGCCAAACCCTACTTCCCCAGCAAATCAAAGCAAGTGGAAAGTGAAGACAACAAACCATGCTAAAAAACTGCATTTACAGTATATCTGAATTGTATTTGTGAAATTTTTAGAAAACTTTTAAAAATATGACTTAGTTAAACACTCTTATTTTTCGAGTTCTATGAGGGAAATGACCACTGTGGCCAAACCCATCTTCCTCAGCGATTTAAACCTAGTGAAAAACGAAGACAACAAATTATACTAAAAAACTGCATTTACAGTATATCTGAATTGTATTTGTGAAATTTTTTAGAAAACTTTTAAAAATATGACTTAGTAAAACACTCTTATTTTTCGAGTTCTATGAGGGAAATGACCACTGTGGCCAAACCTTTCTCTCTCAGCAAATCAAACCTAGTGGAAAATGAAGACAACATATTATACTCAAAAACTGCATTTACAGTATATCCGAATTGTATTTGTGCCATTTTTGAGAAAACTTTTAAAAATATGACTTAGTAAAACACTATTATTTTTCGAGTTCTATGAGGCAAATGACCACTGTGGCCAAACTCTGCTTTCCCAGCTAATCAAGCCTAGTGATAAGTGAAGACAACAAATTATGCTATAAAACTGCGCTTACAGTATATCTAAATTGTATTTGTGAAATTTTTTAGAAAACTTTTAAAAATATGACTTAGTAAAACACTCTTATTTTTCGAGTTCTATGAGGGAAATGACCACTGTGGCTAAATCTTTCTTTCTCAGTGAATCAAACCTAGATGGAAATGAAGACAATAAATTATGCTAAAAAACCGCATTTGCAGTATATCTGAATTGTATTTGTGAAATTTTTAGAAAACTTTTAAAAATATGACTTAGTTAAACACTCTTATTTTTCGAGTTCTATGAGGGAAATGACCACTGTGGCCAAACCCTTCTTCCTCAGCGAATTAAACCTAGTGAAAAAGGAAGACAAGAAATCATACTAAAAAACTGCATTTATAGTATATCTAAATTGTATTTGTGAATTTTTTTAGAAAACTTTTAAAAATATGACTTAGTAAAACACTCTTATTTTTCGAGTTCTATGAGGGAAATGACCACTGTAGCCAAACCTTTCTTTCTCAGCGAATCAAACGTAGTGGAAAATGAAGACAACATATCATACTAAAAAACTGCATTCACAAGATATCTGAAGTGTATTTGTGAAATTTTTTAGAAAACTTTTAAAAATATGACTTAGTAAAACACTCTTATTTTTTGAGTTCTATGAGGAAAATGACCACTGTGGCCAAACCCTTCTTTCTCAGCGAATCAAACCTAGTGAAAAATTAAGACAACAAACTATACTAAAAAACTGCATTTACAGTATGTCTCAATTGTATTTGTGAAATTTTTTAGAAAACTTTTAAAAATATGACTTAGTAAAACACTCTTATTTTTCGAGTTCTTTGAGGAAAATGACCACTGTGGCCAAACCCTAATGCCCCAGCAAATCAAACCTAGTGGAAAGTGAAGACAACAAACCATGGTAAAAACTGCATTTACAGTATATCTGAATTGTATTTGTGAAATTTTTAGAAAACTTTTAAAAATATGACTTAGTTAAACACTCTTATTTTTCGAGTTCTATGAGGGAAATGACCACTGTGGCCAAACACTTCTTCCTCAGCGAATTAAACCTAGTGAAAATCGAAGACAACAAATTATACTAAAAAACTGCATTTACAGTATATCTAAATTGTATTTGTGAAATTTTTTAGAAAACTTTTAAAAATATGACTTAGTAAAACACTCTTATTTTTCGAGTTCTATGAGGGAAATGACCACTGTGGCCAAACCTTTCTCTCTCAGCAAATCAAAACCTAGTGGAAAATGAAGACAACATATTATACTCAAAAACTGCATTTACAGTATATCTGAATTGTATTTGTGAAATTTTTAGAAAACTTTTAAAAATATGACTTAGTTAAACACTCTTATTTTTCGAGTTCTATGAGGGAAATGACCACTGTGGCCAAACCCTTCTTCCTCAGCGAATTAAACCGAGTGAAAAACGAAGACAACAAATTATGCTATAAAACTGCGTTTACAGTATATCTAAATTGTATTTGTGAAATTTTTTAGAAAACTTTTAAAAATATGACTTAGTAAAACACTATTATTTTTCGAGTTCTATGAGGCAAATGACCACTGTGGCCAAACTCTGCTTTCCCAGCAAATCAGGCCTAGTGATAAGTGAAGACAACAAATTATGCTATAAAACTTCGTTTACAGTATATCTAAATTGTATTTGTGAAATTTTTTTAGAAAACTTTTAAAAATATGACTTAGTAAAACACTCTTATTTTTCGAGTTCTATGAGGGAAATGACCACTGTGGCTAAATCTTTCTTTCTCAGTGAATCAAACCTAGTGGGAAATGAAGACAATAAATTATGGTAAAAAACCGCATTTGCAGTATATCTGAATTGTATTTGTGAAATTTTTAGAAAACTTTTAAAAATATGACTTAGTTAAACACTCTTATTTTTCGAGTTCTATGAGGGAAATGACCACTGTGGCCAAACCCTTCTTCCTCAGCGAATTAAACCTAGTGAAAAAGGAAGACAAGAAATCATACTAAAAAACTGCATTTATAGTATATCTAAATTGTATTTGTGAATTTTTTTAGAAAACTTTTAAAAATATGACTTAGTAAAACACTCTTATTTTTCGAGTTCTATGAGGGAAATGACCACTGTAGCCAAACCTTTCTTTCTCAGCGAATCAAACGTAGTGGAAAATGAAGACAACATATCATACTAAAAAACTGCATTCACAAGATATCTGAAGTGTATTTGTGAAATTTTTTAGAAAACTTTTAAAAATATGACTTAGTAAAACACTCTTATTTTTTGAGTTCTATGAGGAAAATGACCACTGTGGCCAAACTTTTAAAAATATGACTTAGTTAAACACTCTTATTTTTCGAGTTCTATGAGGGAAATGACCACTGTGGCCAAACACTTCTTCCTCAGCGAATTAAACCTAGTGAAAATCGAAGACAACAAATTATACTAAAAAACTGCATTTACAGTATATCTAAATTGTATTTGTGAAATTTTTTAGAAAACTTTTAAAAATATGACTTAGTAAAACACTCTTATTTTTCGAGTTCTATGAGGGAAATGACCACTGTGGCCAAACCTTTCTCTCTCAGCAAATCAAAACTAGTGGAAAATGAAGACAACATATTATACTCAAAAACTGCATTTACAGTATATCTGAATTGTATTTGTGAAATTTTTAGAAAACTTTTAAAAATATGACTTAGTTAAACACTCTTATTTTTCGAGTTCTATGAGGGAAATGACCACTGTGGCCAAACCCTTCTTCCTCAGCGAATTAAACCTAGTGAAAAACGAAGACAACAAATTATACTCAAAAACTGCATTTACAGTATATCTAAAGTGTATTTGTGAAATTTTTTAGAAAACTTTTAAAAATATGACTTAGTAAAACACTCTTATTTTTTGAGTTCTATGAGGGAAATGACCACTGTGGACAAACCCTTCTTCCTCAGCGAATTAAACCTAGTGAAAAACGAAGACAACAAATTATACTAAAAAACTGCATTTACAGTATATCCGAATTGTATTTGTGCCATTTTTGAGAAAACTTTTAAAAATATGACTTAGTAAAACACTATTATTTTTCGAGTTCTATGAGGCAAATGACCACTGTGACCAAACTCTGCTTTCCCAGCAAATCAAGCCTAGTGATAAGTGAAGACAACAAATTATGCTATAAAACTGCGTTTACAGTATATCTGAATTGTATTTGTGAAATTTTTTAGAAAACTTTTAAAAATATGACTTAGTAAAACACTCTTATTTTTCGAGTTCTATGAGGGAAATGACCACTGTGGCTAAATCTTTCTTTCTCAGTGAATCAAACCTAGTGGGAAATGAAGACAATAAATCATGCTAAAAAACTGCATTTGCAGTATATCTGAATTGTATTTCTGACATTTTTGAGAAAACTTTTAAAAATATGACTTAGTTAAACACTCTTATTTTTCGAGTTCTATGAGCGAAATGACAACTGTGGCCAAACCCTTCTTCCTCAGCGAATTAAACCTAGTGGAAAATGAAGACAACAAATTATGCTAAAAAACTGCATTTACAGTATATCTAAATTGTATTTGTGAATTTTTTTAGAAAACTTTTAAAAATATGACTTAGTAAAACACTCTTATTTTTCGAGTTCTATGAGGGAAATGACCACTGTAGCCAAACCTTTCTTTCTCAGCGAATCAAACGTAGTGGAAAATGAAGACAACATATCATACTAAAAAACTGCATTCACAAGATATCTGAAGTGTATTTGTGAAATTTTTAGAAAACTTTTAAAAATATGACTTAGTAAAACACTCTTATTTTTTGAGTTCTATGAGGAAAATGACCACTGTGGCCAAACCCTTCTTTCTCAGCGTATCAAACCTAGTGAAAAATTAAGACAACAAATTATACTAAAAAACTGCATTTACAGTATGTCTCAATTGTATTTGTGAAATTTTTTAGAAAACTTTTAAAAATATGACTTAGTAAAACACTCTTATTTTTCGAGTTCTATGAGGCAAATGACCACTGGGGCAAAACCCTGCTTCGCCAGCAAATCAAAGCTAGTGGAAAGTGAAGACAACAAACCATGCTAAAAAACTGCATTTACAGTATATCTAAATTGTATTTGTGAAATTTTTAGAAAACTTTTAAAAATATGACTTAGTTAAACACTCTTATTTTTTGAGTTCTATGAGGAAAATGACCACTGTGGCCAAACCCTTCTTTCTCAGCGAATCAAACCTAGTGAAAAATTAAGAAAACAAATCATACTAAAAAACTGCATTTACAGTATGTCTCAATTGTATTTGTGAAATTTTTTAGAAAACTTTTAAAAATATGACTTAGTAAAACACTCTTATTTTGCGAGTTCTATGAGGCAAATGACCACTGGGGCCAAACCCTACTTCCCCAGCAAATCAAAGCAAGTGGAAAGTGAAGACAACAAACCATGCTAAAAAACTGCATTTACAGTATATCTGAATTGTATTTGTGAAATTTTTAGAAAACTTTTAAAAATATGACTTAGTTAAACACTCTTATTTTTCGAGTTCTATGAGGGAAATGACCACTGTGGCCAAACCCTTCTTCCTCAGCGATTTAAACCTAGTGAAAAACGAAGACAACAAATTATACTAAAAAACTGCATTTACAGTATATCTGAATTGTATTTGTGAAATTTTTTAGAAAACTTTTAAAAATATGACTTAGTAAAACACTCTTATTTTTCAAGTTCTATGAGGGAAATGACCACTGTGGCCAAACCTTTCTCTCTCAGCAAATCAAACCTAGTGGAAAATGAAGACAACATATTATACTCAAAAACTGCATTTACAGTATATCCGAATTGTATTTGTGCCATTTTTGAGAAAACTTTTAAAAATATGACTTAGTAAAACACTCTTATTTTTCGAGTTCTATGAGGCAAATGACCACTGGGGCCAAACCCTGCCTCGCCAGCTAATCAAAGCTAGTGGAAAGTGAAGACAACATATTATACTCAAAAACTGCATTTACAGTATATCTGAATTGTATTTGTGAAATTTTTAGAAAACTTTTAAAAATATGACTTAGTTAAACACTCTTATTTTTCGAGTTCTATGAGGGAAATGACCACTGTGGCCAAACACTTCTTCCTCAGCGAATTAAACCTAGTGAAAATCGAAGACAACAAATTATACTAAAAAACTGCATTTACAGTATATCTAAATTGTATTTGTGAAATTTTTTAGAAAACTTTTAAAAATATGACTTAGTAAAACACTCTTATTTTTCGAGTTCTATGAGGGAAATGACCACTGTGGCCAAACCTTTCTCTCTCAGCAAATCAAAGCCTAGTGGAAAATGAAGACAACATATTATACTCAAAAACTGCATTTACAGTATATCTGAATTGTATTTGTGAAATTTTTAGAAAACTTTTAAAAATATGACTTAGTTAAACACTCTTATTTTTCGAGTTCTATGAGGGAAATGACCACTGTGGCCAAACCCTTCTTCCTCAGCGAATTAAACCTAGTGAAAAACGAAGACAACAAATTATACTCAAAAACTGCATTTACAGTATATCTAAAGTGTATTTGTGAAATTTTTTAGAAAACTTTTAAAAATATGACTTAGTAAAACACTCTTATTTTTTGAGTTCTATGAGGGAAATGACCACTGTGGACAAACCCTTCTTCCTCAGCGAATTAAACCTAGTGAAAAACGAAGACAACAAATTATACTAAAAAACTGCATTTACAGTATATCTGAATTGTATTTCTGACATTTTTGAGAAAACTTTTAAAAATATGACTTAGTTAAACACTCTTATTTTTCGAGTTCTATGAGCGAAATGACAACTGTGGCCAAACCCTTCTTCCTCAGCGAATTAAACCTAGTGGAAAATGAAGACAACAAATCATGCTAAAAAACTGCATTTACAGTATATCTAAATTGTATTTGTGAATTTTTTTAGAAAACTTTTAAAAATATGACTTAGTAAAACACTCTTATTTTTCGAGTTCTATGAGGGAAATGACCACTGTAGCCAAACCTTTCTTTCTCAGCGAATCAAACGTAGTGGAAAATGAAGACAACATATCATACTAAAAAACTGCATTCACAAGATATCTGAAGTGTATTTGTGAAATTTTTAGAAAACTTTTAAAAATATGACTTAGTAAAACACTCTTATTTTTTGAGTTCTATGAGGAAAATGACCACTGTGGCCAAACCCTTCTTTCTCAGCGTATCAAACCTAGTGAAAAATTAAGACAACAAATTATACTAAAAAACTGCATTTACAGTATGTCTCAATTGTATTTGTGAAATTTTTTAGAAAACTTTTAAAAATATGACTTAGTAAAACACTCTTATTTTTCGAGTTCTATGAGGCAAATGACCACTGGGGCAAAACCCTGCTTCGCCAGCAAATCAAAGCTAGTGGAAAGTGAAGACAACAAACCATGCTAAAAAACTGCATTTACAGTATATCTAAATTGTATTTGTGAAATTTTTAGAAAACTTTTAAAAATATGACTTAGTTAAACACTCTTATTTTTTGAGTTCTATGAGGAAAATGACCACTGTGGCCAAACCCTTCTTTCTCAGCGAATCAAACCTAGTGAAAAATTAAGAAAACAAATCATACTAAAAAACTGCATTTACAGTATGTCTCAATTGTATTTGTGAAATTTTTTAGAAAACTTTTAAAAATATGACTTAGTAAAACACTCTTATTTTGCGAGTTCTATGAGGCAAATGACCACTGGGGCCAAACCCTACTTCCCCAGCAAATCAAAGCAAGTGGAAAGTGAAGACAACAAACCATGCTAAAAAACTGCATTTACAGTATATCTGAATTGTATTTGTGAAATTTTTAGAAAACTTTTAAAAATATGACTTAGTTAAACACTCTTATTTTTCGAGTTCTATGAGGGAAATGACCACTGTGGCCAAACCCTTCTTCCTCAGCGATTTAAACCTAGTGAAAAACGAAGACAACAAATTATACTAAAAAACTGCATTTACAGTATATCTGAATTGTATTTGTGAAATTTTTTAGAAAACTTTTAAAAATATGACTTAGTAAAACACTCTTATTTTTCAAGTTCTATGAGGGAAATGACCACTGTGGCCAAACCTTTCTCTCTCAGCAAATCAAACCTAGTGGAAAATGAAGACAACATATTATACTCAAAAACTGCATTTACAGTATATCCGAATTGTATTTGTGCCATTTTTGAGAAAACTTTTAAAAATATGACTTAGTAAAACACTCTTATTTTTCGAGTTCTATGAGGCAAATGACCACTGGGGCCAAACCCTGCTTCGCCAGCTAATCAAAGCTAGTGGAAAGTGAAGACAACATATTATACTCAAAAACTGCATTTACAGTATATCTGAATTGTATTTGTGAAATTTTTAGAAAACTTTTAAAAATATGACTTAGTTAAACACTCTTATTTTTCGAGTTCTATGAGGGAAATGACCACTGTGGCCAAACACTTCTTCCTCAGCGAATTAAACCTAGTGAAAATCGAAGACAACAAATTATACTAAAAAACTGCATTTACAGTATATCTAAATTGTATTTGTGAAATTTTTTAGAAAACTTTTAAAAATATGACTTAGTAAAACACTCTTATTTTTCGAGTTCTATGAGGGAAATGACCACTGTGGCCAAACCTTTCTCTCTCAGCAAATCAAAGCCTAGTGGAAAATGAAGACAACATATTATACTCAAAAACTGCATTTACAGTATATCTGAATTGTATTTGTGAAATTTTTAGAAAACTTTTAAAAATATGACTTAGTTAAACACTCTTATTTTTCGAGTTCTATGAGGGAAATGACCACTGTGGCCAAACCCTTCTTCCTCAGCGAATTAAACCTAGTGAAAAACGAAGACAACAAATTATACTCAAAAACTGCATTTACAGTATATCTAAAGTGTATTTGTGAAATTTTTTAGAAAACTTTTAAAAATATGACTTAGTAAAACACTCTTATTTTTTGAGTTCTATGAGGGAAATGACCACTGTGGACAAACCCTTCTTCCTCAGCGAATTAAACCTAGTGAAAAACGAAGACAACAAATTATACTAAAAAACTGCATTTACAGTATATCCGAATTGTATTTGTGCCATTTTTGAGAAAACTTTTAAAAATATGACTTAGTAAAACACTATTATTTTTCGAGTTCTATGAGGCAAATGACCACTGTGACCAAACTCTGCTTTCCCAGCAAATCAAGCCTAGTGATAAGTGAAGACAACAAATTATGCTATAAAACTGCGTTTACAGTATATCTGAATTGTATTTGTGAAATTTTTTAGAAAACTTTTAAAAATATGACTTAGTAAAACACTCTTATTTTTCGAGTTCTATGAGGGAAATGACCACTGTGGCTAAATCTTTCTTTCTCAGTGAATCAAACCTAGTGGGAAATGAAGACAATAAATTATGCTAAAAAACTGCATTTGCAGTATATCTGAATTGTATTTGTGACATTTTTGAGAAAACTTTTAAAAATATGACTTAGTTAAACACTCTTATTTTTCGAGTTCTATGAGCGAAATGACAACTGTGGCCAAACCCTTCTTCCTCAGCGAATTTAACCTAGTGGAAAAGGAAGACAAGAAATCATACTAAAAAACTGCATTTATAGTATATCTAAATTGTATTTGTGAATTTTTTTAGAAAACTTTTAAAAATATGACTTAGTAAAACACTCTTATTTTTTGAGTTCTATGAGGGAAATGACCACTGTGGCCAAACCCTTCTTTCTCAGCGAATCAAACCTAGTGAAAAATTAAGACAACAAATTATACTAAAAAACTGCATTTACAGTATGTCTCAATTGTATTTGTGAAATTTTTTAGAAAACTTTTAAAAATATGACTTAGTAAAACACTCTTATTTTTCGAGTTCTATGAGGCAAATGACCACTGGGGCCAAACCCTGCTTTGCCAGCTAATCAAAGCTAGTGGAAAGTGAAGACAACATATTATACTCAAAAACTGCATTTACAGTATATCTGAATTGTATTTGTGAAATTTTTAGAAAACTTTTAAAAATATGACTTAGTTAAACACTCTTATTTTTCGAGTTCTATGAGGGAAATGACCACTGTGGCCAAACACTTCTTCCTCAGCGAATTAAACCTAGTGAAAATCAAAGACAACAAATTATACTAAAAAACTGCATTTACAGTATATCTAAATTGTATTTGTGAAATTTTTTAGAAAACTTTTAAAAATATGACTTAGTAAAACACTCTTATTTTTCGAGTTCTATGAGGGAAATGACCACTGTGGCCAAACCTTTCTCTCTCAGCAAATCAAAGCCTAGTGGAAAATGAAGACAACATATTATACTCAAAAACTGCATTTACAGTATATCTGAATTGTATTTGTGAAATTTTTAGAAAACTTTTAAAATATGACTTAGTTAAACACTCTTATTTTTCGAGTTCTATGAGGGAAATGACCACTGTGGCCAAACCCTTCTTCCTCAGCGAATTAAACCTAGTGAAAAACGAAGACAACAAATTATACTCAAAAACTGCATTTACAGTATATCTAAAGTGTATTTGTGAAATTTTTTAGAAAACTTTTAAAAATATGACTTAGTAAAACACTCTTATTTTTTGAGTTCTATGAGGGAAATGACCACTGTGGACAAACCCTTCTTCCTCAGCGAATTAAACCTAGTGAAAAACGAAGACAACAAATTATACTAAAAAACTGCATTTACAGTATATCCGAATTGTATTTGTGCCATTTTTGAGAAAACTTTTAAAAATATGACTTAGTAAAACACTATTATTTTTCGAGTTCTATGAGGCAAATGACCACTGTGACCAAACTCTGCTTTCCCAGCAAATCAAGCCTAGTGATAAGTGAAGACAACAAATTATGCTATAAAACTGCGTTTACAGTATATCTGAATTGTATTTGTGAAATTTTTTAGAAAACTTTTAAAAATATGACTTAGTAAAACACTCTTATTTTTCGAGTTCTATGAGGGAAATGACCACTGTGGCTAAATCTTTCTTTCTCAGTGAATCAAACCTAGTGGGAAATGAAGACAATAAATTATGCTAAAAAACTGCATTTGCAGTATATCTGAATTGTATTTGTGACATTTTTGAGAAAACTTTTAAAAATATGACTTAGTTAAACACTCTTATTTTTCGAGTTCTATGAGCGAAATGACAACTGTGGCCAAACCCTTCTTCCTCAGCGAATTTAACCTAGTGAAAAATGAAGACAACAAATCATGCTAAAAAACTGCATTTACAGTATATCTAAATTGTATTTGTGAATTTTTTTAGAAAACTTTTAAAAATATGACTTAGTAAAACACTCTTATTTTTCGAGTTCTATGAGGGAAATGACCACTGTAGCCAAACCTTTCTTTCTCAGCGAATCAAACGTAGTGGAAAATGAAGACAACATATCATACTAAAAAACTGCATTCACAAGATATCTGAAGTGTATTTGTGAAATTTTTAGAAAACTTTTAAAAATATGACTTAGTAAAACACTCTTATTTTTTGAGTTCTATGAGGAAAATGACCACTGTGGCCAAACCCTTCTTTCTCAGCGAATCAAACCTAGTGAAAAATTAAGACAACAAATTATACTAAAAATCTGCATTTACAGTATGTCTCAATTGTATTTGTGAAATTTTTTAGAAAACTTTTAAAAATATGACTTAGTAAAACACTCTTATTTTTCGAGTTCTATGAGGCAAATGACCACTGGGGCCAAACCCTGCTTCGCCAGCAAATCAAAGCTAGTGGAAAGTGAAGACAACAAACCATGCTAAAAAACTGCATTTACAGTATATCTGAATTGTATTTGTGAAATTTTTAGAAAACTTTTAAAAATATGACTTAGTTAAACACTCTTATTTTTCGAGTTCTATGAGGGAAATGACCACTGTGGCCAAACACTTCTTCCTCAGCGAATTAAACCTAGTGAAAATCGAAGACAACAAATTATACTAAAAAACTGCATTTACAGTATATCTAAATTGTTTTTGTGAAATTTTTTAGAAAACTTTTAAAAATATGACTTAGTAAAACACTCTTATTTTTCGAGTTCTATGAGGGAAATGACCACTGTGGCCAAACCTTTCTCTCTCAGCAAATCAAAACCTAGTGGAAAATGAAGACAACATATTATACTCAAAAACTGCATTTACAGTATATCTGAATTGTATTTGTGAAATTTTTAGAAAACTTTTAAAAATATGACTTAGTTAAACACTCTTATTTTTCGAGTTCTATGAGGGAAATGACCACTGTGGCCAAACCCTTCTTCCTCAGCGAATTAAACCCAGTGAAAAACGAAGACAACAAATTATACTCAAAAACTGCATTTACAGTATATCTAAAGTGTATTTGTGAAATTTTTTAGAAAACTTTTAAAAATATGACTTAGTAAAACACTCTTATTTTTTGAGTTCTATGAGGGAAATGACCACTGTGGACAAACCCTTCTTCCTCAGCGAATTAAACCTAGTGAAAAACGAAGACAACAAATTATACTAAAAAACTGCATTTACAGTATATCCGAATTGTATTTGTGCCATTTTTGAGAAAACTTTTAAAAATATGACTTAGTAAAACACTATTATTTTTCGAGTTCTATGAGGCAAATGACCACTGTGACCAAACTCTGCTTTCCCAGCAAATCAAGCCTAGTGATAAGTGAAGACAACAAATTATGCTATAAAACTGCGTTTACAGTATATCTGAATTGTATTTGTGAAATTTTTTAGAAAACTTTTAAAAATATGACTTAGTAAAACACTCTTATTTTTCGAGTTCTATGAGGGAAATGACCACTGTGGCTAAATCTTTCTTTCTCAGTGAATCAAACCTAGTGGGAAATGAAGACAATAAATTATGCTAAAAAACTGCATTTGCAGTATATCTGAATTGTATTTGTGACATTTTTGAGAAAACTTTTAAAAATATGACTTAGTTAAACACTCTTATTTTTCGAGTTCTATGAGCGAAATGACAACTGTGGCCAAACCCTTCTTCCTCAGCGAATCAAACCTAGTGAAAAATTAAGACAACAAATTATACTAAAAATCTGCATTTACAGTATGTCTCAATTGTATTTGTGAAATTTTTTAGAAAACTTTTAAAAATATGACTTAGTAAAACACTCTTATTTTTCGAGTTCTATGAGGCAAATGACCACTGGGGCCAAACCCTGCTTCGCCAGCAAATCAAAGCTAGTGGAAAGTGAAGACAACATATTATACTCAAAAACTGCATTTACAGTATATCTGAATTGTATTTGTGAAATTTTTAGAAAACTTTTAAAAATATGACTTAGTTAAACACTCTTATTTTTCGAGTTCTATGAGGGAAATGACCACTGTGGCCAAACACTTCTTCCTCAGCGAATTAAACCTAGTGAAAATCGAAGACAACAAATTATACTAAAAAACTGCATTTACAGTATATCTAAATTGTATTTGTGAAATTTTTTAGAAAACTTTTAAAAATATGACTTAGTAAAACACTCTTATTTTTCGAGTTCTATGAGGGAAATGACCACTGTGGCCAAACCTTTCTCTCTCAGCAAATCAAAACCTAGTGGAAAATGAAGACAACATATTATACTCAAAAACTGCATTTACAGTATATCTGAATTGTATTTGTGAAATTTTTAGAAAACTTTTAAAAATATGACTTAGTTAAACACTCTTATTTTTCGAGTTCTATGAGGGAAATGACCACTGTGGCCAAACCCTTCTTCCTCAGCGAATTAAACCTAGTGAAAAACGAAGACAACAAATTATACTCAAAAACTGCATTTACAGTATATCTAAAGTGTATTTGTGAAATTTTTTAGAAAACTTTTAAAAATATGACTTAGTAAAACACTCTTATTTTTTGAGTTCTATGAGGGAAATGACCACTGTGGACAAACCCTTCTTCCTCAGCGAATTAAACCTAGTGAAAAACGAAGACAACAAATTATACTAAAAAACTGCATTTACAGTATATCCGAATTGTATTTGTGCCATTTTTGAGAAAACTTTTAAAAATATGACTTAGTAAAACACTATTATTTTTCGAGTTCTATGAGGCAAATGACCACTGTGACCAAACTCTGCTTTCCCAGCAAATCAAGCCTAGTGATAAGTGAAGACAACAAATTATGCTATAAAACTGCGTTTACAGTATATCTGAATTGTATTTGTGAAATTTTTTAGAAAACTTTTAAAAATATGACTTAGTAAAACACTCTTATTTTTCGAGTTCTATGAGGGAAATGACCACTGTGGCTAAATCTTTCTTTCTCAGTGAATCAAACCTAGTGGGAAATGAAGACAATAAATTATGCTAAAAAACTGCATTTGCAGTATATCTGAATTGTATTTGTGACATTTTTGAGAAAACTTTTAAAAATATGACTTAGTTAAACACTCTTATTTTTCGAGTTCTATGAGCGAAATGACAACTGTGGCCAAACCCTTCTTCCTCAGCGAATTTAACCTAGTGAAAAATGAAGACAACAAATCATGCTAAAAAACTGCATTTACAGTATATCTAAATTGTATTTGTGAATTTTTTTAGAAAACTTTTAAAAATATGACTTAGTAAAACACTCTTATTTTTCGAGTTCTATGAGGGAAATGACCACTGTAGCCAAACCTTTCTTTCTCAGCGAATCAAACGTAGTGGAAAATGAAGACAACATATCATACTAAAAAACTGCATTCACAAGATATCTGAAGTGTATTTGTGAAATTTTTAGAAAACTTTTAAAAATATGACTTAGTAAAACACTCTTATTTTTTGAGTTCTATGAGGAAAATGACCACTGTGGCCAAACCCTTCTTTCTCAGCGAATCAAACCTAGTGAAAAATTAAGACAACAAATTATACTAAAAATCTGCATTTACAGTATGTCTCAATTGTATTTGTGAAATTTTTTAGAAAACTTTTAAAAATATGACTTAGTAAAACACTCTTATTTTTCGAGTTCTATGAGGCAAATGACCACTGGGGCCAAACCCTGCTTCGCCAGCAAATCAAAGCTAGTGGAAAGTGAAGACAACAAACCATGCTAAAAAACTGCATTTACAGTATATCTGAATTGTATTTGTGAAATTTTTAGAAAACTTTTAAAAATATGACTTAGTTAAACACTCTTATTTTTCGAGTTCTATGAGGGAAATGACCACTGTGGCCAAACACTTCTTCCTCAGCGAATTAAACCTAGTGAAAATCGAAGACAACAAATTATACTAAAAAACTGCATTTACAGTATATCTAAATTGTTTTTGTGAAATTTTTTAGAAAACTTTTAAAAATATGACTTAGTAAAACACTCTTATTTTTCGAGTTCTATGAGGGAAATGACCACTGTGGCCAAACCTTTCTCTCTCAGCAAATCAAAACCTAGTGGAAAATGAAGACAACATATTATACTCAAAAACTGCATTTACAGTATATCTGAATTGTATTTGTGAAATTTTTAGAAAACTTTTAAAAATATGACTCAGTTAAACACTCTTATTTTTCGAGTTCTATGAGGGAAATGACCACTGTGGCCAAACACTTCTTCCTCAGCGAATTAAACCTAGTGAAAATCGAAGACAACAAATCATACTAAAAAACTGCATTTACAGTATATCTAAATTGTATTTGTGAAATTTTTTAGAAAACTTTTAAAAATATGACTTAGTAAAACACTCTTATTTTTCGAGTTCTATGAGGGAAATGACCACTGTGGCCAAACCTTTCTCTCTCAGCAAATCAAAACCTAGTGGAAAATGAAGACAACATATTATACTCAAAAACTGCATTTACAGTATATCTGAATTGTATTTGTGAAATTTTTAGAAAACTTTTAAAAATATGACTTAGTTAAACACTCTTATTTTTCGAGTTCTATGAGGGAAATGACCACTGTGGCCAAACCCTTCTTCCTCAGCGAATTAAACCTAGTGAAAAACGAAGACAACAAATTATACTCAAAAACTGCATTTACAGTATATCTAAAGTGTATTTGTGAAATTTTTTAGAAAACTTTTAAAAATATGACTTAGTAAAACACTCTTATTTTTCGAGTTCTCTGAGGGAAATGACCACTGTAGCCAAACCCTTCTTCCTCAGCGAATTAAACCTAGTGAAAAACGAAGACAACAAATTATACTAAAAAACTGCATTCACAGTATATCCGAATTGTATTTGTGCCATTTTTGAGAAAACTTTTAAAAATATGACTTAGTAAAACACTATTATTTTTCGAGTTCTATGAGGCAAATGACCACTGTGACCAAACTCTGCTTTCCCAGCAAATCAAGCCTAGTGATAAGTGAAGACAACAAATTATGCTATAAAACTGCGTTTACAGTATATCTGAATTGTATTTGTGAAATTTTTTAGAAAACTTTTAAAAATATGACTTAGTAAAACACTCTTATTTTTCGAGTTCTATGAGGCAAATGACCACTGGGGCCAAACCCTGCTTCGCCAGCAAATCAAAGCTAGTGGAAAGTGAAGACAACAAACCATGCTAAAAAACTGCATTTACAGTATATCTGAATTGTATTTGTGAAATTTTTAGAAAACTTTTAAAAATATGACTTAGTTAAACACTCTTATTTTTCGAGTTCTATGAGGGAAATGACCACTGTGGCCAAACACTTCTTCCTCAGCGAATTAAACCTAGTGAAAATCGAAGACAACAAATTATACTAAAAAACTGCATTTACAGTATATCTAAATTGTTTTTGTGAAATTTTTTAGAAAACTTTTAAAAATATGACTTAGTAAAACACTCTTATTTTTCGAGTTCTATGAGGGAAATGACCACTGTGGCCAAACCTTTCTCTCTGAGCAAATCAAAACCTAGTGGAAAATGAAGACAACATATTATACTCAAAAACTGCATTTACAGTATATCTGAATTGTATTTGTGAAATTTTTAGAAAACTTTTAAAAATATGACTTAGTTAAACACTCTTATTTTTCGAGTTCTATGAGGGAAATGACCACTGTGGCCAAACACTTCTTCCTCAGCGAATTAAACCTAGTGAAAATCGAAGACAACAAATCATACTAAAAAACTGCATTTACAGTATATCTAAATTGTATTTGTGAAATTTTTTAGAAAACTTTTAAAAATATGACTTAGTAAAACACTCTTATTTTTCGAGTTCTATGAGGGAAATGACCACTGTGGCCAAACCTTTCTCTCTCAGCAAATCAAAACCTAGTGGAAAATGAAGACAACATATTATACTCAAAAACTGCATTTACAGTATATCTGAATTGTATTTGTGAAATTTTTAGAAAACTTTTAAAAATATGACTTAGTTAAACACTCTTATTTTTCGAGTTCTATGAGGGAAATGACCACTGTGGCCAAACCCTTCTTCCTCAGCGAATTAAACCTAGTGAAAAACGAAGACAACAAATTATACTCAAAAACTGCATTTACAGTATATCTAAAGTGTATTTGTGAAATTTTTTAGAAAACTTTTAAAAATATGACTTAGTAAAACACTCTTATTTTTCGAGTTCTCTGAGGGAAATGACCACTGTAGCCAAACCCTTCTTCCTCAGCGAATTAAACCTAGTGAAAAACGAAGACAACAAATTATACTAAAAAACTGCATTCACAGTATATCCGAATTGTATTTGTGCCATTTTTGAGAAAACTTTTAAAAATATGACTTAGTAAAACACTATTATTTTTCGAGTTCTATGAGGCAAATGACCACTGTGACCAAACTCTGCTTTCCCAGCAAATCAAGCCTAGTGATAAGTGAAGACAACAAATTATGCTATAAAACTGCGTTTACAGTATATCTGAATTGTATTTGTGAAATTTTTTAGAAAACTTTTAAAAATATGACTTAGTAAAACACTCTTATTTTTCGAGTTCTATGAGGGAAATGACCACTGTGGCTAAATCTTTCTTTCTCAGTGAATCAAACCTAGTGGGAAATGAAGACAATAAATCATGCTAAAAAACTGCATTTGCAGTATATCTGAATTGTATTTGTGACATTTTTGAGAAAACTTTTAAAAATATGACTTAGTTAAACACTCTTATTTTTCGAGTTCTATGAGCGAAATGACAACTGTGGCCAAACCCTTCTTCCTCAGCGAATTAAACCTAGTGAAAAATGAAGACAACAAATCATGCTAAAAAACTGCATTTACAGTATATCTAAATTGTATTTGTGAATTTTTTTAGAAAACTTTTAAAAATATGACTTAGTAAAACACTCTTATTTTTCGAGTTCTCTGAGGGAAATGACCACTGTAGCCAAACCTTTCTTTCTCAGCGAATCAAACGTAGTGAAAAATGAAGACAACATATCATACTAAAAAACTGCATTCACAAGATATCTGAAGTGTATTTGTGAAATTTTTAGAAAACTTTTAAAAATATGACTTAGTAAAACATTCTTATTTTTTGAGTTCTATGAGGAAAATGACCACTGTGGCCAAACCCTTCTTTGTCAGCGAATCAAACCTAGTGAAAAATTAAGACAACAAATTATACTAAAAAACTGCATTTACAGTATGTCTCAATTGTATTTGTGAAATTTTTTAGAAAACTTTTAAAAATATGACTTAGTAAAACACTCTTATTTTTCGAGTTCTATGAGGCAAATGACCACTGGGGCCAAACCCTGCTTTGCCAGCAAATCAAAGCTAGTGGAAAGTGAAGACAACAAACTATGCTAAAAAACTGCATTTACAGTATATCTGAATTGTATTTGTGAAATTTTTAGAAAACTTTTAAAAATATGACTTAGTTAAACACTCTTATTTTTCGAGTTCTATGAGGGAAATGACCACTGTGGCCAAACACTTCTTCCTCAGCGAATTAAACCTAGTGAAAATCGAAGACAACAAATTATACTAAAAAACTGCATTTACAGTATATCTAAATTGTTTTTGTGAAATTTTTTAGAAAACTTTTAAAAATATGACTTAGTAAAACACTCTTATTTTTCGAGTTCTATGAGGGAAATGACCACTGTGGCCAAACCTTTCTCTCTCAGCAAATCAAAACCTAGTGGAAAATAAAGACAACATATTATACTCAAAAACTGCATTTACAGTATATCTGAATTGTATTTGTGAAATTTTTAGAAAACTTTTAAAAATATGACTTAGTTAAACACTCTTATTTTTCGAGTTCTATGAGGGAAATGACCACTGTGGCCAAACCCTTCTTCCTCAGCGAATTCAACCTAGTGGAAAATGAAGACAACAAATCATGCTAAAAAACTGCATTTACAGTATATCTAAATTGTATTTGTGAATTTTTTTAGAAAACTTTTAAAAATATGACTTAGTAAAACACTCTTATTTTTCGAGTTCTATGAGGGAAATGACCACTGTGGCTAAATCTTTCTTTCTCAGTGAATCAAACCTAGTGGGAAATGAAGACAATAAATTATGCTAAAAAACTGCATTTGCAGTATATCTGAATTGTATTTGTGACATTTTTGAGAAAACTTTTAAAAATATGACTTAGTTAAACACTCTTATTTTTCGAGTTCTATGAGCGAAATGACAACTGTGGCCAAACCCTTCTTCCTCAGCGAATTTAACCTAGTGAAAAATGAAGACAACAAATCATGCTAAAAAACTGCATTTACAGTATATCTAAATTGTATTTGTGAGTTTTTTTAGAAAACTTTTAAAAATATGACTTAGTAAAACACTCTTATTTTTCGAGTTCTATGAGGGAAATGACCACTGTAGCCAAACCTTTCTTTCTCAGCGAATCAAACGTAGTGGAAAATGAAGACAACATATCATACTAAAAAACTGCATTCACAAGATATCTGAAGTGTATTTGTGAAATTTTTAGAAAACTTTTAAAAATATGACTTAGTAAAACACTCTTATTTTTTGAGTTCTATGAGGAAAATGACCACTGTGGCCAAACCCTTCTTTCTCAGCGAATCAAACCTAGTGAAAAATTAAGACAACAAATTATACTAAAAAACTGCATTTACAGTATGTCTCAATTGTATTTGTGAAATTTTTTAGAAAACTTTTAAAAATATGACTTAGTAAAACACTCTTATTTTTCGAGTTCTATGAGGCAAATGACCACTGGGGCCAAACCCTGCTTTGCCAGCAAATCAAAGCTAGTGGAAAGTGAAGACAACAAACTATGCTAAAAAACTGCATTTACAGTATATCTGAATTGTATTTGTGAAATTTTTAGAAAACTTTTAAAAATATGACTTAGTTAAACACTCTTATTTTTCGAGTTCTATGAGGGAAATGACCACTGTGGCCAAACACTTCTTCCTCAGCGAATTAAACCTAGTGAAAATCGAAGACAACAAATTATACTAAAAAACTGCATTTACAGTATATCTAAATTGTTTTTGTGAAATTTTTTAGAAAACTTTTAAAAATATGACTTAGTAAAACACTCTTATTTTTCGAGTTCTATGAGGGAAATGACCACTGTGGCCAAACCTTTCTCTCTCAGCAAATCAAAACCTAGTGGAAAATAAAGACAACATATTATACTCAAAAACTGCATTTACAGTATATCTGAATTGTATTTGTGAAATTTTTAGAAAACTTTTAAAAATATGACTTAGTTAAACACTCTTATTTTTCGAGTTCTATGAGGGAAATGACCACTGTGGCCAAACCCTTCTTCCTCAGCGAATTCAACCTAGTGGAAAATGAAGACAACAAATCATGCTAAAAAACTGCATTTACAGTATATCTAAATTGTATTTGTGAATTTTTTTAGAAAACTTTTAAAAATATGACTTAGTAAAACACTCTTATTTTTCGAGTTCTATGAGGGAAATGACCACTGTGGCTAAATCTTTCTTTCTCAGTGAATCAAACCTAGTGGGAAATGAAGACAATAAATTATGCTAAAAAACTGCATTTGCAGTATATCTGAATTGTATTTGTGACATTTTTGAGAAAACTTTTAAAAATATGACTTAGTTAAACACTCTTATTTTTCGAGTTCTATGAGCGAAATGACAACTGTGGCCAAACCCTTCTTCCTCAGCGAATTTAACCTAGTGAAAAATGAAGACAACAAATCATGCTAAAAAACTGCATTTACAGTATATCTAAATTGTATTTGTGAGTTTTTTTAGAAAACTTTTAAAAATATGACTTAGTAAAACACTCTTATTTTTCGAGTTCTATGAGGGAAATGACCACTGTAGCCAAACCTTTCTTTCTCAGCGAATCAAACGTAGTGGAAAATGAAGACAACATATCATACTAAAAAACTGCATTCACAAGATATCTGAAGTGTATTTGTGAAATTTTTAGAAAACTTTTAAAAATATGACTTAGTAAAACACTCTTATTTTTTGAGTTCTATGAGGAAAATGACCACTGTGGCCAAACCCTTCTTTCTCAGCGAATCAAACCTAGTGAAAAATTAAGACAACAAATTATACTAAAAATCTGCATTTACAGTATGTCTCAATTGTATTTGTGAAATTTTTTAGAAAACTTTTAAAAATATGACTTAGTAAAACACTCTTATTTTTCGAGTTCTATGAGGCAAATGACCACTGGGGCCAAACCCTGCTTCGCCAGCAAATCAAAGCTAGTGGAAAGTGAAGACAACATATTATACTCAAAAACTGCATTTACAGTATATCTGAATTGTATTTGTGAAATTTTTAGAAAACTTTTAAAAATATGACTTAGTTAAACACTCTTATTTTTCGAGTTCTATGAGGGAAATGACCACTGTGGCCAAACACTTCTTCCTCAGCGAATTAAACCTAGTGAAAATCGAAGACAACAAATTATACTAAAAAACTGCATTTACAGTATATCTAAATTGTATTTGTGAAATTTTTTAGAAAACTTTTAAAAATATGACTTAGTAAAACACTCTTATTTTTCGAGTTCTATGAGGGAAATGACCACTGTGGCCAAACCTTTCTCTCTCAGCAAATCAAAACCTAGTGGAAAATGAAGACAACATATTATACTCAAAAACTGCATTTACAGTATATCTGAATTGTATTTGTGAAATTTTTAGAAAACTTTTAAAAATATGGCTTAGTTAAACACTCTTATTTTTCGAGTTCTATGAGGGAAATGACCACTGTGGCCAAACCCTTCTTCCTCAGCGAATTAATCCTAGTGAAAAACGAAGACAACAAATTATACTCAAAAACTGCATTTACAGTATATCTAAAGTGTATTTGTGAAATTTTTTAGAAAACTTTTAAAAATATGACTTAGTAAAACACTCTTATTTTTTGAGTTCTATGAGGGAAATGACCACTGTGGACAAACCCTTCTTCCTCAGCGAATTAAACCTAGTGAAAAACGAAGACAACAAATTATACTAAAAAACTGCATTTACAGTATATCCGAATTGTATTTGTGCCATTTTTGAGAAAACTTTTAAAAATATGACTTAGTAAAACACTATTATTTTTCGAGTTCTATGAGGCAAATGACCACTGTGACCAAACTCTGCTTTCCCAGCAAATCAAGCCTAGTGATAAGTGAAGACAACAAATTATGCTATAAAACTGCGTTTACAGTATATCTGAATTGTATTTGTGAAATTTTTTAGAAAACTTTTAAAAATATGACTTAGTAAAACACTCTTATTTTTCGAGTTCTATGAGGGAAATGACCACTGTGGCTAAATCTTTCTTTCTCAGTGAATCAAACCTAGTGGGAAATGAAGACAATAAATTATGCTAAAAAACTGCATTTGCAGTATATCTGAATTGTATTTGTCACATTTTTGAGAAAACTTTTAAAAATATGACTTAGTTAAACACTCTTATTTTTCGAGTTCTATGAGCGAAATGACAACTGTGGCCAAACCCTTCTTCCTCAGCGAATTTAACCTAGTGAAAAATGAAGACAACAAATCATGCTAAAAAACTGCATTTACAGTATATCTAAATTGTATTTGTGAATTTTTTTAGAAAACTTTTAAAAATATGACTTAGTAAAACACTCTTATTTTTCGAGTTCTATGAGGGAAATGACCACTGTAGCCAAACCTTTCTTTCTCAGCGAATCAAACGTAGTGGAAAATAAAGACAACATATCATACTAAAAAACTGCATTCACAAGATATCTGAAGTGTATTTGTGAAATTTTTAGAAAACTTTTAAAAATATGACTTAGTAAAACACTCTTATTTTTTGAGTTCTATGAGGAAAATGACCACTGTGGCCAAACCCTTCTTTCTCAGCGAATCAAACCTAGTGAAAAATTAAGACAACAAATTATACTAAAAATCTGCATTTACAGTATGTCTCAATTGTATTTGTGAAATTTTTTAGAAAACTTTTAAAAATATGACTTAGTAAAACACTCTTATTTTTCGAGTTCTATGAGGCAAATGACCACTGGGGCCAAACCCTGCTTCGCCAGCAAATCAAAGCTAGTGGAAAGTGAAGACAACAAACCATGCTAAAAAACTGCATTTACAGTATATCTGAATTGTATTTGTGAAATTTTTAGAAAACTTTTAAAAATATGACTTAGTTAAACACTCTTATTTTTCGAGTTCTATGAGGGAAATGACCACTGTGGCCAAACACTTCTTCCTCAGCGAATTAAACCTAGTGAAAATCAAAGACAACAAATTATACTAAAAAACTGCATTTACAGTATATCTAAATTGTTTTTGTGAAATTTTTTAGAAAACTTTTAAAAATATGACTTAGTAAAACACTCTTATTTTTCGAGTTCTATGAGGGAAATGACCACTGTGGCCAAACCTTTCTCTCTCAGCAAATCAAAACCTAGTGGAAAATGAAGACAACATATTATACTCAAAAACTGCATTTACAGTATATCTGAATTGTATTTGTGAAATTTTTAGAAAACTTTTAAAAATATGACTTAGTTAAACACTCTTATTTTTCGAGTTCTATGAGGGAAATGACCACTGTGGCCAAACACTTCTTCCTCAGCGAATTAAACCTAGTGAAAATCGAAGACAACAAATTATACTAAAAAACTGCATTTACAGTATATCTAAATTGTATTTGTGAAATTTTTTAGAAAACTTTTAAAAATATGACTTAGTAAAACACTCTTATTTTTCGAGTTCTATGAGGGAAATGACCACTGTGGCCAAACCTTTCTCTCTCAGCAAATCAAAACCTAGTGGAAAATGAAGACAACATATTATACTCAAAAACTGCATTTACAGTATATCTGAATTGTATTTGTGAAATTTTTAGAAAACTTTTAAAAATATGACTTAGTTAAACACTCTTATTTTTCGAGTTCTATGAGGGAAATGACCACTGTGGCCAAACCCTTCTTCCTCAGCGAATTAAACCTAGTGAAAAACGAAGACAACAAATTATACTCAAAAACTGCATTTACAGTATATCTAAAGTGTATTTGTGAAATTTTTTAGAAAACTTTTAAAAATATGACTTAGTAAAACACTCTTATTTTTTGAGTTCTATGAGGGAAATGACCACTGTGGACAAACCCTTCTTCCTCAGCGAATTAAACCTAGTGAAAAACGAAGACAACAAATTATACTAAAAAACTGCATTTACAGTATATCCGAATTGTATTTGTGCCATTTTTGAGAAAACTTTTAAAAATATGACTTAGTAAAACACTATTATTTTTCGAGTTCTATGAGGCAAATGACCACTGTGACCAAACTCTGCTTTCCCAGCAAATCAAGCCTAGTGATAAGTGAAGACAACAAATTATGCTATAAAACTGCGTTTACAGTATATCTGAATTGTATTTGTGAAATTTTTTAGAAAACTTTTAAAAATATGACTTAGTAAAACACTCTTATTTTTCGAGTTCTATGAGGGAAATGACCACTGTGGCTAAATCTTTCTTTCTCAGTGAATCAAACCTAGTGGGAAATGAAGACAATAAATCATGCTAAAAAACTGCATTTGCAGTATATCTGAATTGTATTTGTGACATTTTTGAGAAAACTTTTAAAAATATGACTTAGTTAAACACTCTTATTTTTCGAGTTCTATGAGCGAAATGACAACTGTGGCCAAACCCTTCTTCCTCAGCGAATTAAACCTAGTGAAAAATGAAGACAACAAATCATGCTAAAAAACTGCATTTACAGTATATCTAAATTGTATTTGTGAATTTTTTTAGAAAACTTTTAAAAATATGACTTAGTAAAACACTCTTATTTTTCGAGTTCTCTGAGGGAAATGACCACTGTAGCCAAACCTTTCTTTCTCAGCGAATCAAACGTAGTGAAAAATGAAGACAACATATCATACTAAAAAACTGCATTCACAAGATATCTGAAGTGTATTTGTGAAATTTTTAGAAAACTTTTAAAAATATGACTTAGTAAAACACTCTTATTTTTTGAGTTCTATGAGGAAAATGACCACTGTGGCCAAACCCTTCTTTGTCAGCGAATCAAACCTAGTGAAAAATTAAGACAACAAATTATACTAAAAAACTGCATTTACAGTATGTCTCAATTGTATTTGTGAAATTTTTTAGAAAACTTTTAAAAATATGACTTAGTAAAACACTCTTATTTTTCGAGTTCTATGAGGCAAATGACCACTGGGGCCAAACCCTGCTTCGCCAGCAAATCAAAGCTAGTGGAAAGTGAAGACAACAAACCATGCTAAAAAACTGCATTTACAGTATATCTGAATTGTATTTGTGAAATTTTTAGAAAACTTTTAAAAATATGACTTAGTTAAACACTCTTATTTTTCGAGTTCTATGAGGGAAATGACCACTGTGGCCAAACACTTCTTCCTCAGCGAATTAAACCTAGTGAAAATCGAAGACAACAAATTATACTAAAAAACTGCATTTACAGTATATCTAAATTGTTTTTGTGAAATTTTTTAGAAAACTTTTAAAAATATGACTTAGTAAAACACTCTTATTTTTCGAGTTCTATGAGGGAAATGACCACTGTGGCCAAACCTTTCTCTCTCAGCAAATCAAAACCTAGTGGAAAATAAAGACAACATATTATACTCAAAAACTGCATTTACAGTATATCTGAATTGTATTTGTGAAATTTTTAGAAAACTTTTAAAAATATGACTTAGTTAAACACTCTTATTTTTCGAGTTCTATGAGGGAAATGACCACTGTGGCCAAACCCTTCTTCCTCAGCGAATTCAACCTAGTGGAAAATAAAGACAACAAATCATGCTAAAAAACTGCATTTACAGTATATCTAAATTGTATTTGTGAATTTTTTTAGAAAACTTTTAAAAATATGACTTAGTAAAACACTCTTATTTTTCGAGTTCTATGAGGGAAATGACCACTGTGGCTAAATCTTTCTTTCTCAGTGAATCAAACCTAGTGGGAAATGAAGACAATAAATCATGCTAAAAAACTGCACTTGCAGTATATCTAAATTGTTTTTGTGAAATTTTTTAGAAAACTTTTAAAAATATGACTTAGTAAAACACTCTTATTTTTCGAGTTCTATGAGGGAAATGACCACTGTGGCCAAACCTTTCTCTCTCAGCAAATCAAAACCTAGTGGAAAATGAAGACAACATATTATACTCAAAAACTGCATTTACAGTATATCTGAATTGTATTTGTGAAATTTTTAGAAAACTTTTAAAAATATGACTTAGTTAAACACTCTTATTTTTCGAGTTCTATGAGGGAAATGACCACTGTGGCCAAACACTTCTTCCTCAGCGAATTAAACCTAGTGAAAATCAAAGACAACAAATTATACTAAAAAACTGCATTTACAGTATATCTAAATTGTATTTGTGAAATTTTTTAGAAAACTTTTAAAAATATGACTTAGTAAAACACTCTTATTTTTCGAGTTCTATGAGGGAAATGACCACTGTGGCCAAACCTTTCTCTCTCAGCGAATTAAACCTAGTGAAAATCAAAGACAACAAATTATACTAAAAAACTGCATTTACAGTATATCTGAATTGTATTTGTGACATTTTTGAGAAAACTTTTAAAAATATGACTTAGTTAAACACTCTTATTTTTCGAGTTCTATGAGCGAAATGACAACTGTGGCCAAACCCTTCTTCCTCAGCGAATTAAACCTAGTGAAAAATGAAGACAACAAATCATGCTAAAAAACTGCATTTACAGTATATCTAAATTGTATTTGTGAATTTTTTTAGAAAACTTTTAAAAATATGACTTAGTAAAACACTCTTATTTTTCGAGTTCTCTGAGGGAAATGACCACTGTAGCCAAACCTTTCTTTCTCAGCGAATCAAACGTAGTGAAAAATGAAGACAACATATCATACTAAAAAACTGCATTCACAAGATATCTGAAGTGTATTTGTGAAATTATTAGAAAACTTTTAAAAATATGACTTAGTAAAACACTCTTATTTTTTGAGTTCTATGAGGAAAATGACCACTGTGGCCAAACCCTTCTTTGTCAGCGAATCAAACCTAGTGAAAAATTAAGACAACAAATTATACTAAAAAACTGCATTTACAGTATGTCTCAATTGTATTTGTGAAATTTTTTAGAAAACTTTTAAAAATATGACTTAGTAAAACACTCTTATTTTTCGAGTTCTATGAGGCAAATGACCACTGGGGCCAAACCCTGCTTCGCCAGCAAATCAAAGCTAGTGGAAAGTGAAGACAACATATTATACTCAAAAACTGCATTTACAGTATATCTGAATTGTATTTGTGAAATTTTTAGAAAACTTTTAAAAATATGACTTAGTTAAACACTCTTATTTTTCGAGTTCTATGAGGGAAATGACCACTGTGGCCAAACACTTCTTCCTCAGCGAATTAAACCTAGTGAAAATCAAAGACAACAAATTATACTAAAAAACTGCATTTACAGTATATCTAAATTGTATTTGTGAAATTTTTTAGAAAACTTTTAAAAATATGACTTAGTAAAACACTCTTATTTTTCGAGTTCTATGAGGGAAATGACCACTGTGGCCAAACCTTTCTCTCTCAGCAAATCAAAACCTAGTGGAAAATGAAGACAACATATTATACTCAAAAACTGCATTTACAGTATATCTGAATTGTATTTGTGAAATTTTTAGAAAACTTTTAAAAATATGACTTAGTTAAACACTCTTATTTTTCGAGTTCTATGAGGGAAATGACCACTGTGGCCAAACCCTTCTTCCTCAGCGAATTAAACCTAGTGAAAAACGAAGACAACAAATTATACTCAAAAACTGCATTTACAGTATATCTAAAGTGTATTTGTGAAATTTTTTAGAAAACTTTTAAAAATATGACTTAGTAAAACACTCTTATTTTTTGAGTTCTATGAGGGAAATGACCACTGTGGACAAACCCTTCTTCCTCAGCGAATTAAACCTAGTGAAAAACGAAGACAACAAATTATACTAAAAAACTGCATTTACAGTATATCCGAATTGTATTTGTGCCATTTTTGAGAAAACTTTTAAAAATATGACTTAGTAAAACACTATTATTTTTCGAGTTCTATGAGGCAAATGACCACTGTGACCAAACTCTGCTTTCCCAGCAAATCAAGCCTAGTGATAAGTGAAGACAACAAATTATGCTATAAAACTGCGTTTACAGTATATCTGAATTGTATTTGTGAAATTTTTTAGAAAACTTTTAAAAATATGACTTAGTAAAACACTCTTATTTTTCGAGTTCTATGAGGGAAATGACCACTGTGGCTAAATCTTTCTTTCTCAGTGAATCAAACCTAGTGGGAAATGAAGACAATAAATTATGCTAAAAAACTGCATTTGCAGTATATCTGAATTGTATTTGTGACATTTTTGAGAAAACTTTTAAAAATATGACTTAGTTAAACACTCTTATTTTTCGAGTTCTATGAGCGAAATGACAACTGTGGCCAAACCCTTCTTCCTCAGCGAATTTAACCTAGTGAAAAATGAAGACAACAAATCATGCTAAAAAACTGCATTTACAGTATATCTAAATTGTATTTGTGAATTTTTTTAGAAAACTTTTAAAAATATGACTTAGTAAAACACTCTTATTTTTCGAGTTCTATGAGGGAAATGACCACTGTAGCCAAACCTTTCTTTCTCAGCGAATCAAACGTAGTGGAAAATGAAGACAACATATCATACTAAAAAACTGCATTCACAAGATATCTGAAGTGTATTTGTGAAATTTTTAGAAAACTTTTAAAAATATGACTTAGTAAAACACTCTTATTTTTTGAGTTCTATGAGGAAAATGACCACTGTGGCCAAACCCTTCTTTCTCAGCGAATCAAACCTAGTGAAAAATTAAGACAACAAATTATACTAAAAATCTGCATTTACAGTATGTCTCAATTGTATTTGTGAAATTTTTTAGAAAACTTTTAAAAATATGACTTAGTAAAACACTCTTATTTTTCGAGTTCTATGAGGCAAATGACCACTGGGGCCAAACCCTGCTTCGCCAGCAAATCAAAGCTAGTGGAAAGTGAAGACAACAAACCATGCTAAAAAACTGCATTTACAGTATATCTGAATTGTATTTGTGAAATTTTTAGAAAACTTTTAAAAATATGACTTAGTTAAACACTCTTATTTTTCGAGTTCTATGAGGGAAATGACCACTGTGGCCAAACACTTCTTCCTCAGCGAGTTAAACCTAGTGAAAATCGAAGACAACAAATTATACTAAAAAACTGCATTTACAGTATATCTAAATTGTTTTTGTGAAATTTTTTAGAAAACTTTTAAAAATATGACTTAGTAAAACACTCTTATTTTTCGAGTTCTATGAGGGAAATGACCACTGTGGCCAAACCTTTCTCTCTCAGCAAATCAAAACCTAGTGGAAAATGAAGACAACATATTATACTCAAAAACTGCATTTACAGTATATCTGAATTGTATTTGTGAAATTTTTAGAAAACTTTTAAAAATATGACTTAGTTAAACACTCCTATTTTTCGAGTTCTATGAGGGAAATGACCACTGTGGCCAAACACTTCTTCCTCAGCGAATTAAACCTAGTGAAAATCGAAGACAACAAATTATACTAAAAAACTGCATTTACAGTATATCTAAATTGTATTTGTGAAATTTTTTAGAAAACTTTTAAAAATATGACTTAGTAAAACACTCTTATTTTTCGAGTTCTATGAGGGAAATGACCACTGTGGCCAAACCTTTCTCTCTCAGCAAATCAAAACCTAGTGGAAAATGAAGACAACATATTATACTCAAAAACTGCATTTACAGTATATCTGAATTGTATTTGTGAAATTTTTAGAAAACTTTTAAAAATATGACTTAGTTAAACACTCTTATTTTTCGAGTTCTATGAGGGAAATGACCACTGTGGCCAAACCCTTCTTCCTCAGCGAATTAAACCTAGTGAAAAACGAAGACAACAAATTATACTCAAAAACTGCATTTACAGTATATCTAAAGTGTATTTGTGAAATTTTTTAGAAAACTTTTAAAAATATGACTTAGTAAAACACTCTTATTTTTTTAATTCTATGAGGGAAATGACCACTGTGGACAAACCCTTCTTCCTCAGCGAATTAAACCTAGTGAAAAACGAAGACAACAAATTATACTAAAAAACTGCATTTACAGTATATCCGAATTGTATTTGTGCCATTTTTGAGAAAACTTTTAAAAATATGACTTAGTAAAACACTATTATTTTTCGAGTTCTATGAGGCAAATGACCACTGTGACCAAACTCTGCTTTCCCAGCAAATCAAGCCTAGTGATAAGTGAAGACAACAAATTATGCTATAAAACTGCGTTTACAGTATATCTGAATTGTATTTGTGAAATTTTTTAGAAAACTTTTAAAAATATGACTTAGTAAAACACTCTTATTTTTCGAGTTCTATGAGGGAAATGACTACTGTGGCTAAATCTTTCTTTCTCAGTGAATCAAACCTAGTGGGAAATGAAGACAATAAATCATGCTAAAAAACTGCATTTGCAGTATATCTGAATTGTATTTGTGACATTTTTGAGAAAACTTTTAAAAATATGACTTAGTTAAACACTCTTATTTTTCGAGTTCTATGAGCGAAATGACAACTGTGGCCAAAACCTTCTTCCTCAGCGAATTAAACCTAGTGAAAAATGAAGACAACAAATCATGCTAAAAAACTGCATTTACAGTATATCTAAATTGTATTTGTGAATTTTTTTAGAAAACTTTTAAAAATATGACTTAGTAAAACACTCTTATTTTTCGAGTTCTCTGAGGGAAATGACCACTGTAGCCAAACCTTTCTTTCTCAGCGAATCAAACGTAGTGAAAAATGAAGACAACATATCATACTAAAAAACTGCATTCACAAGATATCTGAAGTGTATTTGTGAAATTTTTAGAAAACTTTTAAATATATGACTTAGTAAAACACTCTTATTTTTTGAGTTCTATGAGGAAAATGACCACTGTGGCCAAACCCTTCTTTGTCAGCGAATCAAACCTAGTGAAAAATTAAGACAACAAATTATACTAAAAAACTGCATTTACAGTATGTCTCAATTGTATTTGTGAAATTTTTTAGAAAACTTTTAAAAATATGACTTAGTAAAACACTCTTATTTTTCGAGTTTTATGAGGCAAATGACCACTGGGGCCAAACCCTGCTTCGCCAGCAAATCAAAGCTAGTGGAAAGTGAAGACAACAAACCATGCTAAAAAACTGCATTTACAGTATATCTGAATTGTATTTGTGAAATTTTTAGAAAACTTTTAAAAATATGACTTAGTTAAACACTCTTATTTTTCGAGTTCTATGAGGGAAATGACCACTGTGGCCAAACACTTCTTCCTAAGCGAATTAAACCTAGTGAAAATCGAAGACAACAAATTATACTAAAAAACTGCATTTACAGTATATCTAAATTGTTTTTGTGAAATTTTTTAGAAAACTTTTAAAAATATGACTTAGTAAAACACTCTTATTTTTCGAGTTCTATGAGGGAAATGACCACTGTGGCCAAACCTTTCTCTCTCAGCAAATCAAAACCTAGTGGAAAATAAAGACAACATATTATACTCAAAAACTGCATTTACAGTATATCTGAATTGTATTTGTGAAATTTTTAGAAAACTTTTAAAAATATGACTTAGTTAAACACTCTTATTTTTCGAGTTCTATGAGGGAAATGACCACTGTGGCCAAACCCTTCTTCCTCAGCGAACTCAACCTAGTGGAAAATGAAGACAACAAATCATGCTAAAAAACTACATTTACAGTATATCTAAATTGTATTTGTGAATTTTTTTAGAAAACTTTTAAAAATATGACTTAGTAAAACACTCTTATTTTTCGAGTTCTATGAGGGAAATGACCACTGTGGCTAAATCTTTCTTTCTCAGTGAATCAAACCTAGTGGGAAATGAAGACAATAAATCATGCTAAAAAACTGCACTTGCAGTATATCTAAATTGTTTTTGTGAAATTTTTTAGAAAACTTTTAAAAATATGACTTAGTAAAACACTCTTATTTTTCGAGTTCTATGAGGGAAATGACCACTGTGGCCAAACCTTTCTCTCTCAGCAAATCAAAACCTAGTGGAAAATGAAGACAACATATTATACTCAAAAACTGCATTTACAGTATATCTGAATTGTATTTGTGAAATTTTTAGAAAACTTTTAAAAATATGACTTAGTTAAACACTCTTATTTTTCGAGTTCTATGAGGGAAATGACCACTGTGGCCAAACACTTCTTCCTCAGCGAATTAAACCTAGTGAAAATCAAAGACAACAAATTATACTAAAAAACTGCGTTTACAGTATATCTAAATTGTATTTGTGAAATTTTTTAGAAAACTTTTAAAAATATGACTTAGTAAAACACTCTTATTTTTCGAGTTCTATGAGGGAAATGACCACTGTGGCCAAACCTTTCTCTCTCAGCAAATCAAAACCTAGTGGAAAATGAAGACAACATATTATACTCAAAAACTGCATTTACAATATATCTGAATTGTATTTGTGAAATTTTTAGAAAACTTTTAAAAATATGACTTAGTTAAACACTCTTATTTTTCGAGTTCTATGAGGGAAATGACCACTGTGGCCAAACCCTTCTTCCTCAGCGAATTAAACCTAGTGAAAAACGAAGACAACAAATTATACTCAAAAACTGCATTTACAGTATATCTAAATTGTTTTTGTGAAATTTTTTAGAAAACTTTTAAAAATATGACTTAGTAAAACACTCTTATTTTTCGAGTTCTATGAGGGAAATGACCACTGTGGCCAAACCTTTCTCTCTCAGCAAATCAAAACCTAGTGGAAAATAAAGACAACATATTATACTCAAAAACTGCATTTACAGTATATCTGAATTGTATTTGTGAAATTTTTAGAAAACTTTTAAAAATATGACTTAGTTAAACACTCTTATTTTTCGAGTTCTATGAGGGAAATGACCACTGTGGCCAAACACTTCTTCCTCAGCGAATTAAACCTAGTGAAAATCGAAGACAACAAATTATACTAAAAAACTGCATTTACAGTATATCTAAATTGTTTTTGTGAAATTTTTTAGAAAACTTTTAAAAATATGACTTAGTAAAACACTCTTATTTTTCGAGTTCTATGAGGGAAATGACCACTGTGGCCAAACCTTTCTCTCTCAGCAAATCAAAACCTAGTGGAAAATAAAGACAACATATTATACTCAAAAACTGCATTTACAGTATATCTGAATTGTATTTGTGAAATTTTTAGAAAACTTTTAAAAATATGACTTAGTTAAACACTCTTATTTTTCGAGTTCTATGAGGGAAATGACCACTGTGGCCAAACCCTTCTTCCTCAGCGAATTCAACCTAGTGGAAAATGAAGACAACAAATCGTGCTAAAAAACTGCATTTACAGTATATCTAAATTGTATTTGTGAATTTTTTTAGAAAACTTTTAAAAATATGACTTAGTAAAACACTCTTATTTTTCGAGTTCTATGAGGGAAATGACCACTGTGGCTAAATCTTTCTTTCTCAGTGAATCAAACCTAGTGGGAAATGAAGACAATAAATCATGCTAAAAAACTGCATTTGCAGTATATCTAAATTGTTTTTGTGAAATTTTTTAGAAAACTTTTAAAAATATGACTTAGTAAAACACTCTTATTTTTCGAGTTCTATGAGGGAAATGACCACTGTGGCCAAACCTTTCTCTCTCAGCAAACCAAAACCTAGTGGAAAATGAAGACAACATATTATACTCAAAAACTGCATTTACAGTATATCTGAATTGTATTTGTGAAATTTTTAGAAAACTTTTAAAAATATGACTTAGTTAAACACTCTTATTTTTCGAGTTCTATGAGGGAAATGACCACTGTGGCCAAACACTTCTTCCTCAGCGAATTAAACCTAGTGAAAATCGAAGACAACAAATTATACTAAAAAACTGCATTTACAGTATATCTAAATTGTATTTGTGAAATTTTTTAGAAAACTTTTAAAAATATGACTTAGTAAAACACTCTTATTTTTCGAGTTCTATGAGGGAAATGACCACTGTGGCCAAACCTTTCTCTCTCAGCAAATCAAAACCTAGTGGAAAATGAAGACAACATATTATACTCAAAAACTGCATTTACAGTATATCTGAATTGTATTTGTGAAATTTTTAGAAAACTTTTAAAAATATGACTTAGTTAAACACTCTTATTTTTCGAGTTCTATGAGGGAAATGACCACTGTGGCCAAACCCTTCTTCCTCAGCGAATTAAACCTAGTGAAAAACGAAGACAACAAATTATACTCAAAAACTGCATTTACAGTATATCTAAAGTGTATTTGTGAAATTTTTTAGAAAACTTTTAAAAATATGACTTAGTAAAACACTCTTATTTTTTGAGTTCTATGAGGGAAATGACCACTGTGGACAAACCCTTCTTCCTCAGCGAATTAAACCTAGTGAAAAACGAAGACAACAAATTATACTAAAAAACTGCATTTACAGTATATCCGAATTGTATTTGTGCCATTTTTGAGAAAACTTTTAAAAATATGACTTAGTAAAACACTATTATTTTTCGAGTTCTATGAGGCAAATGACCACTGTGACCAAACTCTGCTTTCCCAGCAAATCAAGCCTAGTGATAAGTGAAGACAACAAATTATGCTATAAAACTGCGTTTACAGTATATCTGAATTGTATTTGTGAAATTTTTTAGAAAACTTTTAAAAATATGACTTAGTAAAACACTCTTATTTTTCGAGTTCTATGAGGGAAATGACCACTGTGGCTAAATCTTTCTTTCTCAGTGAATCAAACCTAGTGGGAAATGAAGACAATAAATCATGCTAAAAAACTGCATTTGCAGTATATCTGAATTGTATTTGTGACATTTTTGAGAAAACTTTTAAAAATATGACTTAGTTAAACACTCTTATTTTTCGAGTTCTATGAGCGAAATGACAACTGTGGCCAAACCCTTCTTCCTCAGCGAATTAAACCTAGTGAAAAATGAAGACAACAAATCATGCTAAAAAACTGCATTTACAGTATATCTAAATTGTATTTGTGAATTTTTTTAGAAAACTTTTAAAAATATGACTTAGTAAAACACTCTTATTTTTCGAGTTCTATGAGGGAAATGACCACTGTAGCCAAACCTTTCTTTCTCAGCGAATCAAACGTAGTGGAAAATGAAGACAACATATCATACTAAAAAACTGCATTCACAAGATATCTGAAGTGTATTTGTGAAATTTTTAGAAAACTTTTAAAAATATGACTTAGTAAAACACTCTTATTTTTTGAGTTCTATGAGGAAAATGACCACTGTGGCCAAACCCTTCTTTGTCAGCGAATCAAACCTAGTGAAAAATTAAGGCAACAAATTATACTAAAAAACTGCATTTACAGTATGTCTCAATTGTATTTGTGAAATTTTTTAGAAAACTTTTAAAAATATGACTTAGTAAAACACTCTTATTTTTCGAGTTCTATGAGGCAAATGACCACTGGGGCCAAACCCTGCTTCGCCAGCAAATCAAAGCTAGTGGAAAGTGAAGACAACAAACCATGCTAAAAAACTGCATTTACAGTATATCTGAATTGTATTTGTGAAATTTTTAGAAAACTTTTAAAAATATGACTTAGTTAAACACTCTTATTTTTCGAGTTCTATGAGGGAAATGACCACTGTGGCCAAACACTTCTTCCTCAGCGAATTAAACCTAGTGAAAATCGAAGACAACAAATTATACTAAAAAACTGCATTTACAGTATATCTAAATTGTTTTTGTGAAATTTTTTAGAAAACTTTTAAAAATATGACTTAGTAAAACACTCTTATTTTTCGAGTTCTATGAGGGAAATGACCACTGTGGCCAAACCTTTCTCTCTCAGCAAATCAAAACCTAGTGGAAAATAAAGACAACATATTATACTCAAAAACTGCATTTACAGTATATCTGAATTGTATTTGTGAAATTTTTAGAAAACTTTTAAAAATATGACTTAGTTAAACACTCTTATTTTTCGAGTTCTATGAGGGAAATGACCACTGTGGCCAAACCCTTCTTCCTCAGCGAATTCAACCTAGTGGAAAATGAAGACAACAAATCATGCTAAAAAACTGCATTTACAGTATATCTAAATTGTATTTGTGAATTTTTTTAGAAAACTTTTAAAAATATGACTTAGTAAAACACTCTTATTTTTCGAGTTCTATGAGGGAAATGACCACTGTGGCTAAATCTTTCTTTCTCAGTGAATCAAACCTAGTGGGAAATGAAGACAATAAATCATGCTAAAAAACTGCATTTGCAGTATATCTAAATTGTTTTTGTGAAATTTTTTAGAAAACTTTTAAAAATATGACTTAGTAAAACACTCTTATTTTTCGAGTTCTATGAGGGAAATGACCACTGTGGCCAAACCTTTCTCTCTCAGCAAATCAAAACCTAGTGGAAAATGAAGACAACATATTATACTCAAAAACTGCATTTACAGTATATCTGAATTGTATTTGTGAAATTTTTAGAAAACTTTTAAAAATATGACTTAGTTAAACACTCTTATTTTTCGAGTTCTATGAGGGAAATGACCACTGTGGCCAAACACTTCTTCCTCAGCGAATTAAACCTAGTGAAAATCGAAGACAACAAATTATACTAAAAAACTGCATTTACAGTATATCTAAATTGTATTTGTGAAATTTTTTAGAAAACTTTTAAAAATATGACTTAGTAAAACACTCTTATTTTTCGAGTTCTATGAGGGAAATGACCACTGTGGCCAAACCTTTCTCTCTCAGCAAATCAAAACCTAGTGGAAAATGAAGACAACATATTATACTCAAAAACTGCATTTACAGTATATCTGAATTGTATTTGTGAAATTTTTAGAAAACTTTTAAAAATATGACTTAGTTAAACACTCTTATTTTTCGAGTTCTATGAGGGAAATGACCACTGTGGCCAAACCCTTCTTCCTCAGCGAATTAAACCTAGTGAAAAACGAAGACAACAAATTATACTCAAAAACTGCATTTACAGTATATCTAAAGTGTATTTGTGAAATTTTTTAGAAAACTTTTAAAAATATGACTTAGTAAAACACTCTTATTTTTTGAGTTCTATGAGGGAAATGACCACTGTGGACAAACCCTTCTTCCTCAGCGAATTAAACCTAGTGAAAAACGAAGACAACAAATTATACTAAAAAACTGCATTTACAGTATATCCGAATTGTATTTGTGCCATTTTTGAGAAAACTTTTAAAAATATGACTTAGTAAAACACTATTATTTTTCGAGTTCTATGAGGCAAATGACCACTGTGACCAAACTCTGCTTTCCCAGCAAATCAAGCCTAGTGATAAGTGAAGACAACAAATTATGCTATAAAACTGCGTTTACAGTATATCTGAATTGTATTTGTGAAATTTTTTAGAAAACTTTTAAAAATATGACTTAGTAAAACACTCTTATTTTTCGAGTTCTATGAGGGAAATGACCACTGTGGCTAAATCTTTCTTTCTCAGTGAATCAAACCTAGTGGGAAATGAAGACAATAAATCATGCTAAAAAACTGCATTTGCAGTATATCTGAATTGTATTTGTGACATTTTTGAGAAAACTTTTAAAAATATGACTTAGTTAAACACTCTTATTTTTCGAGTTCTATGAGCGAAATGACAACTGTGGCCAAACCCTTCTTCCTCAGCGAATTAAACCTAGTGAAAAATGAAGACAACAAATCATGCTAAAAAACTGCATTTACAGTATATCTAAATTGTATTTGTGAATTTTTTTAGAAAACTTTTAAAAATATGACTTAGTAAAACACTCTTATTTTTCGAGTTCTATGAGGGAAATGACCACTGTAGCCAAACCTTTCTTTCTCAGCGAATCAAACGTAGTGGAAAATGAAGACAACATATCATACTAAAAAACTGCATTCACAAGATATCTGAAGTGTATTTGTGAAATTTTTAGAAAACTTTTAAAAATATGACTTAGTAAAACACTCTTATTTTTTGAGTTCTATGAGGAAAATGACCACTGTGGCCAAACCCTTCTTTGTCAGCGAATCAAACCTAGTGAAAAATTAAGGCAACAAATTATACTAAAAAACTGCATTTACAGTATGTCTCAATTGTATTTGTGAAATTTTTTAGAAAACTTTTAAAAATATGACTTAGTAAAACACTCTTATTTTTCGAGTTCTATGAGGCAAATGACCACTGGGGCCAAACCCTGCTTCGCCAGCAAATCAAAGCTAGTGGAAAGTGAAGACAACAAACCATGCTAAAAAACTGCATTTACAGTATATCTGAATTGTATTTGTGAAATTTTTAGAAAACTTTTAAAAATATGACTTAGTTAAACACTCTTATTTTTCGAGTTCTATGAGGGAAATGACCACTGTGGCCAAACACTTCTTCCTCAGCGAATTAAACCTAGTGAAAATCGAAGACAACAAATTATACTAAAAAACTGCATTTACAGTATATCTAAATTGTTTTTGTGAAATTTTTTAGAAAACTTTTAAATATATGACTTAGTAAAACACTCTTATTTTTCGAGTTCTATGAGGGAAATGACCACTGTGGCCAAACCTTTCTCTCTCAGCAAATCAAAACCTAGTGGAAAATAAAGACAACATATTATACTCAAAAACTGCATTTACAGTATATCTGAATTGTATTTGTGAAATTTTTAGAAAACTTTTAAAAATATGACTTAGTTAAACACTCTTATTTTTCGAGTTCTATGAGGGAAATGACCACTGTGGCCAAACCCTTCTTCCTCAGCGAATTAAACCTAGTGAAAAACGAAGACAACAAATCATACTCAAAAACTGCATTTACAGTATATCTAAAGTGTATTTGTGAATTTTTTTAGAAAACTTTTAAAAATATGACTTAGTAAAACACTCTTATTTTTTGAGTTCTATGAGGGAAATGACCACTGTGGCCAAACCCTTCTTCCTCAGCGAATTAAACCTAGTGAAAAACAAAGACAACAAATTATACTAAAAAACTGCATTTACAGTATATCCGAATTGTATTTGTGCCATTTTTGAGAAAACTTTTAAAAATATGACTTAGTAAAACACTATTATTTTTCGAGTTCTATGAGGCAAATGACCAGTGTGACCAAACTCTGCTTTCCCAGCAAATCAAGCCTAGTGATAAGTGAAGACAACAAATTATGCTATAAAACTGCGTTTACAGTATATCTGAATTGTATTTGTGAAATTTTTTAGAAAACTTTTAAAAATATGACTTAGTAAAACATTCTTATTTTTCGAGTTCTATGAGGGAAATGACCACTGTGGCTAAATCTTTCTTTCTCAGCGAATCAAGCCTAGTGGGAAATGAAGACAATAAATCATGCTAAAAAACTGCATTTGCAGTTTATCTGAATTGTATTTGTGACATTTTTGAGAAAACTTTTAAAAATATGACTTAGTAAAACACTCTTATTTTTTGAGTTCTATGAGGAAAATGACCACTGTGGCCAAACCCTTCTTTCTCAGCGAATTAAAGCTAGTGGAAAGTGAAGACAACAAACCATGCTAAAAAACTGCATTTACAGTATATCTGAATTGTATTTGTGAAATTTTTAGAAAACTTTTAAAAATATGACTTAGTTAAACACTCTTATTTTTCGAGTTCTATGAGGGAAATGACCACTGTGGCCAAACACTTCTTCCTCAGCGAATTAAACCTAGTGAAAATCGAAGACAACAAATTATACTAAAAAACTGCATTTACAGTATATCTAAATTGTATTTGTGAAATTTTTTAGAAAACTTTTAAAAATATGACTTAGTAAAACACTCTTATTTTTCGAGTTCTATGAGGGAAATGACCACTGTGGCCAAACCTTTCTCTCTCAGCAAATCAAAACCTAGTGGAAAATAAAGACAACATATTATACTCAAAAACTGCATTTACAGTATATCTGAATTGTATTTGTGAAATTTTTAGAAAACTTTTAAAAATATGACTTAGTTAAACACTCTTATTTTTCGAGTTCTATGAGGGAAATGACCACTGTGGCCAAACACTTCTTCCTCAGCGAATTAAACCTAGTGAAAATCGAAGACAACAAATTATACTAAAAAACTGCATTTACAGTATATCTAAATTGTTTTTGTGAAATTTTTTAGAAAACTTTTAAAAATATGACTTAGTAAAACACTCTTATTTTTCGAGTTCTATGAGGGAAATGACCACTGTGGCCAAACCTTTCTCTCTCAGCAAATCAAAACCTAGTGGAAAATAAAGACAACATATTATACTCAAAAACTGTATTTACAGTATATCTGAATTGTATTTGTGAAATTTTTAGAAAACTTTTAAAAATATGACTTAGTTAAACACTCTTATTTTTCGAGTTCTATGAGGGAAATGACCACTGTGGCCAAACCCTTCTTCCTCAGCGAATTCAACCTAGTGGAAAATGAAGACAACAAATCATGCTAAAAAACTGCATTTACAGTATATCTAAATTGTATTTGTGAATTCTTTTAGAAAACTTTTAAAAATATGACTTAGTAAAACACTCTTATTTTTCGAGTTCTATGAGGGAAATGACCACTGTGGCTAAATCTTTCTTTCTCAGTGAATCAAACCTAGTGGGAAATGAAGACAATAAATCATGCTAAAAAACTGCATTTGCAGTATATCTAAATTGTTTTTGTGAAATTTTTTAGAAAACTTTTAAAAATATGACTTAGTAAAACACTCTTATTTTTCGAGTTCTATGAGGGAAATGACCACTGTGGCCAAACCTTTCTCTCTCAGCAAATCAAAACCTAGTGGAAAATGAAGACAACATATTATACTCAAAAACTGCATTTACAGTATATCTGAATTGTATTTGTGAAATTTTTAGAAAACTTTTAAAAATATGACTTAGTTAAACACTCTTATTTTTCGAGTTCTATGAGGGAAATGACCACTGTGGCCAAACACTTCTTCCTCAGCGAATTAAACCTAGTGAAAATCGAAGACAACAAATTATACTAAAAAACTGCATTTACAGTATATCTAAATTGTATTTGTGAAATTTTTTAGAAAACTTTTAAAAATATGACTTAGTAAAACACTCTTATTTTTCGAGTTCTATGAGGGAAATGACCACTGTGGCCAAACCTTTCTCTCTCAGCAAATCAAAACCTAGTGGAAAATGAAGACAACATATTATACTCAAAAACTGCATTTACAGTATATCTGAATTGTATTTGTGAAATTTTTAGAAAACTTTTAAAAATATGACTTAGTTAAACACTCTTATTTTTCGAGTTCTATGAGGGAAATGACCACTGTGGCCAAACCCTTCTTCCTCAGCGAATTAAACCTAGTGAAAAACGAAGACAACAAATTATACTCAAAAACTGCATTTACACTATATCTAAAGTGTATTTGTGAAATTTTTTAGAAAACTTTTAAAAATATGACTTAGTAAAACACTCTTATTTTTTGAGTTCTATGAGGGAAATGACCACTGTGGACAAACCCTTCTTCCTCAGCGAATTAAACCTAGTGAAAAACGAAGACAACAAATTATACTAAAAAACTGCATTTACAGTATATCCGAATTGTATTTGTGCCATTTTTGAGAAAACTTTTAAAAATATGACTTAGTAAAACACTATTATTTTTCGAGTTCTATGAGGCAAATGACCACTGTGACCAAACTCTGCTTTCCCAGCAAATCAAGCCTAGTGATAAGTGAAGACAACAAATTATGCTATAAAACTGCGTTTACAGTATATCTGAATTGTATTTGTGAAATTTTTTAGAAAACTTTTAAAAATATGACTTAGTAAAACACTCTTATTTTTCGAGTTCTATGAGGGAAATGACCACTGTGGCTAAATCTTTCTTTCTCAGTGAATCAAACCTAGTGGGAAATGAAGACAATAAATCATGCTAAAAAACTGCATTTGCAGTATATCTGAATTGTATTTGTGACATTTTTGAGAAAACTTTTAAAAATATGACTTAGTTAAACACTCTTATTTTTCGAGTTCTATGAGCGAAATGACAACTGTGGCCAAACCCTTCTTCCTCAGCGAATTAAACCTAGTGAAAAATGAAGACAACAAATCATGCTAAAAAACTGCATTTACAGTATATCTAAATTGTATTTGTGAATTTTTTTAGAAAACTTTTAAAAATATGACTTAGTAAAACACTCTTATTTTTCGAGTTCTATGAGGGAAATGACCACTGTAGCCAAACCTTTCTTTCTCAGCGAATCAAACGTAGTGGAAAATGAAGACAACATATCATACTAAAAAACTGCATTCACAAGATATCTGAAGTGTATTTGTGAAATTTTTAGAAAACTTTTAAAAATATGACTTAGTAAAACACTCTTATTTTTTGAGTTCTATGAGGAAAATGACCACTGTGGCCAAACCCTTCTTTGTCAGCGAATCAAGCCTAGTGAAAAATTAAGACAACAAATTATACTAAAAAACTGCATTTACAGTATGTCTCAATTGTATTTGTGAAATTTTTTAGAAAACTTTTAAAAATATGACTTAGTAAAACACTCTTATTTTTCGAGTTCTATGAGGCAAATGACCACTGGGGCCAAACCCTGCTTCGCCAGCAAATCAAAGCTAGTGGAAAGTGAAGACAACAAACCATGCTAAGAAACTGCATTTACAGTATATCTGAATTGTATTTGTGAAATTTTTAGAAAACTTTTAAAAATATGACTTAGTTAAACACTCTTATTTTTCGAGTTCTATGAGGGAAATGACCACTGTGGCCAAACACTTCTTCCTCAGCGAATTAAACCTAGTGAAAATCGAAGACAACAAATTATACTAAAAAACTGCATTTACAGTATATCTAAATTGTTTTTGTGAAATTTTTTAGAAAACTTTTAAAAATATGACTTAGTAAAACACTCTTATTTTTCGAGTTCTATGAGGGAAATGACCACTGTGGCCAAACCTTTCTCTCTCAGCAAATCAAAACCTAGTGGAAAATAAAGACAACATATTATACTCAAAAACTGCATTTACAGTATATCTGAATTGTATTTGTGAAATTTTTAGAAAACTTTTAAAAATATGACTTAGTTAAACACTCTTATTTTTCGAGTTCTATGAGGGAAATGACCACTGTGGCCAAACCCTTCTTCCTCAGCGAATTAAACCTAGTGAAAAACGAAGACAACAAATCATACTCAAAAACTGCATTTACAGTATATCTAAAGTGTATTTGTGAAATTTTTTAGAAAACTTTTAAAAATATGACTTAGTAAAACACTCTTATTTTTTGAGTTCTATGAGGGAAATGACCACTGTGGCCAAACCCTTCTTCCTCAGCGAATTAAACCTAGTGAAAAACAAAGACAACAAATTATACTAAAAAACTGCATTTACAGTATATCCGAATTGTATTTGTGCCATTTTTGAGAAAACTTTTAAAAATATGACTTAGTAAAACACTATTATTTTTCGAGTTCTATGAGGCAAATGACCAGTGTGACCAAACTCTGCTTTCCCAGCAAATCAAGCCTAGTGATAAGTGAAGACAACAAATTATGCTATAAAACTGCGTTTACAGTATATCTGAATTGTATTTGTGAAATTTTTTAGAAAACTTTTAAAAATATGACTTAGTAAAACATTCTTATTTTTCGAGTTCTATGAGGGAAATGACCACTGTGGCTAAATCTTTCTTTCTCAGTGAATCAAGCCTAGTGGGAAATGAAGACAATAAATCATGCTAAAAAACTGCATTTGCAGTTTATCTGAATTGTATTTGTGACATTTTTGAGAAAACTTTTAAAAATATGACTTAGTTAAACACTCTTATTTTTCGAGTTCTATGAGCGAAATGACAACTGTGGCCAAACCCTTCTTCCTCAGCGAATTAAACCTAGTGGAAAATGAAGACAACAAATTATGCTAAAAAACTGCATTTACAGTATATCTAAATTGTATTTGTGAATTTTTTTAGAAAACTTTTAAAAATATGACTTAGTAAAACACTCTTATTTTTCGAGTTCTATGAGGGAAATGACCACTGTAGCCAAACCTTTCTTTCTCAGCGAATCAAACGTAGTGGAAAATGAAGACAACATATTATACTAAAAAACTGCATTCACAAGATATCTGAAGTGTATTTGTGAAATTTTTAGAAAACTTTTAAAAATATGACTTAGTAAAACACTCTTATTTTTTGAGTTCTATGAGGAAAATGACCACTGTGGCCAAACCCTTCTTTCTCAGCGAATCAAACCTAGTGAAAAACGAAGAGAACAAATTATACTAAAAAACTGCATTTACAGTATGTCTCAATTGTATTTGTGAAATTTTTTAGAAAACTTTTAAAAATATGACTTAGTAAAACACTCTTATTTTTTGAGTTCTATGAGGGAAATGACCACTGTGGCCAAACCCTTCTTCCTCAGCGAATTAAACCTAGTGAAAAACAAAGACAACAAATTATACTAAAAAACTGCATTTACAGTATATCCGAATTGTATTTGTGCCATTTTTGAGAAAACTTTTAAAAATATGACTTAGTAAAACACTATTATTTTTCGAGTTCTATGAGGCAAATGACCACTGTGACCAAACTCTGCTTTCCCAGCAAATCAAGCCTAGTGATAAGTGAAGACAACATATTATACTCAAAAACTGCATTTACAGTATATCTGAATTGTATTTGTGAAATTTTTAGAAAACTTTTAAAAATATGACTTAGTAAAACACTCTTATTTTTCGAGTTCTATGAGGGAAATGACCACTGTGGCCAAACCTTTCTCTCTCAGCAAATCAAACGTAGTGGAAAATGAAGACAACATATCATACTAAAAAACTGCATTCACAAGATATCTGAAGTGTATTTGTGAAATTTTTAGAAAACTTTTAAAAATATGACTTAGTAAAACACTCTTATTTTTTGAGTTCTATGAGGAAAATGACCACTGTGGCCAAACCCTTCTTTCTCAGCGAATTAAAGCTAGTGGAAAGTGAAGACAACAAACCATGCTAAAAAACTGCATTTACAGTATATCTGAATTGTATTTGTGAAATTTTTAGAAAACTTTTAAAAATATGACTTAGTTAAACACTCTTATTTTTCGAGTTCTATGAGGGAAATGACCACTGTGGCCAAACACTTCTTCCTCAGCGAATTAAACCTAGTGAAAATCGAAGACAACAAATTATACTAAAAAACTGCATTTACAGTATATCTAAATTGTATTTGTGAAATTTTTTAGAAAACTTTTAAAAATATGACTTAGTAAAACACTCTTATTTTTCGAGTTCTATGAGGGAAATGACCACTGTGGACAAACCTTTCTCTCTCAGCAAATCAAAACCTAGTGGAAAATGAAGACAACATATTATACTCAAAAACTGCATTTACAGTATATCTGAATTGTATTTGTGAAATTTTTAGAAAACTTTTAAAAATATGACTTAGTTAAACACTCTTATTTTTCGAGTTCTATGAGGGAAATGACCACTGTGGCCAAACCCTTCTTCCTCAGCGAATTAAACCTAGTGAAAAACGAAGACAACAAATTATACTCAAAAACTGCATTTACAGTATATCTAAAGTGTATTTGTGAAATTTTTTAGAAAACTTTTAAAAATATGACTTAGTAAAACACTCTTATTTTTTGAGTTCTATGAGGGAAATGACCACTGTGGACAAACCCTTCTTCCTCAGCGAATTAAACCTAGTGAAAAACGAAGACAACAAATTATACTAAAAAACTGCATTTACAGTATATCCGAATTGTATTTGTGCCATTTTTGAGAAAACTTTTAAAAATATGACTTAGTAAAACACTATTATTTTTCGAGTTCTATGAGGCAAATGACCACTGTGACCAAACTCTGCTTTCCCATCAAATCAAGCCTAGTGATAAGTGAAGACAACAAATTATGCTATAAAACTGCGTTTACAGTATATCTGAATTGTATTTGTGAAATTTTTTAGAAAACTTTTAAAAATATGACTTAGTAAAACACTCTTATTTTTCGAGTTCTATGAGGGAAATGACCACTGTGGCTAAATCTTTCTTTCTCAGTGAATCAAACCTAGTGGGAAATGAAGACAATAAATCATGCTAAAAAACTGCATTTGCAGTATATCTGAATTGTATTTGTGACATTTTTGAGAAAACTTTTAAAAATATGACTTAGTTAAACACTCTTATTTTTCGAGTTCTATGAGCGAAATGACAACTGTGGCCAAACCCTTCTTCCTCAGCGAATTAAACCTAGTGGAAAATGAAGACAACAAATCATGCTAAAAAACTGCATTTACAGTATATCTAAATTGTATTTGTGAATTTTTTTAGAAAACTTTTAAAAATATGACTTAGTAAAACACTCTTATTTTTCGAGTTCTATGAGGGAAATGACCACTGTAGCCAAACCTTTCTTTCTCAGCGAATCAAGCGTAGTGGAAAATGAAGACAACATATCATACTAAAAAACTGCATTCACAAGATATCTGAAGTGTATTTGTGAAATTTTTAGAAAACTTTTAAAAATATGACTTAGTAAAACACTCTTATTTTTTGAGTTCTATGAGGAAAATGACCACTGTGGCCAAACCCTTCTTTCTCAGCGAATCAAACCTAGTGAAAAATTAAGACAACAAATTATACTAAAAAACTGCATTTACAGTATGTCTCAATTGTATTTGTGAAATTTTTTAGAAAACTTTTAAAAATATGACTTAGTAAAACACTTTTATTTTTCGAGTTCTATGAGGCAAATGACCACTGGGGCCAAACCCTGCTTCGCCAGCAAATCAAAGCTAGTGGAAAGTGAAGACAACAAACCATGCTAAAAAACTGCATTTACAGTATATCTGAATTGTATTTGTGAAATTTTTAGAAAACTTTTAAAAATATGACTTAGTTAAACACTCTTATTTTTCGAGTTCTATGAGGGAAATGACCACTGTGGCCAAACACTTCTTCCTCAGCGAATTAAACCTAGTGAAAATCGAAGACAACAAATTATACTAAAAAACTGCATTTACAGTATATCTAAATTGTTTTTGTGAAATTTTTTAGAAAACTTTTAAAAATATGACTTAGTAAAACACTCTTATTTTTCGAGTTCTATGAGGGAAATGACCACTGTGGCCAAACCTTTCTCTCTCAGCAAATCAAAACCTAGTGGAAAATGAAGACAACATATTATACTCAAAAACTGCATTTACAGTATAACTGAATTGTATTTGTGAAATTTTTAGAAAACTTTTAAAAATATGACTTAGTTAAACACTCTTATTTTTCGAGTTCTATGAGGGAAATGACCACTGTGGCCAAACCCTTCTTCCTCAGCAAATTAAACCTAGTGAAAAACGAAGACAACAAATTATACTCAAAAACTGCATTTACAGTATATCTAAAGTGTATTTGTGAAATTTTTTAGAAAACTTTTAAAAATATGACTTAGTAAAACACTCTTATTTTTTGAGTTCTATGAGGGAAATGACCACTGTGGCCAAACCCTTCTTCCTCAGCGAATTAAACCTAGTGAAAAACAAAGACAACAAATTATACTAAAAAACTGCATTTACAGTATATCCGAATTGTATTTGTGCCATTTTTGAGAAAACTTTTAAAAATATGACTTAGTAAAACACTATTATTTTTCGAGTTCTATGAGGCAAATGACCAGTGTGACCAAACTCTGCTTTCCCAGCAAATCAAGCCTAGTGATAAGTGAAGACAACAAATTATGCTATAAAACTGCGTTTACAGTATATCTGAATTGTATTTGTGAAATTTTTTAGAAAACTTTTAAAAATATGACTTAGTAAAACACTCTTATTTTTCGAGTTCTATGAGGGAAATGACCACTGTGGCTAAATCTTTCTTTCTCAGTGAATCAAACCTAGTGGGAAATGAAGACAATAAATCATGCTAAAAAACTGCATTTGCAGTATATCTGAATTGTATTTGTGACATTTTTGAGAAAACTTTTAAAAATATGACTTAGTTAAACACTCTTATTTTTCGAGTTCTATGAGCGAAATGACAACTGTGGCCAAACCCTTCTTCCTCAGCGAATTAAACCTAGTGGAAAATGAAGACAACAAATTATGCTAAAAAACTGCATTTACAGTATATCTAAATTGTATTTGTGAATTTTTTTAGAAAACTTTTAAAAATATGACTTAGTAAAACACTCTTATTTTTCGAGTTCTATGAGGGAAATGACCACTGTAGCCAAACCTTTCTTTCTCAGCGAATCAAACGTAGTGGAAAATGAAGACAACATATCATACTAAAAAACTGCATTCACAAGATATCTGAAGTGTATTTGTGAAATTTTTAGAAAACTTTTAAAAATATGACTTAGTAAAACACTCTTATTTTTTGAGTTCTATGAGGAAAATGACCACTGTGGCCAAACCCTTCTTTCTAAGCGAATTAAACCTAGTGAAAAACGAAGACAACAAATTATACTCAAAAACTGCATTTACACTATATCTAAAGTGTATTTGTGAAATTTTTTAGAAAACTTTTAAAAATATGACTTAGTAAAACACTCTTATTTTTTGAGTTCTATGAGGGAAATGACCACTGTGGCCAAACCCTTCTTTCTCAGCGAATTAAACCTAGTGAAAAACGAAGACAACAAATTATACTAAAAAACTGCATTTACAGTATATCCGAATTGTATTTGTGCCATTTTTGAGAAAACTTTTAAAAATATGACTTAGTAAAACACTATTATTTTTCGAGTTCTATGAGGCAAATGACCACTGTGACCAAACTCTGCTTTCCCAGCAAATCAAGCCTAGTGATAAGTGAAGACAACATATTATACTCAAAAACTGCATTTACAGTATATCTAAAGTGTATTTGTGAAATTTTTTAGAAAACTTTTAAAAATATGACTTAGTAAAACACTCTTATTTTTCGAGTTCTATGAGGGAAATGACCACTGTGGCTAAATCTTTCTTTCTCAGTGAATCAAACCTAGTGGGAAATGAAGACAATAAATCATGCTAAAAAACTGCATTTGCAGTATATCTGAATTGTATTTGTGACATTTTTGAGAAAACTTTTAAAAATATGACTTAGTTAAACACTCTTATTTTTCGAGTTCTATGAGCGAAATGACAACTGTGGCCAAACCCTTCTTCCTCAGCGAATCAAACGTAGTGGAAAATGAAGACAACATATCATACTAAAAAACTGCATTCACAAGATATCTGAAGTGTATTTGTGAAATTTTTAGAAAACTTTTAAAAATATGACTTAGTAAAACACTCTTATTTTTTGAGTTCTATGAGGAAAATGACCACTGTGGCCAAACCCTTCTTTCTCAGCGAATCAAACCTAGTGAAAAATTAAGACAACAAATCATACTAAAAACTGCATTTACAGTATGTCTCAATTGTATTTGTGAAATTTTTTAGAAAACTTTTAAAAATATGACTTAGTAAAACACTCTTATTTTTCGAGTTCTATGAGGCAAATGACCACTGGGGCCAAACCCTGCTTCCCCAGCAAATCAAAGCTAGTAGAAAGTGAAGACAACAAACCATGCTAAAAAACTGCATTTACAGTATATCTGAATTGTATTTGTGAAATTTTTAGAAACTTTTAAAAGTATGACTTAGTTAAACACTCTTATTTTTCGAGTTCTATGAGGGAAATGACCACTGTGGCCAAACCCTTCTTCCTCAGCGAATTAAACCTAGTGAAAAACGAAGAAACCAAATTATACTAAAAAACTGCATTTACAGTATATCTGAATTGTATTTGTGAAATTTTTTAGAAAACTTTTAAAAATATGACTTAGTAAAACACTCTTATTTTTCGAGTTCTATGAGGGAAATGACCACTGTGGCTAAATCTTTCTTTCTCAGTGAATCAAACCTAGTGGGAAATGAAGAAAATAAATCATGCTAAAAAACCGCATTTGCAGTATATCTGAATTGTATTTGTGAATTTTTTTAGAAAACTTTTAAAAATATGACTTAGTAAAACACTCTTATTTTTCGAGTTCTATGAGGCAAATGACCTTTGGGGCCAAACCCTGCTGCCCCAGCAAATCAAAGCTAGTGGAAAGTGAAGACAACAAACCATGCTAAAAAACTGCATTTACAGTATATCTGAATTGTATTTGTGAAATTTTTAGAAACTTTTAAAAATATGACTTAGTTAAACACTCTTATTTTTCGAGTTCTATGAGGGAAATGACCACTGTGGCTAAATCTTTCTTTCTCAGTGAATCAGAGCTAGTGGAAAGTGAAGACAACAAACCATGCTAAAAAACTGCATTTACAGTATATCTGAATTATATTTGTGAAATTTTTAGAAAACTTTTAAAAATATGACTTAGTTAAACACTCTTATTTTTCGAGTTCTATGAGGGAAATGACCACTGTGGCCAAACCCTTCTTCCTCAGCGAATTAAACCTAGTAAAAAACGAAGACAACAAATTATACTAAAAAACTGCATTTACAGTATATCTGAATTGTATTTGTGAAATTTTTTAGAAAACTTTTAAAAATATGACTTAGTAAAACACTCTTATTTTTTGAGTTCTATGAGGGAAATGACCACTGTGGCCAAACCTTTCTCTCTCAGCAAATCAAACCTAGTGGAAAATGAAGACAACATATTATACTCAAAAACTGCATTTACAGTATATCTAAAGTGTATTTGTGAAATTTTTTAGAAAACTTTTAAAAATATGACTTAGTAAAACACTCTTATTTTTTGAGTTCTATGAGGGAAATGACCACTGTGGCCAAACCCTTCTTTCTCAGCAAATCAAGCCTAGTGGAAGATGAAGACAACAAATCATACTAAAAAACTGCATTTACAGTATATCCGAATTGTATTTGTGCCATTTTTGAGAAAACTTTTAAAAATATGACTTAGTAAAACACTATTATTTTTCGAGTTCTATGAGGCAAATGACCACTGTGGCCAAACTCTGCTTTCCCAGCAAATCAAGCCTAGTGATAAGTGAAGACAACAAATTATGCTATAAAACTGCGTTTACAGTATATCTAAATTGTATTTGTGAAATTTTTTAGAAAACTTTTAAAAATATGACTTAGTAAAACACTCTTATTTTTCGAGTTCTATGAGGGAAATGACCACTGTGGCCAAATCCTTTTTTCTCAGCAAATCAAACCTAGTGGGAAATAAAGACAACAAATCATGCTAAAAAACTGCATTTGCAGTATATCTGAATTGTATTTGTGAAATTTTTAGAAAACTTTTAAAAATATGACTTAGTTAAACACTCTTATTTTTCGAGTTCTATGAGGGAAATGACCACTGTGGCCAAACCCTTTTTTCTCAGCAAATCAAGCCTAGTGGGAAATGAAGACAACAAACTATACTAAAAAACTGCATTTACAGTATATCTGAAGTGTATTTGTGAAATTTTTTAGAAAACTTTTAAAAATATGACTTAGTAAAACACTCTTATTTTTTGAGTTCTATGAGGAAAATGACCACTGTGGCCAAACCCTTCTTTCTCAGCGAATCAAACCTAGTGAAAAATGAAGACAATAAATTATACTAAAAAACTGCTTTAACAGTATATCTGAATTGTATTTGTGAAATTTTTAGAAAACTTTTAAAAATATGACTTAGTTAAACACTCTTATTTTTCGAGTCCTATGAGGGAAATGACCACTGTGGCCAAACCCTTTTTTCTCAGCAAATCAAACCTAGTGGGAAATAAAGACAACAAACCATACTAAAAAATTGCATTTACAGTATATCTGAATTGTATTTGTGAAATTTTTAGAAAACTTTTAAAAATATGACTTAGTAAAACACTCTTATTTTTCGAGTTCTATGAGGGAAATGACCACTGTGGCTAAATCTTTCTTTCTCAGTGAATCAAACCTAGTGGGAAATGAAGACAATAAATCATGCTAAAAAACTGCATTTGCAGTATATCTGAATTGTATTTGTGAAATTTTTAGAAAACTTTTAAAAATATGACTTAGTTAAACACTCTTATTTTTCGAGTTCTATGAGTGAAATGACCACTGTGGCCAAACCCTTCTTCCACAGCGAATTAAACCTAGTGGAAAATGAAGACAACAAATCATGCTAAAAAACTGCATTTACAGTATATCTGAATTGTATTTGTGAATTTTTTTAGAAAACTTTTAAAAATATGACTTAGTAAAACACTCTTATTTTTCGAGTTCTATGAGGCAAATGACCACTGGGGCCAAACCCTGCTGCCCCAGCAAATCAAAGCTAGTGGAAAGTGAAGACAACAAACCAAGCTAAAAAACTGCATGTACAGTATATCTGAATTGTATTTGTGAAATTTTTAGAAACTTTTAAAAATATGACTTAGTTAAACACTCTTATTTTTCGAGTTCTATGAGGGAAATGACCACTGTGGCTAAATCTTTCTTTCTCAGTGAATCAAAGCTAGTGGAAAGTGAAGACAACAAACCATGCTAAAAAACTGCATTTACAGTATATCTGAATTGTATTTGTGAAATTTTTAGAAAACTTTTAAAAATATGACTTAGTTAAACACTCTTATTTTTCGAGTTCTATGAGGGAAATGACCACTGTGGCCAAACCCTTCTTCCTCAGCGAATTAAACCTAGTAAAAAACGAAGACAACAAATTATACTAAAAAACTGTATTTACAGTATATCTGAATTGTATTTGTGAAATTTTTTAGAAAACTTTTAAAAATATGACTTAGTAAAACACTCTTATTTTTCGAGTTCTATGAGGGAAATGACCACTGTGGCCAAACCTTTCTCTCTCAGCAAATCAAACCTAGTGGAAAATAAAGACAACATATTATACTCAAAAACTGCAATTACAGTATATCTAAAGTGTATTTGTGAAATTTTTTAGAAAACTTTTAAAAATATGACTTAGTAAAACACTCTTATTTTTTGAGTTCTATGAGGAAAATGACCACTGTGGCCAAACCTTTCTCTCTCAGCAAATCAAACCTAGTGGAAAATAAAGACAACATATTATACTCAAAAACTGCATTTACAGTATATCTAAAGTGTATTTGTGAAATTTTTTAGAAAACTTTTAAAAATATGACTTAGTAAAACACTCTTATTTTTTGAGTTCTATGAGGAAAATGACCACTGTGGCCAAACCCTTCTTTCTCAGCAAATCAAGCCTAGTGGAAGATGAAGACAACAAATCATACTAAAAAACTGCATTTACAGTATATCCGAATTGTATTTGTGCCATTTTTAAGAAAACTTTTAAAAATATGACTTAGTAAAACACTATTATTTTTCGAGTTCTATAAGGTAAATGACCACTGTGGCCAAACTCTGCTTTCCCAGCAAATCAAGCCTAGTGATAAGTGAAGACATCAAATTATGCTATAAAACTGCGTTTACAGTATATCTAAATTGTATTTGTGAAATTTTTTAGAAAACTTTTAAAAATATGACTTAGTAAAACACTCTTATTTTTCGAGTTCTATGAGGTAAATGACCACTGTGGCCAAATCCTTTTTTCTCAGCAAATCAAACCTAGTGGGAAATAAAGACAACAAATTATGCTAAAAAACTGCATTTGCAGTATATCTGAATTGTATTTGTGAAATTTTTAGAAAACTTTTAAAAATATGACTTAGTTAAACACTCTTATTTTTCGAGTTCTATGAGGGAAATGACCACTGTGGCCAAACCCTTTTTTCTCAGCAAATCAAACCTAGTGGGAAATGAAGACAACAAACTATACTAAAAAACTGCATTTACAGTATATCTGAAGTGTATTTGTGAAATTTTTTAGAAAACTTTTAAAAATATGACTTAGTTAAACACTCTTATTTTTCGAGTTCTATGAGGGAAATGACCACTGTGGCCAAACCCTTCATTCTCAGCGAATCAAACCTAGTGAAAAATGAAGACAATAAATCATACTAAAAAACTGCTTTAACAGTATATCTGAATTGTATTTGTGAAATTTTTAGAAAACTTTTAAAAATATGACTTAGTTAAACACTCTTATTTTTCGAGTCCTATGAGGGAAATGACCACTGTGGCCAAACCCTTTTTTCTCAGCAAATCAAACCTAGTGGGAAATGAAGACAACAAACCATACTAAAAAATTGCGTTTACAGTATATCTGAATTGTATTTGTGAAATTTTTTAGAAAACTTTTAAAAATATGACTTAGTAAAACACTCTTATTTTTCGAGTTCTATGAGGGAAATGGCCACTGTGGCTAAATCTTTCTTTCTCAGTGAATCAAACCTAGTGAGAAATGAAGACAATAAATTATGCTAAAAAACTGCATTTGCAGTATATCTGAATTGTATTTGTGAATTTTTTTAGAAAACTTTTAAAAATATGACTTAGTAAAACACTCTTATTTTTCGAGTTCTATGGGGCAAATGAACACTGGGGCCAAACCCTGCTGCCCCAGCAAATCAAAGCTAGTGGAAAGTGAAGACAACAAACCATGCTAAAAAACTGCATTTACAGTATATCTAAAGTGTATTTGTGAAATTTTTTAGAAAACTTTTAAAAATATGACTTAGTAAAACACTCTTATTTTTTGAGTTCTATGAGGAAAATGACCACTGTGGCCAAACCCTTCTTTCTCAGCAAATCAAGCCTAGTGAAAGATGAAGACAACAAATCATACTAAAAAACTGCATTTACAGTATATCCGAATTGTATTTGTGCCATTTTTAAGAAAACTTTTAAAAATATGACTTAGTAAAACACTATTATTTTTCGAGTTCTATGAGGTAAATGACCACTGTGGCCAAACTCTGCTTTCCCAGCAAATCAAGCCTAGTGATAAGTGAAGACAACAAATTATGCTATAAAACTGCGTTTACAGTATATCTAAATTGTATTTGTGAAATTTTTTAGAAAACTTTTAAAAATATGACTTAGTAAAACACTCTTATTTTTCGAGTTCTATGAGGTAAATGACCACTGTGGCCAAATCCTTTTTTCTCAGCAAATCAAACCTAGTGGGAAATAAAGACAACAAATTATGCTAAAAAACTGCATTTGCAGTATATCTGAATTGTATTTGTGAAATTTTTAGAAAACTTTTAAAAATATGACTTAGTTAAACACTCTTATTTTTCGAGTTCTATGAGGGAAATGACCACTGTGGCCAAACCCTTTTTTCTCAGCAAATCAAACCTAGTGGGAAATGAAGACAACAAACTATACTAAAAAACTGCATTTACAGTATATCTGAAGTGTATTTGTGAAATTTTTTAGAAAACTTTTAAAAATATGACTTAGTAAAACACTCTTATTTTTCGAGTTCTATGAGGGAAATGACCACTGTGGCCAAACCCTTCCTTCTCAGCGAATCAAACCTAGTGAAAAATGAAGACAATAAATCATACTAAAAAACTGCTTTAACAGTATATCTGAATTGTATTTGTGAAATTTTTAGAAAACTTTTAAAAATATGACTTAGTTAAACACTCTTATTTTTCGAGTCCTATGAGGGAAATGACCACTGTGGCCAAACCCTTTTTTCTCAGCAAATCAAATCTAGTGGGAAATGAAGACAACAAACCATACTAAAAAATTGCGTTTACAGTATATCTGAATTGTATTTGTGAAATTTTTTAGAAAACTTTTAAAAATATGACTTAGTAAAACACTCTTATTTTTCGAGTTCTATGAGGGAAATGACCACTGTGGCTAAATCTTTCTTTCTCAGTGAATCAAACCTAGTGAGAAATGAAGACAATAAATTATGCTAAAAAACTGCATTTGCAGTATATCTGAATTGTATTTGTGAATTTTTTTAGAAAACTTTTAAAAATATGACTTAGTAAAACACTCTTATTTTTCGAGTTCTATGGGGCAAATGAACACTGGGGCCAAACCCTGCTGCCCCAGCAAATCAAAGCTAGTGGAAAGTGAAGACAACAAACCATGCTAAAAAACTGCATTTACAGTATATCTGAATTGTATTTGTGAAATTTTTAGAAACTTTTAAAAATATGACTTATTTAAACACTCTTATTTTTCGAGTTCTATGAGGGAAATGACCACTGTGGCTAAATCTTTCTTTCTCAGTGAATCAGAGCTAGTGGAAAGTGAAGACAACAAACCATGCTAAAAAACTGCATTTACAGTATATCTGAATTGTATTTGTGAAATTTTTAGAAAACTTTTAAAAATATGACTTAGTTAAACACTCTTATTTTTCGAGTTCTATGAGGGAAATGTTCACTGTGGCCAAACCCTTCTTCCTCAGCGAATTAAACCTAGTAAAAAACGAAGACAACAAATTATACTAAAAAACTGTATTTACAGTATATCTGAATTGTATTTGTGAAATTTTTTAGAAAACTTTTAAAAATATGACTTAGTAAAACACTCTTATTTTTCGAGTTCTATGAGGGAAATGACCACTGTGGCCAAACCTTTCTCTCTCAGCAAATCAAACCTAGTGGAAAATGAAGACAACATATTATACTCAAAAACTGCATTTACAGTATATCTAAAGTGTATTTGTGAAATTTTTTAGAAAACTTTTAAAAATATGACTTAGTAAAACACTCTTATTTTTTGAGTTCTATGAGGAAAATGACCACTGTGGCCAAACCCTTCTTTCTCAGCAAATCAAGCCTAGTGAAAGATGAAGACAACAAATCATACTAAAAAACTGCATTTACAGTATATCCGAATTGTATTTGTGCCATTTTTAAGAAAACTTTTAAAAATATGACTTAGTAAAACACTATTATTTTTCGAGTTCTATGAGGTAAATGACCACTGTGGCCAAACTCTGCTTTCCCAGCAAATCAAGCCTAGTGATAAGTGAAGACAACAAATTATGCTATAAAACTGCGTTTACAGTATATCTAAATTGTATTTGTGAAATTTTTTAGAAAACTTTTAAAAATATGACTTAGTAAAACACTCTTATTTTTCGAGTTCTATGAGGTAAATGACCACTGTGGCCAAATCCTTTTTTCTCAGCAAATCAAACCTAGTGGGAAATAAAGACAACAAATTATGCTAAAAAACTGCATTTGCAGTATATCTGAATTGTATTTGTGAAATTTTTAGAAAACTTTTAAAAATATGACTTAGTTAAACACTCTTATTTTTCGAGTTCTATGAGGGAAATGACCACTGTGGCCAAACCCTTTTTTCTCAGCAAATCAAGCCTAGTGGGAAATGAAGACAACAAACTATACTAAAAAACTGCATTTACAGTATATCTGAAGTGTATTTGTGAAATTTTTTAGAAAACTTTTAAAAATATGACTTAGTAAAACACTCTTATTTTTCGAGTTCTATGAGGGAAATGACCACTGTGGCCAAACCCTTCCTTCTCAGCGAATCAAACCTAGTGAAAAATGAAGACAATAAATCATACTAAAAAACTGCTTTAACAGTATATCTGAATTGTATTTGTGAAATTTTTAGAAAACTTTTAAAAATATGACTTAGTTAAACACTCTTATTTTTCGAGTCCTATGAGGGAAATGGCCACTGTGGCCAAACCCTTTTTTCTCAGCAAATCAAACCTAGTGGGAAATGAAGACAACAAACCATACTAAAAAATTGCGTTTACAGTATATCTGAATTGTATTTGTGAAATTTTTTAGAAAACTTTTAAAAATATGACTTAGTAAAACACTCTTATTTTTCGAGTTCTATGAGGGAAATGACCACTGTGGCTAAATCTTTCTTTCTCAGTGAATCAAACCTAGTGAGAAATGAAGACAATAAATCATGCTAAAAAACTGCATTTGCAGTATATCTGAATTGTATTTGTGAAATTTTTAGAAAACTTTTAAAAATATGACTTAGTTAAACACTCTTATTTTTCGAGTTCTATGAGCGAAATGACCACTGTGGCCAAACCCTTCTTCCGCAGCGAATTGAACCTAGTGGAAAATGAAGGCAACAAATCATGCTAAAAAACTGCATTTACAGTATATCTGAATTGTATTTGTGAATTTTTTTAGAAAACTTTTAAAAATATGACTTAGTAAAACACTCTTATTTTTCGAGTTCTATGAGGCAAATGACCACTGGGGCCAAACCCTGCTGCCCCAGCAAATCAAAGCTAGTGGAAAGTGAAGACAACAAACCATGCTAAAAAACTGCATTTACAGTATATCTGAATTGTATTTGTGAAATTTTTAGAAACTTTTAAAAATATGACTTATTTAAACACTCTTATTTTTAGAGTTCTATGAGGGAAATGACCACTGTGGCTAAATCTTTCTTTCTCAGTGAATCAGAGCTAGTGGAAAGTGAAGACAACAAACCATGCTAAAAAACTGCATTTACAGTATATCTGAATTGTATTTGTGAAATTTTTAGAAAACTTTTAAAAATAGGACTTAGTTAAACACTCTTATTTTTCGAGTTCTATGAGGGAAATGACCACTGTGGCCAAACCCTTCTTCCTCAGCGAATTAAACCTAGTAAAAAACGAAGACAACAAATTATACTAAAAAACTGTATTTACAGTATATCTGAATTGTATTTGTGAAATTTTTTAGAAAACTTTTAAAATAATGACTTAGTAAAACACTCTTATTTTTCGAGTTCTATGAGGGAAATGACCACTGTGGCCAAACCTTTCTCTCTCAGCAAATCAAACCTAGTGGAAAATGAAGACAACATATTATACTCAAAAACTGCATTTACAGTATATCTGAATTGTATTTGTGAAATTTTTAGAAAACTTTTAAAAATATGACTTAGTTAAACACTCTTATTTTTCGAGTTCTATGAGGGAAATGACCACTGTGGCCAAACCCTTCTTCCTCAGCGAATTAAACCTAGTAAAAAACGAAGACAACAAATTATACTAAAAAACTGTATTTACAGTATATCTGAATTGTATTTGTGAAATTTTTTAGAAAACTTTTAAAAATATGACTTAGTAAAACACTCTTATTTTTCGAGTTCTATGAGGGAAATGACCACTGTGGCCAAACCTTTCTCTCTCAGCAAATCAAACCTAGTGGAAAATAAAGACAACATATTATACTCAAAAACTGCAATTACAGTATATCTAAAGTGTATTTGTGAAATTTTTTAGAAAACTTTTAAAAATATGACTTAGTAAAACACTCTTATTTTTTGAGTTCTATGAGGAAAATGACCACTGTGGCCAAACCTTTCTCTCTCAGCAAATCAAACCTAGTGGAAAATAAAGACAACATATTATACTCAAAAACTGCATTTACAGTATATCTAAAGTGTATTTGTGAAATTTTTTAGAAAACTTTTAAAAATATGACTTAGTAAAACACTCTTATTTTTTGAGTTCTATGAGGAAAATGACCACTGTGGCCAAACCCTTCTTTCTCAGCAAATCAAGCCTAGTGGAAGATGAAGACAACAAATCATACTAAAAAACTGCATTTACAGTATATCCGAATTGTATTTGTGCCATTTTTAAGAAAACTTTTAAAAATATGACTTAGTAAAACACTATTATTTTTCGAGTTCTATAAGGTAAATGACCACTGTGGCCAAACTCTGCTTTCCCAGCAAATCAAGCCTAGTGATAAGTGAAGACATCAAATTATGCTATAAAACTGCGTTTACAGTATATCTAAATTGTATTTGTGAAATTTTTTAGAAAACTTTTAAAAATATGACTTAGTAAAACACTCTTATTTTTCGAGTTCTATGAGGTAAATGACCACTGTGGCCAAATCCTTTTTTCTCAGCAAATCAAACCTAGTGGGAAATAAAGACAACAAATTATGCTAAAAAACTGCATTTGCAGTATATCTGAATTGTATTTGTGAAATTTTTAGAAAACTTTTAAAAATATGACTTAGTTAAACACTCTTATTTTTCGAGTTCTATGAGGGAAATGACCACTGTGGCCAAACCCTTTTTTCTCAGCAAATCAAACCTAGTGGGAAATGAAGACAACAAACTATACTAAAAAACTGCATTTACAGTATATCTGAAGTGTATTTGTGAAATTTTTTAGAAAACTTTTAAAAATATGACTTAGTTAAACACTCTTATTTTTCGAGTTCTATGAGGGAAATGACCACTGTGGCCAAACCCTTCATTCTCAGCGAATCAAACCTAGTGAAAAATGAAGACAATAAATCATACTAAAAAACTGCTTTAACAGTATATCTGAATTGTATTTGTGAAATTTTTAGAAAACTTTTAAAAATATGACTTAGTTAAACACTCTTATTTTTCGAGTCCTATGAGGGAAATGACCACTGTGGCCAAACCCTTTTTTCTCAGCAAATCAAACCTAGTGGGAAATGAAGACAACAAACCATACTAAAAAATTGCGTTTACAGTATATCTGAATTGTATTTGTGAAATTTTTTAGAAAACTTTTAAAAATATGACTTAGTAAAACACTCTTATTTTTCGAGTTCTATGAGGGAAATGGCCACTGTGGCTAAATCTTTCTTTCTCAGTGAATCAAACCTAGTGAGAAATGAAGACAATAAATTATGCTAAAAAACTGCATTTGCAGTATATCTGAATTGTATTTGTGAATTTTTTTAGAAAACTTTTAAAAATATGACTTAGTAAAACACTCTTATTTTTCGAGTTCTATGGGGCAAATGAACACTGGGGCCAAACCCTGCTGCCCCAGCAAATCAAAGCTAGTGGAAAGTGAAGACAACAAACCATGCTAAAAAACTGCATTTACAGTATATCTAAAGTGTATTTGTGAAATTTTTTAGAAAACTTTTAAAAATATGACTTAGTAAAACACTCTTATTTTTTGAGTTCTATGAGGAAAATGACCACTGTGGCCAAACCCTTCTTTCTCAGCAAATCAAGCCTAGTGAAAGATGAAGACAACAAATCATACTAAAAAACTGCATTTACAGTATATCCGAATTGTATTTGTGCCATTTTTAAGAAAACTTTTAAAAATATGACTTAGTAAAACACTATTATTTTTCGAGTTCTATGAGGTAAATGACCACTGTGGCCAAACTCTGCTTTCCCAGCAAATCAAGCCTAGTGATAAGTGAAGACAACAAATTATGCTATAAAACTGCGTTTACAGTATATCTAAATTGTATTTGTGAAATTTTTTAGAAAACTTTTAAAAATATGACTTAGTAAAACACTCTTATTTTTCGAGTTCTATGAGGTAAATGACCACTGTGGCCAAATCCTTTTTTCTCAGCAAATCAAACCTAGTGGGAAATAAAGACAACAAATTATGCTAAAAAACTGCATTTGCAGTATATCTGAATTGTATTTGTGAAATTTTTAGAAAACTTTTAAAAATATGACTTAGTTAAACACTCTTATTTTTCGAGTTCTATGAGGGAAATGACCACTGTGGCCAAACCCTTTTTTCTCAGCAAATCAAACCTAGTGGGAAATGAAGACAACAAACTATACTAAAAAACTGCATTTACAGTATATCTGAAGTGTATTTGTGAAATTTTTTAGAAAACTTTTAAAAATATGACTTAGTTAAACACTCTTATTTTTCGAGTTCTATGAGGGAAATGACCACTGTGGCCAAACCCTTCATTCTCAGCGAATCAAACCTAGTGAAAAATGAAGACAATAAATCATACTAAAAAACTGCTTTAACAGTATATCTGAATTGTATTTGTGAAATTTTTAGAAAACTTTTAAAAATATGACTTAGTTAAACACTCTTATTTTTCGAGTCCTATGAGGGAAATGACCACTGTGGCCAAACCCTTTTTTCTCAGCAAATCAAACCTAGTGGGAAATGAAGACAACAAACCATACTAAAAAATTGCGTTTACAGTATATCTGAATTGTATTTGTGAAATTTTTTAGAAAACTTTTAAAAATATGACTTAGTAAAACACTCTTATTTTTCGAGTTCTATGAGGGAAATGGCCACTGTGGCTAAATCTTTCTTTCTCAGTGAATCAAACCTAGTGAGAAATGAAGACAATAAATTATGCTAAAAAACTGCATTTGCAGTATATCTGAATTGTATTTGTGAATTTTTTTAGAAAACTTTTAAAAATATGACTTAGTAAAACACTCTTATTTTTCGAGTTCTATGGGGCAAATGAACACTGGGGCCAAACCCTGCTGCCCCAGCAAATCAAAGCTAGTGGAAAGTGAAGACAACAAACCATGCTAAAAAACTGCATTTACAGTATATCTAAAGTGTATTTGTGAAATTTTTTAGAAAACTTTTAAAAATATGACTTAGTAAAACACTCTTATTTTTTGAGTTCTATGAGGAAAATGACCACTGTGGCCAAACCCTTCTTTCTCAGCAAATCAAGCCTAGTGAAAGATGAAGACAACAAATCATACTAAAAAACTGCATTTACAGTATATCCGAATTGTATTTGTGCCATTTTTAAGAAAACTTTTAAAAATATGACTTAGTAAAACACTATTATTTTTCGAGTTCTATGAGGTAAATGACCACTGTGGCCAAACTCTGCTTTCCCAGCAAATCAAGCCTAGTGATAAGTGAAGACAACAAATTATGCTATAAAACTGCGTTTACAGTATATCTAAATTGTATTTGTGAAATTTTTTAGAAAACTTTTAAAAATATGACTTAGTAAAACACTCTTATTTTTCGAGTTCTATGAGGTAAATGACCACTGTGGCCAAATCCTTTTTTCTCAGCAAATCAAACCTAGTGGGAAATAAAGACAACAAATTATGCTAAAAAACTGCATTTGCAGTATATCTGAATTGTATTTGTGAAATTTTTAGAAAACTTTTAAAAATATGACTTAGTTAAACACTCTTATTTTTCGAGTTCTATGAGGGAAATGACCACTGTGGCCAAACCCTTTTTTCTCAGCAAATCAAACCTAGTGGGAAATGAAGACAACAAACTATACTAAAAAACTGCATTTACAGTATATCTGAAGTGTATTTGTGAAATTTTTTAGAAAACTTTTAAAAATATGACTTAGTAAAACACTCTTATTTTTCGAGTTCTATGAGGGAAATGACCACTGTGGCCAAACCCTTCCTTCTCAGCGAATCAAACCTAGTGAAAAATGAAGACAATAAATCATACTAAAAAACTGCTTTAACAGTATATCTGAATTGTATTTGTGAAATTTTTAGAAAACTTTTAAAAATATGACTTAGTTAAACACTCTTATTTTTCGAGTCCTATGAGGGAAATGACCACTGTGGCCAAACCCTTTTTTCTCAGCAAATCAAATCTAGTGGGAAATGAAGACAACAAACCATACTAAAAAATTGCGTTTACAGTATATCTGAATTGTATTTGTGAAATTTTTTAGAAAACTTTTAAAAATATGACTTAGTAAAACACTCTTATTTTTCGAGTTCTATGAGGGAAATGACCACTGTGGCTAAATCTTTCTTTCTCAGTGAATCAAACCTAGTGAGAAATGAAGACAATAAATTATGCTAAAAAACTGCATTTGCAGTATATCTGAATTGTATTTGTGAATTTTTTTAGAAAACTTTTAAAAATATGACTTAGTAAAACACTCTTATTTTTCGAGTTCTATGGGGCAAATGAACACTGGGGCCAAACCCTGCTGCCCCAGCAAATCAAAGCTAGTGGAAAGTGAAGACAACAAACCATGCTAAAAAACTGCATTTACAGTATATCTGAATTGTATTTGTGAAATTTTTAGAAACTTTTAAAAATATGACTTATTTAAACACTCTTATTTTTCGAGTTCTATGAGGGAAATGACCACTGTGGCTAAATCTTTCTTTCTCAGTGAATCAGAGCTAGTGGAAAGTGAAGACAACAAACCATGCTAAAAAACTGCATTTACAGTATATCTGAATTGTATTTGTGAAATTTTTAGAAAACTTTTAAAAATATGACTTAGTTAAACACTCTTATTTTTCGAGTTCTATGAGGGAAATGTTCACTGTGGCCAAACCCTTCTTCCTCAGCGAATTAAACCTAGTAAAAAACGAAGACAACAAATTATACTAAAAAACTGTATTTACAGTATATCTGAATTGTATTTGTGAAATTTTTTAGAAAACTTTTAAAAATATGACTTAGTAAAACACTCTTATTTTTCGAGTTCTATGAGGGAAATGACCACTGTGGCCAAACCTTTCTCTCTCAGCAAATCAAACCTAGTGGAAAATGAAGACAACATATTATACTCAAAAACTGCATTTACAGTATATCTAAAGTGTATTTGTGAAATTTTTTAGAAAACTTTTAAAAATATGACTTAGTAAAACACTCTTATTTTTTGAGTTCTATGAGGAAAATGACCACTGTGGCCAAACCCTTCTTTCTCAGCAAATCAAGCCTAGTGAAAGATGAAGACAACAAATCATACTAAAAAACTGCATTTACAGTATATCCGAATTGTATTTGTGCCATTTTTAAGAAAACTTTTAAAAATATGACTTAGTAAAACACTATTATTTTTCGAGTTCTATGAGGTAAATGACCACTGTGGCCAAACTCTGCTTTCCCAGCAAATCAAGCCTAGTGATAAGTGAAGACAACAAATTATGCTATAAAACTGCGTTTACAGTATATCTAAATTGTATTTGTGAAATTTTTTAGAAAACTTTTAAAAATATGACTTAGTAAAACACTCTTATTTTTCGAGTTCTATGAGGTAAATGACCACTGTGGCCAAATCCTTTTTTCTCAGCAAATCAAACCTAGTGGGAAATAAAGACAACAAATTATGCTAAAAAACTGCATTTGCAGTATATCTGAATTGTATTTGTGAAATTTTTAGAAAACTTTTAAAAATATGACTTAGTTAAACACTCTTATTTTTCGAGTTCTATGAGGGAAATGACCACTGTGGCCAAACCCTTTTTTCTCAGCAAATCAAGCCTAGTGGGAAATGAAGACAACAAACTATACTAAAAAACTGCATTTACAGTATATCTGAAGTGTATTTGTGAAATTTTTTAGAAAACTTTTAAAAATATGACTTAGTAAAACACTCTTATTTTTCGAGTTCTATGAGGGAAATGACCACTGTGGCCAAACCCTTCCTTCTCAGCGAATCAAACCTAGTGAAAAATGAAGACAATAAATCATACTAAAAAACTGCTTTAACAGTATATCTGAATTGTATTTGTGAAATTTTTAGAAAACTTTTAAAAATATGACTTAGTTAAACACTCTTATTTTTCGAGTCCTATGAGGGAAATGGCCACTGTGGCCAAACCCTTTTTTCTCAGCAAATCAAACCTAGTGGGAAATGAAGACAACAAACCATACTAAAAAATTGCGTTTACAGTATATCTGAATTGTATTTGTGAAATTTTTTAGAAAACTTTTAAAAATATGACTTAGTAAAACACTCTTATTTTTCGAGTTCTATGAGGGAAATGACCACTGTGGCTAAATCTTTCTTTCTCAGTGAATCAAACCTAGTGAGAAATGAAGACAATAAATCATGCTAAAAAACTGCATTTGCAGTATATCTGAATTGTATTTGTGAAATTTTTAGAAAACTTTTAAAAATATGACTTAGTTAAACACTCTTATTTTTCGAGTTCTATGAGCGAAATGACCACTGTGGCCAAACCCTTCTTCCGCAGCGAATTAAACCTAGTGGAAAATGAAGACAACAAATCATGCTAAAAAACTGCATTTACAGTATATCTGAATTGTATTTGTGAATTTTTTTAGAAAACTTTTAAAAATATGACTTAGTAAAACACTCTTATTTTTCGAGTTCTATGAGGCAAATGACCACTGGGGCCAAACCCTGCTGCCCCAGCAAATCAAAGCTAGTGGAAAGTGAAGACAACAAACCATGCTAAAAAACTGCATTTACAGTATATCTGAATTGTATTTGTGAAATTTTTAGAAACTTTTAAAAATATGACTTATTTAAACACTCTTATTTTTAGAGTTCTATGAGGGAAATGACCACTGTGGCTAAATCTTTCTTTCTCAGTGAATCAGAGCTAGTGGAAAGTGAAGACAACAAACCATGCTAAAAAACTGCATTTACAGTATATCTGAATTGTATTTGTGAAATTTTTAGAAAACTTTTAAAAATAGGACTTAGTTAAACACTCTTATTTTTCGAGTTCTATGAGGGAAATGACCACTGTGGCCAAACCCTTCTTCCTCAGCGAATTAAACCTAGTAAAAAACGAAGACAACAAATTATACTAAAAAACTGTATTTACAGTATATCTGAATTGTATTTGTGAAATTTTTTAGAAAACTTTTAAAATAATGACTTAGTAAAACACTCTTATTTTTCGAGTTCTATGAGGGAAATGACCACTGTGGCCAAACCTTTCTCTCTCAGCAAATCAAACCTAGTGGAAAATGAAGACAACATATTATACTCAAAAACTGCATTTACAGTATATCTAAAGTGTATTTGTGAAATTTTTTAGAAAACTTTTAAAAATATGACTTAGTAAAACACTCTTATTTTTTGAGTTCTATGAGGAAAATTACCACTGTGGCCAAACCCTTCTTTCTCAGCAAATCAAGCCTAGTGGAAGATGAAGACAACAAATCATACTAAAAAACTGCATTTACAGTATATCCCAATTGTATTTGTGAAATTTTTTAGAAAACTTTTAAAAATATGACTTAGTAAAACACTCTTATTTTTCGAGTTCTATGAGGGAAATGACCACTGTGGCCAAACTCTGCTTTCCCAGCAAATCAAGTCTAGTGATAAGTAAAGACAACAAATTATGCTATAAAACTGCTTTTACAGTATATCTAAATTGTATTTGTGAAATTTTTTAGAAAACTTTTAAAAATATGACTTAGTAAAACACTCTTATTTTTCGAGTTCTATGAGGTAAATGACCACTGTGGCCAAATCCTTTCTTCTCAGCAAATCAAACCTAGTGGGAAATAAAGACAACAAATCATGCTAAAAAACTGCATTTGCAGTATATCTGAATTGTATTTGTGAAATTTTTAGAAAACTTTTGAAAATATGACTTAGTTAAACACTCTTATTTTTCGAGTTCTCTGAGGGAAATGACCACTGTGGCCAAACCCTTTTTTCTCAGCAAATCAAACCTAGTGGGAAATGAAGACAACAAACTATACTAAAAAACTGCATTTACAGTATATCTGAAGTGTATTTGTGAAATTTTTTAGAAAACTTTTAAAAATATGACTTAGTAAAACACTCTTATTTTTCGAGTTCTATGAGGGAAATGACCACTGTGGCCAAACCCTTCTTTCTCAGCGAATCAAACCTAGTGAAAAATGAAGACAATAAATCATACTAAAAAACTGCTTTAACAGTATATCTGAATTGTATTTGTGAAATTTTTAGAAAACTTTTAAAAATATGACTTAGTTAAACACTCTTATTTTTCGAGTCCTATGAGGGAAATGACCACTGTGGCCAAACCCTTTTTTCTCAGCAAATCAAACCTAGTGGGAAATGAAGACAACAAACCATACTAAAAAATTGCGTTTACAGTATATCTGAATTGTATTTGTGAAATTTTTTAGAAAACTTTTAAAAATATGACTTAGTAAAACACTCTTATTTTTCGAGTTCTATGAGGGAAATGACCACTGTGGCTAAATCTTTCTTTCTCAGTGAATCAAACCTAGTGAGAAATGAAGACAATAAATCATGCTAAAAAACTGCATTTGCAGTATATCTGAATTGTATTTGTGAAATTTTTAGAAAACTTTTAAAAATATGACTTAGTAAAACACTATTATTTTTCGAGTTCTATGAGGTAAATGACCACTGTGGCCAAACTCTGCTTTCCCAGCAAATCAAGCCTAGTGATAAGTAAAGACAACAAATAATGCTATAAAACTGCGTTTACAGTATATCTAAATTGTATTTGTGAAATTTTTTAGAAAACTTTTAAAAATATGACTTAGTAAAACACTCTTATTTTTCGAGTTCTATGAGGTAAATGACCGCTGTGGCCAAATCCTTTTTTCTCAGCAAATCAAACCTAGTGCGAAATAAAGACAACAAATTATGCTAAAAAACTGCATTTGCAGTATATCTGAATTGTATTTGTGAAATTTTTAGAAAACTTTTAAAAATATGACTTAGTTAAACACTCTTATTTTTCGAGTTCTATGAGGGAAATGACCACTGTGGCCAAACCCTTTTTTCTCAGCAAATCAAACCTAGTGAAAAATGAAGACAACAAACTATACTAAAAAACTGCATTTACAGTATATCTGAAAAGTGTTTGTGAAATTTTTTAGAAAACTTTTAAAAATATGACTTAGTAAAACACTCTTATTTTTCGAGTTCTATGAGGGAAATGACCACTGTGGCCAAACCCTTCTTTCTCAGCGAATCGAACCTAGTGAAAAATGAAGACAATAAATCATACTAAAAAACTGCTTTAACAGTATATCTGAATTGTATTTGTGAAATTTTTAGAAAACTTTTAAAAATATGACTTAGTTAAACACTCTTATTTTTCGAGTCCTATGAGGGAAATGACCACTGTGGCCAAACCCTTTTTTCTCAGCAAATCAAACCTAGTGGGAAATGAAGACAACATATCATACTAAAAAACTGCATTCACAAGATATCTGAATTGTATTTGTGAAATTTTTTAGAAAACTTTTAAAAATATGACTTAGTAAAACACTCTTATTTTTCGAGTTCTATGAGGGAAATGACCACTGTGGCTAAATCTTTCTTTCTCAGTGAATCAAACCTAGTGAGAAATGCAGACAATAAATCATGCTAAAAAACTGCATTTGCAGTATATCTGAATTGTATTTGTGAAATTTTTAGAAAACTTTTAAAAATATGACTTAGTTAAACACTCTTATTTTTCGAGTTCTATGAGCGAAATGACCACTGTGGCCAAACCCTTCTACCACAGCGAATTAAACCTAGTGGAAAATGAAGACAACAAATCATGCTAAAAAACTGCATTTACAGTATATCTGAATTGTGTTTGTGAATTTTTTTAGAAAACTTTTAAAAATATGACTTAGTAAAACACTCTTATTTTTCGAGTTCTATGAGGGAAATGACCACTGTAGCCAAACCTTTCTTTCTCAGCGAATCAAACGTAGTGGAAAATGAAGACAACATATCATACTAAAAAACTGCATTCACAAGATATCTGAAGTGTATTTGTGAAATTTTTTAGAAAACTTTTAAAAATATGACTTAGTAAAACACTCTTATTTTTTGAGTTCTATGAGGAAAATGACCACTGTGGCCAAACCCTTCTTTCTCAGCGAATCAAACCTAGTGAAAAATTAAGACAACAAATTATACTAAAAACTGCATTTACAGTATGTCTCAATTGTATTTGTGAAATTTTTTAGAAAACTTTTAAAAATATGACTTAGTAAAACACTCTTACTTTTCGAGTTCTATGAGGGAAATGACCACTGTGGCTAAATCTTTCTTTCTCAGTGAATCAAACCTAGTGGGAAATGAAGACAATAAATCATGCTAAAAAACCGCATTTGCAGTATATCTGAATTGTATTTGTGAAATTTTTAGAAAACTTTTAAAAATATGACTTAGTTAAACACTCTTATTTTTCGAGTTCTATGAGGGAAATGACCACTGTGGCCAAACCCTTCTTCCTCAGCGAATTAAACCTAGTGGAAAAGGAAGACAAGAAATCATACTAAAAAACTGCATTCACAAGATATCTGAAGTGTATTTGTGAAATTTTTTAGAAAACTTTTAAAAATATGACTTAGTAAAACACTCTTATTTTTTTAGTTCTATGAGGAAAATGACCACTGTGGCCAAACCCTTCTTTCTCAGCGAATCAAACCTAGTGAAAAATGAAGACAATAAATCATACTAAAAAACTGCATTAACAGTATATCTGAATTGTATTTGTGACATTTTTGAGAAAACTTTTAAAAATATGACTTAGTAAAACACTCTTATTTTTCGAGTTCTATGAGGCAAATGATCACTGGGGCCAAACCCTGCTTCCCCAGCAAATCAAAGCAAGTGGGAAGTGAAGACAACAAACCATGCTAAAAAACTGCATTTACAGTATATCTGAATTGTATTTGTGAAATTTTTAGAAAACTTTTAAAAATTTGACTTAGTTAAACAATCTTATTTTTCGAGTTCTATGAGGGAAATGACAACTGTGGCCAAACCCTTCTTCCTCAGCGAATTAAACCTAGTGAAAAACGAAGACAACAAATTATACTCAATAACTGCATTTACAGTATATCTGAATTGTATTTGTGAAATTTTTTAGAAAACTTTTAAAAATATGACTTAGTAAAACACTCTTATTTTTCGAGTTCTATGAGGGAAATGACCACTGTGGCCAAACCTTTCTCTCTCAGCAAATCAAACCTAGTGGAAAATGAAGACAACATATTATACTCAAAAACTGCATTTACAGTATATCTAAAGTGTATTTGTGAAATTTTTTTAGAAAACTTTTAAAAATATGACTTAGTAAAACACTCTTATTTTTTGAGTTCTATGAGGAAAATGACCACTGTGGCCAAACCCTTCTTTCTCAGCGAATCAGACCTAGTGAAAAATTAAGACAACAAATCATACTAAAACTGCATTTACAGTATGTCTCAATTGTATTTGTGAAATTTTTTAGAAAACTTTTAAAAATATGACTTAGTAAAACACTCTTATTTTTCGAGTTCTATGAGGCAAATGACCACTGGGGCCAAACCCTGCTTCCCCAGCAAATCAAAGCTAGTGGAAAGTGAAGACAACAAACCATGCTAAAAAACTGCATTTACAGTATATCTGAATTGTATTTGTGAAATTTTTTAGAAAACTTTTAAAAATATGACTTAGTAAAACACTCTTATTTTTCGAGTTCTATGAGGGAAATGACCACTGTGGCTAAATCTTTCTTTCTCAGTGAATCAAACCTAGTGGGAAATAAAGACAATAAATTATGCTAAAAAACCGCATTTGCAGTATATCTGAATTGTATTTGTGAAATTTTTAGAAAACTTTTAAAAATATGACTTAGTTAAACACTCTTATTTTTCGAGTTCTATGAGGGAAATGACCACTGTAGCCAAACCTTTCTTTCTCAGCGAATCAAACGTAGTGGAAAATGAAGACAACATATCATACTAAAAAACTGCATTCACAAGATATCTGAAGTGTATTTGTGAAATTTTTTAGAAAACTTTTAAAAATATGACTTAGTAAAACACTCTTATTTTTTGAGTTCTATGAGGAAAATGACCACTGTGGCCAAACCCTTCTTTCTCAGCGAATCAAACCTAGTGAGAAATGAAGACAATAAATCATACTAAAAAACTGCATTAACAGTATATCTGAATTGTATTTGTGACATTTTTGAGAAAACTTTTAAAAATATGACTTAGTAAAACACTCTTATTTTTCGAGTTCTATGAGGCAAATGACCTCTGGGGCCAAACCCTGCTTCCCCAGCAAATCAAAGCACGTGGGAAGTGAAGACAACAAACCATGCTAAAAAACTGCATTTACAGTATATCTGAATTGTATTTGTGAAATTTTTAGAAAACTTTTAAAAATTTGACTTAGTTAAACAATCTTATTTTTCGAGTTCTATAAGGGAAATGACAACTGTGGCCAAACCCTTCTTCCTTAGCGAATTAAACCTAGTGAAAAACAAAGACAACAAATTATACTAAAAAACTGCATTTACAGTATATTTGAATTGTATTTGTGAAATTTTTTAGAAAACTTTTAAAAATATGACTTAGTAAAACACTCTTATTTTTCGAGTTCTTTGAGGGAAATGACCACTGTGGCCAAACCTTTCTCTATCAGCAAATCAAACCTAGTGGAAAATGAAGACAACATATTATACTCAAAAACTGCATTTACAGTATATCTAAAGTGTATTTGTGAAATTTTTTAGAAAACTTTTAAAAATATGACTTAGTAAAACACTCTTATTTTTTGAGTTCTATGAGGAAAATGACCACTGTTGCCAAACCCTTCTTTCTCAGCGAACCACACCTAGTGGAGGATAAAGACAACAAATCATACTAAAAAACTGCATTTACAGTATATCCGAATTGTATTTGTGCCATTTTTGAGAAAACTTTTAAAAATATGACTTAGTAAAACACTCTTATTTTTCGAGTTCTATGAGGGAAATGACCACTGTGGCCAAACCTTTCTCTCTCAGCAAATCAAACTTAGTGGAAAATGAAGACAACATATTATACTCAAAAACTGCATTTACAGTATATCTGAATTGTATTTGTGAAATTTTTTAGAAAACTTTTAAAAATATGACTTAGTAAAACACTCTTATTTTTCGAGTTCTATGAGGGAAATGACCACTGTGGCCAAACCTTTCTCTCTCAGCAAATCAAACCTAGTGGAAAATGAAGACAACATATTATACTCAAAAACTGCATTTACAGTATATCTAAAGTGTATTTGTGAAATTTTTTTAGAAAACTTTTAAAAATATGACTTAGTAAAACACTCTTATTTTTTGAGTTCTATGAGGAAAATGACCACTGTGGCCAAACCCTTCTTTCTTAGCGAATCACACCTAGTGGAGGATGAAGACAACAAATCATACTAAAAAACTGCATTTACAGTATATCTGAATTGTATTTGTGAAATTTTTAGAAAACTTTTAAAAATTTGACTTAGTTAAACAATCTTATTTTTCGAGTTCTATGAGGGAAATGACAACTGTGGCCAAACCCTTCTTCCTCAGCGAATTAAACCTAGTGAAAAACGAAGACAACAAGTTATACTCAATAACTGCATTTACAGTATATCTGAATTGTATTTGTGAAATTTTTTAGAAAACTTTTAAAAATATGACTTAGTAAAACACTCTTATTTTTCGAGTTCTATGAGGGAAATGACCACTGTGGCCAAACCTTTCTCTCTCAGCAAATCAAACCTAGTGGAAAATGAAGACAACATATTATACTCAAAAACTGCATTTACAGTATATCTAAAGTGTATTTGTGAAATTTTTTTAGAAAACTTTTAAAAATATGACTTAGTAAAACACTCTTATTTTTTGAGTTCTATGAGGAAAATGACCACTGTGGCCAAACCCTTCTTTCTCAGCGAATCAGACCTAGTGAAAAATTAAGACAACAAATCATACTAAAACTGCATTTACAGTATGTCTCAATTGTATTTGTGAAATTTTTTAGAAAACTTTTAAAAATATGACTTAGTAAAACACTCTTATTTTTCGAGTTCTATGAGGCAAATGACCACTGGGGCCAAACCCTGCTTCCCCAGCAAATCAAAGCTAGTGGAAAGTGAAGACAACAAACCATGCTAAAAAACTGCATTTACAGTATATCTGAATTGTATTTGTGAAATTTTTTAGAAAACTTTTAAAAATATGACTTAGTAAAACACTCTTATTTTTCGAGTTCTATGAGGGAAATGACCACTGTGGCTAAATCTTTCTTTCTCAGTGAATCAAACCTTGTGGGAAATAAAGACAATAAATTATGCTAAAAAACCGCATTTGCAGTATATCTGAATTGTATTTGTGAAATTTTTAGAAAACTTTTAAAAATATGACTTAGTTAAACACTCTTATTTTTCGAGTTCTATGAGGGAAATGACCACTGTAGCCAAACCTTTCTTTCTCAGCGAATCAAACGTAGTGGAAAATGAAGACAACATATCATACTAAAAAACTGCATTCACAAGATATCAGAAGTGTATTTGTGAAATTTTTTAGAAAACTTTTAAAAATATGACTTAGTAAAACACTCTTATTTTTTGAGTTCTATGAGGAAAATGACCACTGTGGCCAAACCCTTCTTTCTCAGCGAATCAAACCTAGTGAAAAATGAAGACAATAAATCATACTAAAAAACTGCATTAACAGTATATCTGAATTGTATTTGTGACATTTTTGAGAAAACTTTTAAAAATATGACTTAGTAAAACACTCTTATTTTTCGAGTTCTATGAGGCAAATGACCTCTGGGGCCAAACCCTGCTTCCCCAGCAAATCAAAGCACGTGGGAAGTGAAGACAACAAACCATGCTAAAAAACTGCATTTACAGTATATCTGAATTGTATTTGTGAAATTTTTAGAAAACTTTTAAAAATTTGACTTAGTTAAACAATCTTATTTTTCGAGTTCTATAAGGGAAATGACAACTGTGGCCAAACCCTTCTTCCTCAGCGAATTAAACCTAGTGAAAAACGAAGACAACAAATTATACTAAAAAACTGCATTTACAGTATATTTGAATTGTATTTGTGAAATTTTTTAGAAAACTTTTAAAAATATGACTTAGTAAAACACTCTTATTTTTCGAGTTCTATGAGGGAAATGACCACTGTGGCCAAACCTTTCTCTATCAGCAAATCAAACCTAGTGGAAAATGAAGACAACATATTATACTCAAAAACTGCATTTACAGTATATCTAAAGTGTATTTGTGAAATTTTTTAGAAAACTTTTAAAAATATGACTTAGTAAAACACTCTTATTTTTTGAGTTCTATGAGGAAAATGACCACTGTGGCCAAACCCTTCTTTCTCAGCGAATCACACCTAGTGGAGGATGAAGACAACAAATCATACTAAAAAACTGCATTTACAGTATATCCGAATTGTATTTGTGCCATTTTTGAGAAAACTTTTAAAAATATGACTTAGTAAAACACTATTATTTTTCGAGTTCTATGAGGCAAATGACCACTGTGGCCAAACTCTGCTTTCCCAGCAAATCAAGCCTCGTGATAAGTGAAGACAACAAATTATGCTATAAAACTGCGTTTACGGTATATCTAAATTGTATTTGTGAAATTTTTTAGAAAACTTTTAAAAATATGACTTAGTAAAACACTCTTATTTTTCGAGTTCTATGAGGGAAATGACCACTGTGGCTAAATCTTTCTTTCTCAGTGAATCAAACCTAGTGGGAAATGAAGACAATAAATCATGCTAAAAAACCGCATTTGCAGTATATCTGAATTGTATTTGTGAAATTTTTAGAAAACTTTTAAAAATATGACTTAGTTAAACACTCTTATTTTTCGAGTTCTATGAGGGAAATGATCACTGTGGCCAAACCCTTCTTCCTCAGCGAATTAAACCTAGTGAAAAAGGAAGACAACAAATCATGCTAAAAAACTGCATTTACAGTATATCTGAATTGTATTTGTGAATTTTTTTAGAAAACTTTTAAAAATATGACTTAGTAAAACACTCTTATTTTTCGAGTTCTATGAGGGAAATGACCACTGTAGCCAAACCTTTCTTTCTCAGCGAATCAAACGTAGTGAAAAATGAAGACAACATATCATACTAAAAAACTGCATTCACAAGATATCTGAAGTGTATTTGTGAAATTTTTTAGAAAACTTTTAAAAATATGACTTAGTAAAACACTCTTATTTTTTGAGTTCTATGAGGAAAATGACCACTGTGGCCAAACCCTTCTTTCTCAGCGAATCAAACCTAGTGAAAAATTAAGACAACAAATCATACTAAAAACTGCATTTACAGTATGTCTCAATTGTATTTGTGAAATTTTTTAGAAAACTTTTAAAAATATGACTTAGTAAAACACTCTTATTTTTCGAGTTCTATGAGGCAAATGACCACTGGGGCCAAACCCTGCTTCCCCAGCAAATCAAACCTAGTGGGAAATGAAGACAATAAATCATGCTAAAAAACCGCATTTGCAGTATATCTGAATTGTATTTGTGAAATTTTTAGAAAACTTTTAAAAATATGACTTAGTTAAACACTCTTATTTTTCGAGTTCTATGAGGGAAATGACCACTGTGGCCAAACCCTTCTTCCTCAGCGAATTAAACCTAGTGGAAAAGGAAGACAAGAAATCATACTAAAAAACTGCATTTAGAGTATATCTGAATTGTATTTGTGAATTTTTTTAGAAAACTTTTAAAAATATGACTTAGTAAAACACTCTTATTTTTCGAGTTCTATGAGGGAAATGACCACTGTAGCCAAACCTTTCTTTCTCAGCGAATCAAGCGTAGTGGAAAATGAAGACAACATATCATACTAAACAACTGCATTCACAAGATATCTGAAGTGTATTTGTGAAATTTTTTAGAAAACTTTTAAAAATATGACTTAGTAAAACACTCTTATTTTTTGAGTTCTATGAGGAAAATGACCACTGTGGCCAAACCCTTCTTTCTCATCGAATCAAACCTAGTGAAAAATTAAGAAAACAAATCATACTAAAAAACTGCATTTACAGTATGTCTCAATTGTATTTGTGAAATTTTTTAGAAAACTTTTAAAAATATGACTTAGTAAAACACTCTTATTTTTCGAGTTCTATGAGGCAAATGACCACTGGGGCCAAACCCTGCTTCCCCAGCAAATCCAAGCAAGTGGAAAGTGAAGACAACAAACCATGCTAAAAAACTGCATTTACAGTATATCTGAATTGTATTTGTGAAATTTTTTAGAAAACTTTTAAAAATATGACTTAGTAAAACACTCTTATTTTTCGAGTTCTATGAGGGAAATGACCACTGTGGCCAAACCTTTCTCTCTCAGCAAATCAAACCTAGTGGAAAATGAAGACAACATATTATACTCAAAAACTGCATTTACAGTATATCTAAAGTGTATTTGTGAAATTTTTTAGAAAACTTTTAAAAATATGACTTAGTAAAACACTCTTATTTTTCGAGTTCTATGAGGGAAATGACCACTGTGGCTAAATCTTTCTTTCCCAGTGAATCAAACCTAGTGGGAAATAAAGACAATAAATTATGCTAAAAAACCGCATTTGCAGTATATCTGAATTGTATTTGTGAAATTTTTAGAAAACTTTTAAAAATATGACTTAGTTAAACACTCTTATTTTTCGAGTTCTATGAGGGAAATGACCACTGTAGCCAAACCTTTCTTTCTCAGCGAATCAAACGTAGTGGAAAATGAAGACAACATATCATACTAAAAAACTGCATTCACAAGATATCTGAAGTGTATTTGTGAAATTTTTTAGAAAACTTTTAAAAATATGACTTAGTAAAACACTCTTATTTTTTGAGTTCTATGAGGAAAATGACCACTGTGGCCAAACCCTTCTTTCTCAGCGAATCAAACCTAGTGAGAAATAAAGACAATAAATCATACTAAAAAACTGCATTTACAGTATATCTGAATTGTATTTGTGAAATTTTTAGAAAACTTTTAAAAATTTGACTTAGTTAAACAATCTTATTTTTCGAGTTCTATAAGGGAAATGACAACTGTGGCCAAACCCTTCTTCCTCAGCGAATTAAACCTAGTGAAAAACGAAGACAACAAATTATACTAAAAAACTGCATTTACAGTATATTTGAATTGTATTTGTGAAATTTTTTAGAAAACTTTTAAAAATATGACTTAGTAAAACACTCTTATTTTTCGAGTTCTATGAGGGAAATGACCACTGTGGCCAAACCTTTCTCTATCAGCAAATCAAACCTAGTGGAAAATGAAGACAACATATTATACTCAAAAACTGCATTTACAGTATATCTAAAGTGTATTTGTGAAATTTTTTAGAAAACTTTTAAAAATATGACTTAGTAAAACACTCTTATTTTTTGAGTTCTATGAGGAAAATGACCACTGTGGCCAAACCCTTCTTTCTCAGCGAATCACACCTAGTGGAGGATGAAGACAACAAATCATACTAAAAAACTGCATTTACAGTATATCCGAATTGTATTTGTGCCATTTTTGAGAAAACTTTTAAAAATATGACTTAGTAAAACACTATTATTTTTCGAGTTCTATGAGGCAAATGACCACTGTGGCCAAACTCTGCTTTCCCAGCAAATCAAGCCTCGTGATAAGTGAAGACAACAAATTATGCTATAAAACTGCGTTTACGGTATATCTAAATTGTATTTGTGAAATTTTTTAGAAAACTTTTAAAAATATGACTTAGTAAAACACTCTTATTTTTCGAGTTCTATGAGGGAAATGACCACTGTGGCTAAATCTTTCTTTCTCAGTGAATCAAACCTAGTGGGAAATGAAGACAATAAATCATGCTAAAAAACCGCATTTGCAGTATATCTGAATTGTATTTGTGAAATTTTTAGAAAACTTTTAAAAATATGACTTAGTTAAACACTCTTATTTTTCGAGTTCTATGAGGGAAATGATCACTGTGGCCAAACCCTTCTTCCTCAGCGAATTAAACCTAGTGAAAAAGGAAGACAACAAATCATGCTAAAAAACTGCATTTACAGTATATCTGAATTGTATTTGTGAATTTTTTTAGAAAACTTTTAAAAATATGACTTAGTAAAACACTCTTATTTTTCGAGTTCTATGAGGGAAATGACCACTGTAGCCAAACCTTTCTTTCTCAGCGAATCAAACGTAGTGAAAAATGAAGACAACATATCATACTAAAAAACTGCATTCACAAGATATCTGAAGTGTATTTGTGAAATTTTTTAGAAAACTTTTAAAAATATGACTTAGTAAAACACTCTTATTTTTTGAGTTCTATGAGGAAAATGACCACTGTGGCCAAACCCTTCTTTCTCAGCGAATCAAACCTAGTGAAAAATTAAGACAACAAATCATACTAAAAACTGCATTTACAGTATGTCTCAATTGTATTTGTGAAATTTTTTAGAAAACTTTTAAAAATATGACTTAGTAAAACACTCTTATTTTTCGAGTTCTATGAGGCAAATGACCACTGGGGCCAAACCCTGCTTCCCCAGCAAATCAAACCTAGTGGGAAATGAAGACAATAAATCATGCTAAAAAACCGCATTTGCAGTATATCTGAATTGTATTTGTGAAATTTTTAGAAAACTTTTAAAAATATGACTTAGTTAAACACTCTTATTTTTCGAGTTCTATGAGGGAAATGACCACTGTGGCCAAACCCTTCTTCCTCAGCGAATTAAACCTAGTGGAAAAGGAAGACAAGAAATCATACTAAAAAACTGCATTTAGAGTATATCTGAATTGTATTTGTGAATTTTTTTAGAAAACTTTTAAAAATATGACTTAGTAAAACACTCTTATTTTTCGAGTTCTATGAGGGAAATGACCACTGTAGCCAAACCTTTCTTTCTCAGCGAATCAAACGTAGAGGAAAATGAAGACAACATATCATACTAAACAACTGCATTCACAAGATATCTGAAGTGTATTTGTGAAATTTTTTAGAAAACTTTTAAAAATATGACTTAGTAAAACACTCTTATTTTTTGAGTTCTATGAGGAAAATGACCACTGTGGCCAAACCCTTCTTTCTCATCGAATCAAACCTAGTGAAAAATTAAGAAAACAAATCATACTAAAAAACTGCATTTACAGTATGTCTCAATTGTATTTGTGAAATTTTTTAGAAAACTTTTAAAAATATGACTTAGTAAAACACTCTTATTTTTCGAGTTCTATGAGGCAAATGACCACTGGGGCCAAACCCTGCTTCCCCAGCAAATCCAAGCAAGTGGAAAGTGAAGACAACAAACCATGCTAAAAAACTGCATTTACAGTATATCTGAATTGTATTTGTGAAATTTTTTAGAAAACTTTTAAAAATATGACTTAGTAAAACACTCTTATTTTTCGAGTTCTATGAGGGAAATGACCACTGTGGCCAAACCTTTCTCTCTCAGCAAATCAAACCTAGTGGAAAATGAAGACAACATATTATACTCAAAAACTGCATTTACAGTATATCTAAAGTGTATTTGTGAAATTTTTTAGAAAACTTTTAAAAATATGACTTAGTAAAACACTCTTATTTTTCGAGTTCTATGAGGGAAATGACCACTGTGGCTAAATCTTTCTTTCCCAGTGAATCAAACCTAGTGGGAAATAAAGACAATAAATTATGCTAAAAAACCGCATTTGCAGTATATCTGAATTGTATTTGTGAAATTTTTAGAAAACTTTTAAAAATATGACTTAGTTAAACACTCTTATTTTTCGAGTTCTATGAGGGAAATGACCACTGTAGCCAAACCTTTCTTTCTCAGCGAATCAAACGTAGTGGAAAATGAAGACAACATATCATACTAAAAAACTGCATTCACAAGATATCTGAAGTGTATTTGTGAAATTTTTTAGAAAACTTTTAAAAATATGACTTAGTAAAACACTCTTATTTTTTGAGTTCTATGAGGAAAATGACCACTGTGGCCAAACCCTTCTTTCTCAGCGAATCAAACCTAGTGAGAAATAAAGACAATAAATCATACTAAAAAACTGCATTAACAGTATATCTGAATTGTATTTGTGACATTTTTGAGAAAACTTTTAAAAATATGACTTAGTAAAACACTCTTATTTTTCGAGTTCTATGAGGCAAATGACCTCTGGGGCCAAACCCTGCTTCCCCAGCAAATCAAAGCACGTGGGAAGTGAAGACAACAAACCATGCTAAAAAACTGCATTTACAGTATATCTGAATTGTATTTGTGAAATTTTTAGAAAACTTTTAAAAATTTGACTTAGTTAAACAATCTTATTTTTCGAGTTCTATAAGGGAAATGACAACTGTGGCCAAACCCTTCTTCCTCAGCGAATTAAACCTAGTGAAAAACAAAGACAACAAATTATACTAAAAAACTGCATTTACAGTATATTTGAATTGTATTTGTGAAATTTTTTAGAAAACTTTTAAAAATATGACTTAGTAAAACACTCTTATTTTTCGAGTTCTTTGAGGGAAATGACCACTGTGGCCAAACCTTTCTCTATCAGCAAATCAAACCTAGTGGAAAATGAAGACAACATATTATACTCAAAAACTGCATTTACAGTATATCTAAAGTGTATTTGTGAAATTTTTTAGAAAACTTTTAAAAATATGACTTAGTAAAACACTCTTATTTTTTGAGTTCTATGAGGAAAATGACCACTGTTGCCAAACCCTTCTTTCTCAGCGAACCACACCTAGTGGAGGATAAAGACAACAAATCATACTAAAAAACTGCATTTACAGTATATCCGAATTGTATTTGTGCCATTTTTGAGAAAACTTTTAAAAATATGACTTAGTAAAACACTCTTATTTTTCGAGTTCTATGAGGGAAATGACCACTGTGGCCAAACCTTTCTCTCTCAGCAAATCAAACTTAGTGGAAAATGAAGACAACATATTATACTCAAAAACTGCATTTACAGTATATCTGAATTGTATTTGTGAAATTTTTTAGAAAACTTTTAAAAATATGACTTAGTAAAACACTCTTATTTTTCGAGTTCTATGAGGGAAATGACCACTGTGGCCAAACCTTTCTCTCTCAGCAAATCAAACCTAGTGGAAAATGAAGACAACATATTATACTCAAAAACTGCATTTACAGTATATCTAAAGTGTATTTGTGAAATTTTTTTAGAAAACTTTTAAAAATATGACTTAGTAAAACACTCTTATTTTTTGAGTTCTATGAGGAAAATGACCACTGTGGCCAAACCCTTCTTTCTTAGCGAATCACACCTAGTGGAGGATGAAGACAACAAATCATACTAAAAAACTGCATTTACAGTATATCTGAATTGTATTTGTGAAATTTTTAGAAAACTTTTAAAAATTTGACTTAGTTAAACAATCTTATTTTTCGAGTTCTATGAGGGAAATGACAACTGTGGCCAAACCCTTCTTCCTCAGCGAATTAAACCTAGTGAAAAACGAAGACAACAAGTTATACTCAATAACTGCATTTACAGTATATCTGAATTGTATTTGTGAAATTTTTTAGAAAACTTTTAAAAATATGACTTAGTAAAACACTCTTATTTTTCGAGTTCTATGAGGGAAATGACCACTGTGGCCAAACCTTTCTCTCTCAGCAAATCAAACCTAGTGGAAAATGAAGACAACATATTATACTCAAAAACTGCATTTACAGTATATCTAAAGTTTATTTGTGAAATTTTTTTAGAAAACTTTTAAAAATATGACTTAGTAAAACACTCTTATTTTTTGAGTTCTATGAGGAAAATGACCACTGTGGCCAAACCCTTCTTTCTCAGCGAATCAGACCTAGTGAAAAATTAAGACAACAAATCATACTAAAACTGCATTTACAGTATGTCTCAATTGTATTTGTGAAATTTTTTAGAAAACTTTTAAAAATATGACTTAGTAAAACACTCTTATTTTTCGAGTTCTATGAGGCAAATGACCACTGGGGCCAAACCCTGCTTCCCCAGCAAATCAAAGCTAGTGGAAAGTGAAGACAACAAACCATGCTAAAAAACTGCATTTACAGTATATCTGAATTGTATTTGTGAAATTTTTTAGAAAACTTTTAAAAATATGACTTAGTAAAACACTCTTATTTTTCGAGTTCTATGAGGGAAATGACCACTGTGGCTAAATCTTTCTTTCTCAGTGAATCAAACCTTGTGGGAAATAAAGACAATAAATTATGCTAAAAAACCGCATTTGCAGTATATCTGAATTGTATTTGTGAAATTTTTAGAAAACTTTTAAAAATATGACTTAGTTAAACACTCTTATTTTTCGAGTTCTATGAGGGAAATGACCACTGTAGCCAAACCTTTCTTTCTCAGCGAATCAAACGTAGTGGAAAATGAAGACAACATATCATACTAAAAAACTGCATTCACAAGATATCAGAAGTGTATTTGTGAAATTTTTTAGAAAACTTTTAAAAATATGACTTAGTAAAACACTCTTATTTTTTGAGTTCTATGAGGAAAATGACCACTGTGGCCAAACCCTTCTTTCTCAGCGAATCAAACCTAGTGAGAAATGAAGACAATAAATCGTACTAAAAAACTGCATTAACAGTATATCTGAATTGTATTTGTGACATTTTTGAGAAAACTTTTAAAAATATGACTTAGTAAAACACTCTTATTTTTCGAGTTCTATGAGGCAAATGACCTCTGGGGCCAAACCCTGCTTCCCCAGCAAATCAAAGCACGTGGGAAGTGAAGACAACAAACCATGCTAAAAAACTGCATTTACAGTATATCTGAATTGTATTTGTGAAATTTTTAGAAAACTTTTAAAAATTTGACTTAGTTAAACAATCTTATTTTTCGAGTTCTATAAGGGAAATGACAACTGTGGCCAAACCCTTCTTCCTCAGCGAATTAAACCTAGTGAAAAACGAAGACAACAAATTATACTAAAAAACTGCATTTACAGTATATTTGAATTGTATTTGTGAAATTTTTTAGAAAACTTTTAAAAATATGACTTAGTAAAACACTCTTATTTTTCGAGTTCTATGAGGGAAATGACCACTGTGGCCAAACCTTTCTCTATCAGCAAATCAAACCTAGTGGAAAATGAAGACAACATATTATACTCAAAAACTGCATTTACAGTATATCTAAAGTGTATTTGTGAAAACTTTTTAGAAAACTTTTAAAAATATGACTTAGTAAAACACTCTTATTTTTTGAGTTCTATGAGGAAAATGACCACTGTGGCCAAACCCTTCTTTCTCAGCGAATCACACCTAGTGGAGGATGAAGACAACAAATCATACTAAAAAACTGCATTTACAGTATATCCGAATTGTATTTGTGCCATTTTTGAGAAAACTTTTAAAAATATGACTTAGTAAAACACTATTATTTTTCGAGTTCTATGAGGCAAATGACCACTGTGGCCAAACTCTGCTTTCCCAGCAAATCAAGCCTCGTGATAAGTGAAGACAACAAATTATGCTATAAAACTGCGTTTACGGTATATCTAAATTGTATTTGTGAAATTTTTTAGAAAACTTTTAAAAATATGACTTAGTAAAACACTCTTATTTTTCGAGTTGTATGAGGGAAATGACCACTGTGGCTAAATCTTTCTTTCTCAGTGAATCAAACCTAGTGGGAAATGAAGACAATAAACCATGCTAAAAAAACCGCATTTGCAGTATATCTGAATTGTATTTGTGAAATTTTTAGAAAACTTTTAAAAATATGACTTAGTTAAACACTCTTATTTTTCGAGTTCTATGAGGGAAATGATCACTGTGGCCAAACCCTTCTTCCTCAGCGAATTAAACCTAGTGAAAAAGGAAGACAACAAATCATGCTAAAAAACTGCATTTACAGTATATCTGAATTGTATTTGTGAATTTTTTTAGAAAACTTTTAAAAATATGACTTAGTAAAACACTCTTATTTTTCGAGTTCTATGAGGGAAATGACCACTGTAGCCAAACCTTTCTTTCTCAGCGAATCAAACGTAGTGAAAAATGAAGACAACATATCATACTAAAAAACTGCATTCACAAGATATCTGAAGTGTATTTGTGAAATTTTTTAGAAAACTTTTAAAAATATGACTTAGTAAAACACTCTTATTTTTTGAGTTCTATGAGGAAAATGACCACTGTGGCCAAACCCTTCTTTCTCAGCGAATCGAACCTAGTGAAAAATTAAGACAACAAATCATACTAAAAACTGCATTTACAGTATGTCTCAATTGTATTTGTGAAATTTTTTAGAAAACTTTTAAAAATATGACTTAGTAAAACACTCTTATTTTTCGAGTTCTATGAGGCAAATGACCACTGGGGCCAAACCCTGCTTCCCCAGCAAATCAAACCTAGTGGGAAATGAAGACAATAAATCATGCTAAAAAACCGCATTTGCAGTATATCTGAATTGTATTTGTGAAATTTTTAGAAAACTTTTAAAAATATGACTTAGTTAAACACTCTTATTTTTCGAGTTCTATGAGGGAAATGACCACTGTGGCCAAACCCTTCTTCCTCAGCGAATTAAACCTAGTGGAAAAGGAAGACAAGAAATCATACTAAAAAACTGCATTTAGAGTATATCTGAATTGTATTTGTGAATTTTTTTAGAAAACTTTTAAAAATATGACTTAGTAAAACACTCTTATTTTTCGAGTTCTATGAGGGAAATGACCACTGTAGCCAAACCTTTCTTTCTCAGCGAATCAAACGTAGTGGAAAATGAAGACAACATATCATACTAAACAACTGCATTCACAAGATATCTGAAGTGTATTTGTGAAATTTTTTAGAAAACTTTTAAAAATATGACTTAGTAAAACACTCTTATTTTTTGAGTTCTATGAGGAAAATGACCACTGTGGCCAAACCCTTCTTTCTCATCGAATCAAACCTAGTGAAAAATTAAGAAAACAAATCATACTAAAAAACTGCATTTACAGTATGTCTCAATTGTATTTGTGAAATTTTTTAGAAAACTTTTAAAAATATGACTTAGTAAAACACTCTTATTTTTCGAGTTCTATGAGGCAAATGACCACTGGGGCCAAACCCTGCTTCCCCAGCAAATCCAAGCAAGTGGAAAGTGAAGACAACAAACCATGCTAAAAAACTGCATTTACAGTATATCTGAATTGTATTTGTGAAATTTTTTAGAAAACTTTTAAAAATATGACTTAGTAAAACACTCTTATTTTTCGAGTTCTATGAGGGAAATGACCACTGTGGCCAAACCTTTCTCTCTCAGCAAATCAAACCTAGTGGAAAATGAAGACAACATATTATACTCAAAAACTGCATTTACAGTATATCTAAAGTGTATTTGTGAAATTTTTTAGAAAACTTTTAAAAATATGACTTAGTAAAACACTCTTATTTTTTGAGTTCTATGAGGAAAATGACCACTGTGGCCAAACCTTTCTTTCTCAGCGAATCAAACCTAGTGGAAGATGAAGACAACAAATCATGCTAAGAAACTGCATTTACAGTATGTCCGAATTGTATTTGTGCCATTTTTGAGAAAACTTTTAAAAATATGACTTAGTAAAACACTATTATTTTTCGAGTTCTATGAGGCAAATGACCACTGTGGCCAAACTCTGCTTTCCCAGCAAATCAAGCCTCGTGATAAGTGAAGACAACAAATTATGCTATAAAACTGCGTTTACAGTATATCTAAATTGTATTTGTGAAATTTTTTAGAAAACTTTTAAAAATATGACTTAGTAAAACACTCTTATTTTTCGAGTTCTATGAGGGAAATGACCACTGTGGCTAAATCTTTCTTTCTCAGTGAATCAAACCTAGTGGGAAATGAAGACAATAAATCATGCTAAAAAACCGCATTTGCAGTATATCTGAATTGTATTTGTGAAATTTTTAGAAAACTTTTAAAAATATGACTTAGTTAAACACTCTTATTTTTCGAGTTCTATGAGGGAAATGACCACTGTGGCTAAACCCTTCTTCCTCAGCGAATTAAACCTAGTGAAAAACGAAGACAACAAATTATACTAAAAAACTGCATTTACAGTATATCAGATTGGATTTGTGAAATTTTTTAGAAAACTTTTAAAAATATGACTTAGTAAAACACTCTTATTTTTCGAGTTCTATGAGGGAAATGACCACTGTGGCCAAACCTTTCTCTCTCAGCAAATCAAACCTAGTGGAAAATGAAGACAACATATTATACTCAAAAACTGCATTTACAGTATATCTAAAGTGTATTTGTGAAATTTTTTAGAAAACTTTTGAAAATATGACTTAGTAAAACACTCTTATTTTTTGAGTTCTATGAGGAAAATGACCACTGTGGCCAAACCCTTCTTTCTCAGCAAATCAAACCTAGTGAAAGATAAAGACAACAAATCATACTAAAAAACTGCATTTACAGTATATCCGAATTGTATTTGTGCCATTTTTGAGAAAACTTTTAAAAATATGACTTAGTAAAACACTCTTATTTTTCGAGTTCTATGAGGCAAATGACCACTGTGGCCAAACTCTGCTTTCCCAGCAAATCAAGCCTAGTGATAAGTGAAGACAACAAATTATGCTATAAAACTGCGTTTACAGTATATCTAAATTGTATTTGTGAAATTTTTTAGAAAACTTTTAAAAATATGACTTAGTAAAACACTCTTATTTTTCGAGTTCTATGAGGGAAATGACCACTGTGGCCAAATCCTTTTTTCTCAGCAAATCAAGCCTAGTGGGAAATAAAGACAACAAATCATGCTAAAAAACTGCATTTGCAGTATATCTGAATTGTATTTGTGAAATTTTTTAGAAAACTTTTAAAAATATGACTTAGTAAAACACTCTTATTTTTCGAGTTCTATGAGGGAAATGACCACTGTAGCCAAACCTTTCTTTCTCAGCGAATCAAACGTAGTGGAAAATAAAGACAACATATCGTGATAAAAAACTGCATTTACAGTATATCTGAATTGTATTTGTGAAATTTTTAGAAAACTTTTAAAAATATGACTTAGTTAAACACTCTTATTTTTCGAGTTCTATGAGGGAAATGACCACTGTGGCCAAACCCTTCTTCCTCAGCTTATTAAACCTAGTGAAAAATGAAGACAACAAATTATACTAAAAAACTGCATTTACAGTATATCTGAATTGTATTTGTGAAATTTTTTAGAAAACTTTTAAAAATATGACTTAGTAAAACACTCTTATTTTTCGAGTTCTATGAGGGAAATGACCACTGTAGCCAAACCTTTCTTTCTCAGCGAATCAAACGTAGTGGAAAATGAAGACAACATATCATGCTAAAAAACTGCATTTACAGTATATCTGAATTGTATTTGTGAAATTTTTAGAAAACTTTTAAAAATATGACTTAGTAAAACACTCTTATTTTTCGAGTTCTATGAGGCAAATGACCACTGGGGCCAAACCCTGCTTCCCCAGCAAATTAAAGCAAGTGGAAAGTGAAGACAACAAACCATGCTAAAAAACCGCATTTACACTATGTCTGAATTGTATTTGTGAAATTTTTAGAAAACTTTTAAAAATTTGACTTAGTTAAACACTCTTATTTTTCGAGTTCTATGAGGGAAATGACCACTGTGGCCAAACCCTTCTTCCTCAGCGAATTAAACCTAGTGAAAAACAAAGACAACAGATTATACTAAAAAACTGCACTTACAGTATATCTGAATTGTATTTGTGAAATTTTTTAGAAAACTTTTAAAAATATGACTTAGTAAAACACTCTTATTTTTCGAGTTCTATGAGGGAAATGACCACTGTGGCCAAACCTTTCTCTCTCAGCAAATCAAACCTAGTGGAAAATGAAGACAACATATTATACTCAAAAACTGCATTTACAGTATATCTAAAGTGTATTTGTGAAATTTTTTAGAAAACTTTTAAAAATATGACTTAGTAAAACACTCTTATTTTTTGAGTTCTATGAGGAAAATGACCACTGTGACTAAATCTTTCTTTCTCAGTGAATCAAACCTAGTGGGAAATGAAGACAATAAATCATGCTAAAAAACCGCATTTGCAGTATATCTGAAGTGTATTTGTGAAATTTTTTAGAAAACTTTTAAAAATATGACTTAGTAAAACACTCTTATTTTTTGAGTTCTATGAGGGAAATGACCACTGTGGCCAAACCCTTCTTTCTCAGCGAATCAAACCTAGTGAAAGATGAAGACAACAAATCATACTAAAAAACTGCATTTACAGTATATCCGAATTGTATTTGTGCCATTTTTGAGAAAACTTTTAAAAATATGACTTAGTAAAACACTCTTATTTTTCGAGTTCTATGAGGCAAATGACCACTGGGGCCAAACCCTGCTTCCCCAGCAAATTAAAGCAAGTGGAAAGTGAAGACAACAAACCATGCTAAAAAACTGCATTTACAGTATGTCTGAATTGTATTTGTGAAATTTTTAGAAAACTTTTAAAAATTTGACTTAGTTAAACACTCTTATTTTTCGAGTTCTATGAGGGAAATGACCACTGTGGCTAAATCTTTCTTTCTCAGTGAATCAAACCTAGTGGGAAATGAAGACAATAAATCATGCTAAAAAACCGCATTTGCAGTATATCTGAATTGTATTTGTGAAATTTTTAGAAAACTTTTAAAAATATGACTTAGTTAAACACTCTTATTTTTCGAGTTCTATGAGGGAAATGACCACTGTGGCTAAACTCTTCTTCCTCAGCGAATTAAACCTAGTGAAAAACGAAGACAACAAATTATACTAAAAAACTGCATTTACAGTATATCAGATTGGATTTGTGAAATTTTTTAGAAAACTTTTAAAAATATGACTTAGTAAAACACTCTTATTTTTCGAGTTCTATGAGGGAAATGACCACTGTGGCCAAACCTTTCTCTCTCAGCAAATCAAACCTAGTGGAAAATGAAGACAACATATTATACTCAAAAACTGCATTTACAGTATATCTAAAGTGCATTTGTGAAATTTTTTAGAAAACTTTTGAAAATATGACTTAGTAAAACACTCTTATTTTTTGAGTTCTATGAGGAAAATGACTACTGTGGCCAAACCCTTCTTTCTCAGCAAATCAAACCTAGTGGAAGATAAAGACAACAAATCATACTAAAAAACTGCATTTACAGTATATCCGAATTGTATTTGTGCCATTTTTGAGAAAACTTTTAAAAATATGACTTAGTAAAACACTCTTATTTTTCGAGTTCTATGAGGCAAATGACCACTGTGGCCAAACTCTGCTTTCCCAGCAAATCAAGCCTAGTGATAAGTGAAGACAACAAATTATGCTATAAAACTGCGTTTACAGTATATCTAAATTGTATTTGTGAAATTTTTTAGAAAACTTTTAAAAATATGACTTAGTAAAACACTCTTATTTTTCGAGTTCTATGAGGGAAATGACCACTGTGGCCAAATCCTTTTTTCTCAGCAAATCAAGCCTAGTGGGAAATAAAGACAACAAATCATGCTAAAAAACTGCATTTGCAGTATATCTGAATTGTATTTGTGAAATTTTTTAGAAAACTTTTAAAAATATGACTTAGTAAAACACTCTTATTTTTCGAGTTCTATGAGGGAAATGACCACTGTGGCCAAACCTTTCTCTCTCAGCAAATCAAACCTAGTGGAAAATGAAGACAACATATTATACTCAAAAACTGCATTTACAGTATATCTAAAGTGTATTTGTGAAATTTTGTAGAAAACTTTTAAAAATATGACTTAGTAAAACACTCTTATTTTTTGAGTTCTATGAGGAAAATGACCACTGTGGCCAAATTTTTCTTTCTCAGCGAATCAAACCTAGTGGAAGATGAAGACAACAAATCATGCTAAAAAACTGCATTTACAGTATGTCCGAATTGTATTTGTGCCATTTTTGAGAAAACTTTTAAAAATATGACTTAGTAAAACACTATTATTTTTCGAGTTCTATGAGGCAAATGACCACTGTGGCCAAACTCTGCTTTCCCAGCAAATCAAGCCTCGTGATAAGTGAAGACAACAAATTATGCTATAAAACTGCGTTTACAGTATATCTAAATTGTATTTGTGAAATTTTTTAGAAAACTTTTAAAAATATGACTTAGTAAAACACTCTTATTTTTCGAGTTCTATGAGGGAAATGACCACTGTGGCTAAATCTTTCTTTCTCAGTGAATCAAACCTAGTGGGAAATGAAGACAATAAATCATGCTAAAAAACCGCATTTGCAGTATATCTGAATTGTATTTGTGAAATTTTTAGAAAACTTTTAAAAATATGACTTAGTAAAACACTCTTATTTTTCGAGTTCTATGAGGGAAATGACCACTGTAGCCAAACCTTTCTTTCTCAGCGAATCAAACGTAGTGGAAAATGAAGACAACATATCATGCTAAAAAACTGCATTTACAGTATATCTGAATTGTATTTGTGAAATTTTTAGAAAACTTTTAAAAATATGACTTAGTAAAACACTCTTATTTTTCGAGTTCTATGAGGCAAATGACCACTGGGGCCAAACCCTGCTTCCCCAGCAAATTAAAGCAAGTGGAAAGTGAAGACAACAAACCATGCTAAAAAACTGCATTTACACTATGTCTGAATTGTATTTGTGAAATTTTTAGAAAACTTTTAAAAATTTGACTTAGTTAAACACTCTTATTTTTCGAGTTCTATGAGGGAAATGACCACTGTGGCCAAACCCTTCTTCCTCAGCGAATTAAACCTAGTGAAAAACAAAGACAACAGATTATACTAAAAAACTGCACTTACAGTATATCTGAATTGTATTTGTGAAATTTTTTAGAAAACTTTTAAAAATATGACTTAGTAAAACACTCTTATTTTTCGAGTTCTATGAGGGAAATGACCACTGTGGCCAAACCTTTCTCTCTCAGCAAACCAAACCTAGTGGAAAATGAAGACAACATATTATACTCAAAAACTGCATTTACAGTATATCTAAAGTGTATTTGTGAAATTTTTTAGAAAACTTTTAAAAATATGACTTAGTAAAACACTCTTATTTTTTGAGTTCTATGAGGAAAATGACCACTGTGACTAAATCTTTCTTTCTCAGTGAATCAAACCTAGTGGGAAATGAAGACAATAAATCATGCTAAAAAACCGCATTTGCAGTATATCTGAAGTGTATTTGTGAAATTTTTTAGAAAACTTTTAAAAATATGACTTAGTAAAACACTCTTATTTTTTGAGTTCTATGAGGGAAATGACCACTGTGGCCAAACCCTTCTTTCTCAGCGAATCAAACCTAGTGAAAGATGAAGACAACAAATCATACTAAAAAACTGCATTTACAGTATATCCGAATTGTATTTGTGCCATTTTTGAGAAAACTTTTAAAAATATGACTTAGTAAAACACTCTTATTTTTCGAGTTCTATGAGGCAAATGACCACTGGGGCCAAACCCTGCTTCCCCAGCAAATTAAAGCAAGTGGAAAGTGAAGACAACAAACCATGCTAAAAAACTGCATTTACAGTATGTCTGAATTGTATTTGTGAAATTTTTAGAAAACTTTTAAAAATTTGACTTAGTTAAACACTCTTATTTTTCGAGTTCTATGAGGGAAATGACCACTGTGGCCAAACCCTTCTTCCTCAGCGAATCAAACCTAGTGGAAAATGAAGACAACATATTATACTCAAAAACTGCATTTACAGTATATCTAAAGTGTATTTGTGAAATTTTTTAGAAAACTTTTAAAAATATGACTTAGTAAAACACTCTTATTTTTTGAGTTCTATGAGGAAAATGACCACTGTGGCCAAACCTTTCTTTCTCAGCGAATCAAACCTAGTGAAAGATGAAGACAACAAATCATGCTAAAAAACTGCATTTACAGTATGTCCGAATTGTATTTGTGCCATTTTTGAGAAAACTTTTAAAAATATGACTTAGTAAAACACTATTATTTTTCGAGTTCTATGAGGCAAATGACCACTGTGGCCAAACTCTGCTTTCCCAGCAAATCAAGCCTCGTGATAAGTGAAGACAACAAATTATGCTATAAAACTGCGTTTACAGTATATCTAAATTGTATTTGTGAAATTTTTTAGAAAACTTTTAAAAATATGACTTAGTAAAACACTCTTATTTTTCGAGTTCTATGAGGGAAATGACCACTGTGGCTAAATCTTTCTTTCTCAGTGAATCAAACCTAGTGGGAAATGAAGACAATAAATCATGCTAAAAAACCGCATTTGCAGTATATCTGAATTGTATTTGTGAAATTTTTAGAAAACTTTTAAAAATATGACTTAGTAAAACACTCTTATTTTTCGAGTTCTATGAGGGAAATGACCACTGTAGCCAAACCTTTCTTTCTCAGCGAATCAAACGTAGTGGAAAATGAAGACAACATATCATGCTAAAAAACTGCATTTACAGTATATCTGAATTGTATTTGTGAAATTTTTAGAAAACTTTTAAAAATATGACTTAGTAAAACACTCTTATTTTTCGAGTTCTATGAGGCAAATGACCACTGGGGCCAAACCCTGCTTCCCCAGCAAATTAAAGCAAGTGGAAAGTGAAGACAACAAACCATGCTAAAAAACTGCATTTACACTATGTCTGAATTGTATTTGTGAAATTTTTAAAAAACTTTTAAAAATTTGACTTAGTTAAACACTCTTATTTTTCGAGTTCTATGAGGGAAATGACCACTGTGGCCAAACCCTTCTTCCTCAGCGAATTAAACCTAGTGAAAAACAAAGACAACAGATTATACTAAAAAACTGCACTTACAGTATATCTGAATTGTATTTGTGAAATTTTTTAGAAAACTTTTAAAAATATGACTTAGTAAAACACTCTTATTTTTCGAGTTCTATGAGGGAAATGACCACTGTGGCCAAACCTTTCTCTCTCAGCAAACCAAACCTAGTGGAAAATGAAGACAACATATTATACTCAAAAACTGCATTTACAGTATATCTAAAGTGTATTTGTGAAATTTTTTAGAAAACTTTTAAAAATATGACTTAGTAAAACACTCTTATTTTTTGAGTTCTATGAGGAAAATGACCACTGTGACTAAATCTTTCTTTCTCAGTGAATCAAACCTAGTGGGAAATGAAGACAATAAATCATGCTAAAAAACCGCATTTGCAGTATATCTGAAGTGTATTTGTGAAATTTTTTAGAAAACTTTTAAAAATATGACTTAGTAAAACACTCTTATTTTTTGAGTTCTATGAGGGAAATGACCACTGTGGCCAAACCCTTCTTTCTCAGCGAATCAAACCTAGTGAAAGATGAAGACAACAAATCATACTAAAAAACTGCATTTACAGTATATCCGAATTGTATTTGTGCCATTTTTGAGAAAACTTTTAAAAATATGACTTAGTAAAACACTCTTATTTTTCGAGTTCTATGAGGCAAATGACCACCGGGGCCAAACCCTGCTTCCCCAGCAAATTAAAGCAAGTGGAAAGTGAAGACAACAAACCATGCTAAAAAACTGCATTTACAGTATGTCTGAATTGTATTTGTGAAATTTTTAGAAAACTTTTAAAAATTTGACTTAGTTAAACACTCTTATTTTTCGAGTTCTATGAGGGAAATGACCACTGTGGCCAAACCCTTCTTCCTCAGCGAATCAAACCTAGTGGAAAATGAAGACAACATATTATACTCAAAAACTGCATTTACAGTATATCTAAAGTGTATTTGTGAAATTTTTTAGAAAACTTTTAAAAATATGACTTAGTAAAACACTCTTATTTTTTGAGTTCTATGAGGAAAATGACCACTGTGGCCAAACCTTTCTTTCTCAGCGAATCAAACCTAGTGAAAGATGAAGACAACAAATCATGCTAAAAAACTGCATTTACAGTATGTCCGAATTGTATTTGTGCCATTTTTGAGAAAACTTTTAAAAATATGACTTAGTAAAACACTATTATTTTTCGAGTTCTATGAGGCAAATGACCACTGTGGCCAAACTCTGCTTTCCCAGCAAATCAAGCCTCGTGATAAGTGAAGACAACAAATTATGCTATAAAACTGCGTTTACAGTATATCTAAATTGTATTTGTGAAATTTTTTAGAAAACTTTTAAAAATATGACTTAGTAAAACACTCTTATTTTTCGAGTTCTATGAGGGAAATGACCACTGTGGCTAAATCTTTCTTTCTCAGTGAATCAAACCTAGTGGGAAATGAAGACAATAAATCATGCTAAAAAACCGCATTTGCAGTATATCTGAATTGTATTTGTGAAATTTTTAGAAAACTTTTAAAAATATGACTTAGTTAAACACTCTTATTTTTCGAGTTCTATGAGGGAAATGACCACTGTGGCTAAACTCTTCTTCCTCAGCGAATTAAACCTAGTGAAAAACGAAGACAACAAATTATACTAAAAAACTGCATTTACAGTATATCAGATTGGATTTGTGAAATTTTTTAGAAAACTTTTAAAAATATGACTTAGTAAAACACTCTTATTTTTCGAGTTCTATGAGGGAAATGACCACTGTGGCCAAACCTTTCTCTCTCAGCAAATCAAACCTAGTGGAAAATGAAGACAACATATTATACTCAAAAACTGCATTTACAGTATATCTAAAGTGTATTTGTGAAATTTTTTAGAAAACTTTTGAAAATATGACTTAGTAAAACACTCTTATTTTTTGAGTTCTATGAGGAAAATGACTACTGTGGCCAAACCCTTCTTTCTCAGCAAATCAAACCTAGTGGAAGATAAAGACAACAAATCATACTAAAAAACTGCATTTACAGTATATCCGAATTGTATTTGTGCCATTTTTGAGAAAACTTTTAAAAATATGACTTAGTAAAACACTCTTATTTTTCGAGTTCTATGAGGCAAATGACCACTGTGGCCAAACTCTGCTTTCCCAGCAAATCAAGCCTAGTGATAAGTGAAGACAACAAATTATGCTATAAAACTGCGTTTACAGTATATCTAAATTGTATTTGTGAAATTTTTTAGAAAACTTTTAAAAATATGACTTAGTAAAACACTCTTATTTTTCGAGTTCTATGAGGGAAATGACCACTGTGGCCAAATCCTTTTTTCTCAGCAAATCAAGCCTAGTGGGAAATAAAGACAACAAATCATGCTAAAAAACTGCATTTGCAGTATATCTGAATTGTATTTGTGAAATTTTTTAGAAAACTTTTAAAAATATGACTTAGTAAAACACTCTTATTTTTCGAGTTCTATGAGGGAAATGACCACTGTGGCCAAACCTTTCTCTCTCAGCAAATCAAACCTAGTGGAAAATGAAGACAACATATTATACTCAAAAACTGCATTTACAGTATATCTAAAGTGTATTTGTGAAATTTTTTAGAAAACTTTTAAAAATATGACTTAGTAAAACACTCTTATTTTTTGAGTTCTATGAGGAAAATGACCACTGTGGCCAAATTTTTCTTTCTCAGCGAATCAAACCTAGTGGAAGATGAAGACAACAAATCATGCTAAAAAACTGCATTTACAGTATGTCCGAATTGTATTTGTGCCATTTTTGAGAAAACTTTTAAAAATATGACTTAGTAAAACACTATTATTTTTCGAGTTCTATGAGGCAAATGACCACTGTGGCCAAACTCTGCTTTCCCAGCAAATCAAGCCTCGTGATAAGTGAAGACAACAAATTATGCTATAAAACTGCGTTTACAGTATATCTAAATTGTATTTGTGAAATTTTTTAGAAAACTTTTAAAAATATGACTTAGTAAAACACTCTTATTTTTCGAGTTCTATGAGGGAAATGACCACTGTGGCTAAATCTTTCTTTCTCAGTGAATCAAACCTAGTGGGAAATGAAGACAATAAATCATGCTAAAAAACCGCATTTGCAGTATATCTGAATTGTATTTGTGAAATTTTTAGAAAACTTTTAAAAATATGACTTAGTTAAACACTCTTATTTTTCGAGTTCTATGAGGGAAATGACCACTGTGGCTAAACCCTTCTTCCTCAGCGAATTAAACCTAGTGAAAAACGAAGACAACAAATTATACTAAAAAACTGCATTTACAGTATATCAGATTGGATTTGTGAAATTTTTTAGAAAACTTTTAAAAATATGACTTAGTAAAACACTCTTATTTTTCGAGTTCTATGAGGGAAATGACCACTGTGGCCAAACCTTTCTCTCTCAGCAAATCAAACCTAGTGGAAAATGAAGACAACATATTATACTCAAAAACTGCATTTACAGTATATCTAAAGTGTATTTGTGAAATTTTTTAGAAAACTTTTGAAAATATGACTTAGTAAAACACTCTTATTTTTTGAGTTCTATGAGGAAAATGACCACTGTGGCCAAACCCTTCTTTCTCAGCAAATCAAACCTAGTGGAAGATAAAGACAACAAATCATACTAAAAAACTGCATTTACAGTATATCCGAATTGTATTTGTGCCATTTTTGAGAAAACTTTTAAAAATATGACTTAGTAAAACACTCTTATTTTTCGAGTTCTATGAGGCAAATGACCACTGTGGCCAAACTCTGCTTTCCCAGCAAATCAAGCCTAGTGATAAGTGAAGACAACAAATTATGCTATAAAACTGCGTTTACAGTATATCTAAATTGTATTTGTGAAATTTTTTAGAAAACTTTTAAAAATATGACTTAGTAAAACACTCTTATTTTTCGAGTTCTATGAGGGAAATGACCACTGTGGCCAAATCCTTTTTTCTCAGCAAATCAAGCCTAGTGAAAAATAAAGACAACAAATCATGCTAAAAAACTGCATTTGCAGTATATCTGAATTGTATTTGTGAAATTTTTTAGAAAACTTTTAAAAATATGACTTAGTAAAACACTCTTATTTTTCGAGTTCTATGAGGGAAATGACCACTGTAGCCAAACCTTTCTTTCTCAGCGAATCAAACGTAGTGGAAAATAAAGACAACATATCGTGCTAAAAAACTGCATTTACAGTATATCTGAATTGTATTTGTGAAATTTTTAGAAAACTTTTAAAAATATGACTTAGTTAAACACTCTTATTTTTCGAGTTCTATGAGGGAAATGACCACTGTGGCCAAACCCTTCTTCCTCAGCTTATTAAACCTAGTGAAAAATGAAGACAACAAATTATACTAAAAAACTGCATTTACAGTATATCTGAATTGTATTTGTGAAATTTTTTAGAAAACTTTTAAAAATATGACTTAGTAAAACACTCTTATTTTTCGAGTTCTATGAGGGAAATGACCACTGTGGCCAAACCTTTCTTTCTCAGCGAATCAAACGTAGTGGAAAATGAAGACAACATATCATGCTAAAAAACTGCATTTACAGTATATCTGAATTGTATTTGTGAAATTTTTAGAAAACTTTTAAAAATATGACTTAGTAAAACACTCTTATTTTTCGAGTTCTATGAGGCAAATGACCACTGGGGCCAAACCCTGCTGCCCCAGCAAATTAAAGCAAGTGGAAAGTGAAGACAACAAACCATGCTAAAAAACTGCATTTACAGTATGTCTGAATTGTATTTGTGAAATTTTTAGAAAACTTTTAAAAATTTGACTTAGTTAAACACTCTTATTTTTCGAGTTCTATGAGGGAAATGACCACTGTGGCCAAACCCTTCTTCCTCAGCGAATTAAAACTAGTGAAAAACAAAGACAACAGATTATACTAAAAAACTGCATTTACAGTATATCTGAATTGTATTTGTGAAATTTTTTAGAAAACTTTTAAAAATATGACTTAGTAAAACACTCTTATTTTTCGAGTTCTATGAGGGAAATGACCACTGTGGCCAAACCTTTCTCTCTCAGCAAATCAAACCTAGTGGAAAATGAAGACAACATATTATACTCAAAAACTGCATTTACAGTATATCTAAAGTGTATTTGTGAAATTTTTTAGAAAACTTTTAAAAAAATGACTTAGTAAAACACTCTTATTTTTTGAGTTCTATGAGGAAAATGACCACTGTGACTAAATCTTTCTTTCTCAGTGAATCAAACCTAGTGGGAAATGAAGACAATAAATCATGCTAAAAAACCGCATTTGCAGTATATCTGAAGTGTATTTGTGAAATTTTTTAGAAAACTTTTAAAAATATGACTTAGTAAAACACTCTTATTTTTTGAGTTCTATGAGGGAAATGACCACTGTGGCCAAACCCTTCTTTCTCAGCGAATCAAACCTAGTGAAAGATGAAGACAACAAATCATACTAAAAAACTGCATTTACAGTATATCCGAATTGTATTTGTGCCATTTTTGAGAAAACTTTTAAAAATATGACTTAGTAAAACACTCTTATTTTTCGAGTTCTATGAGGCAAATGACCACTGGGGCCAAACCCTTCTTCCTCAGCGAATTAAGCCTAAAGAAAAACGAAGACAACAAATTATACTAAAAAACTGCTTTTACAGTATATCTGAAATGTATTTGTGAAATTTTTTAGAAAACTTTTAAAAATATGACTTAGTAAAACACTCTTATTTTTCGAGTTCTATGAGGCAAATGACCACTGTGGCCAAACTCTGCTTTCCCAGCAAATCAAGCCTAGTGATAAGTGAAGACAACAAATTTTGCTATAAAACTGCGTTTACAGTATATCTAAATTGTATTTGTGAAATTTTTTAGAAAACTTTTAAAAATATGACTTAGTAAAACACTCTTATTTTTCGAGTTCTATGAGGGAAATGACCACTGTGGCCAAATCCTTTTTTCTCAGCAAATCAAACCTAGTGGGAAATAAAGACAACAAATCATGCTAAAAAACTGCATTTGCAGTATATCTGAATTGTATTTGTGAAATTTTTTAGAAAACTTTTAAAAATATGACTTAGTAAAACACTCTTATTTTTCGAGTTCTATGAGGGAAATGACCACTGTAGCCAAACCTTTCTTTCTCAGCGAATCAAACGTAGTGGAAAATAAAGACAACATATCATGCTAAAAAACTGCATTTACAGTATATCTGAATTGTATTTGTGAAATTTTTAGAAAACTTTTAAAAATATGACTTAGTTAAACACTCTTATTTTTCGAGTTCTATGAGGGAAATGACCACTGTGGCCAAACCCTTCTTCTTCAGCTTATTAAACCTAGTGAAAAATGAAGACAACAAATTATACTAAAAAACTGCGTTTACAGTATATCTGAATTGTATTTGTGAAATTTTTTAGAAAACTTTTAAAAATATGACTTAGTAAAACACTCTTATTTTTCGAGTTCTATGAGGGAAATGACCACTGTAGCCAAACCTTTCTTTCTCAGCGAATCAAACGTAGTGAAAAATAAAGACAACATATCGTGCTAAAAAACTGCATTTACAGTTTATCTGAATTGTATTTGTGAAATTTTTAGAAAACTTTTAAAAATATGACTTAGTAAAACACTCTTATTTTTCGAGTTCTATGAGGCAAATGACCACTGGGGCCAAACCCTGCTTCCCCAGCAAATTAAAGCATGTGGAAAGTGAAGACAACAAACCATGCTAAAAAACTGCATTTACAGTATGTCTGAATTGTATTTGTGAAATTTTTAGAAAACTTTTAAAATTTTGACTTAGTTAAACACTCTTATTTTTCGAGTTCTATGAGGGAAATGACCACTGTGGCCAAACCCTTCTTCCTCAGCAAATTAAACCTATTGAAAAACAAAGACAACAAATTATACTAAAAAACTGCATTTACAGTATATCTAAAGTGTATTTGTAAAATTTTTTAGAAAACTTTTAAAAATATGACTTAGTAAAACACTCTTATTTTTTGAGTTCTATGAGGAAAATGACCACTGTGGCCAAACCCTTCTTTCTCAGCGAATCAAACCTAGTGGAAGATGAAGACAACAAATCATACTAAAAAACTGCATTTACAGTATATTCGAATTGTATTTGTGCCATTTTTGAGAAAACTTTTAAAAATATGACTTAGTAAAACACTATTATTTTTCGAGTTCTATGAGGCAAATGACCACTGTGGCCAAACTCTGCTTTCCCAGCAAATCAAGCCTAGTGATAAGTGAAGACAACAAATTATGCTATAAAACTGCGTTTACAGTATATCTAAATTGTATTTGTGAAATTTTTTAGAAAACTTTTAAAAATATGACTTAGTAAAACACTCTTATTTTTCGAGTTCTATGAGGGAAATGACCACTGTAGCCAAACCTTTCTTTCTCAGCGAATCAAACGTAGTGGAAAATAAAGACAACATATCATGCTAAAAAACTGCATTTACAGTATATCTGAATTGTATTTGTGAAATTTTTAGAAAACTTTTAAAAATATGACTTAGTTAAACACTCTTATTTTTCGAGTTCTATGAGGGAAATGACCACTGTGGCCAAACCCTTCTTCCTCAGCGAATTAAACCTAGTGAAAAACGAAGACAACAAATTATACTAAAAAACTGCATTTACAGTATATCTGAATTGTATTTGTGAAATTTTTTAGAAAACTTTTAAAAATATGACTTAGTAAAACACTCTTATTTTTCGAGTTCTATGAGGGAAATGACCACTGTGGCCAAACCTTTCTCTCTCAGCAAATCAAACCTAGTGGAAAATGAAGACAACATATTATACTCAAAAACTGCATTTACAGTATATCAAAAGTGTATTTGTGAAATTTTTTAGAAAACTTTTAAAAATATGACTTAGTAAAACACTCTTATTTTTTGAGTTCTATGAGGAAAATGACCACTGTGGCCAAACCCTTCTTCCTCAGCTTATTAAACCTAGTGAAAAACGAAGACAACAAATTATACTAAAAAACTGCATTTACAGTATATCTGAATTGTATTTGTGAAATTTTTTAGAAAACTTTTAAAAATATGACTTAGTAAAACACTCTTATTTTTCGAGTTCTATGAGGGAAATGACCACTGTAGCCAAACCTTTCTTTCTCAGCGAATCAAACGTAGTGGAAAATGAAGACAATAAATCATGCTAAAAAACCGCATTTGCAGTATATCTGAATTGTATTTGTGAAATTTTTAGAAAACTTTTAAAAATATGACTTAGTTAAACACTCTTATTTTTCGAGTTCTATGAGGCAAATGACCACTGTGGCCAAACTCTGCTTTCCCAGCAAATCAAGCCTCGTTATAAGTGAAGACAACAAATTATGCTATAAAACTGCGTTTACAGTATATCTAAATTGTATTTGTGAAATTTTTTAGAAAACTTTTAAAAATATGACTTAGTAAAACACTCTTATTTTTCGAGTTCTATGAGGGAAATGACCACTGTGACTAAATCTTTCTTTCTCAGTGAATCAAACCTAGTGGGAAATGAAGACAATAAATCATGCTAAAAAACCGCATTTGCAGTATATCTGAATTGTATTTGTGAAATTTTTAGAAAACTTTTAAAAATATGACTTAGTTAAACACTCTTATTTTTCGAGTTCTATGAGGGAAATGACCACTGTGGCCAAACCCTTCTTCCTCAGCGAATTAAACCTAGTGGAAAAGGAAGACTACATATCATACTAAAAAACTGCATTCACAAGATATCTTAAGTGTATTTGTGAAATTTTTTAGAAAACTTTTAAAAATATGACTTAGTAAAACACTCTTATTTTTTGAGTTCTATGAGGGAAATGACCACTGTAGCCAAACCTTTCTTTCTCAGCAAATCAAACGTAGTGGAAAATGAAGACAACATATCATGCTAAAAAACTGCATTTACAGTATATCTGAATTGTATTTGTGAAATTTTTAGAAAACTTTTAAAAATATGACTTAGTAAAACACTCTTATTTTTCGAGTTCTATGAGGCAAATGACCACTGGGGCCAAACCCTGCTTCCCCAGCAAATTAAAGCAAGTGGAAAGTGAAGACAACAAACCATGCTAAAAAACTGCATTTACAGTATGTCTGAATTGTATTTGTGAAATTTTTAGAAAACTTTTAAAAATTTGACTTAGTTAAACACTTTTATTTTTCGAGTTCTATGAGGGAAATGACCACTGTGGCCAAACCCTTCTTTCTCAGCGAATCAGACCTAGTGGAAGATGAAGACAACAAATCATACTAAAAAACTGCATTTACAGTATATCCGAATTGTATTTGTGCCATTTTTGAGAAAACTTTTAAAAATATGACTTAGTAAAACACTATTATTTTTCGAGTTCTATGAGGGAAATGACCACTGTGGCCAAACTCTGCTTTCCCAGCAAATCAAGCCTCGTGATAAGTGAAAACAACAAATTATGCTATAAAACTGCGTTTACAGTATATCTAAATTGTATTTGTGAAATTTTTTAGAAAACTTTTAAAAATATGACTTAGTAAAACACTCTTATTTTTCGAGTTCTATGAGGGAAATGACCACTGTGGCTAAATCTTTCTTTCTCAGTGAATCAAACCTAGTGGGAAATGAAGACAATAAATCATGCTAAAAAACCGCATTTGCAGTATATCTGAATTGTATTTGTGAAATTTTTAGAAAACTTTTAAAAATATGACTTAGTTAAACACTCTTATTTTTCGAGTTCTATGAGGGAAATGACCACTGTGGCCAAACCCTTCTTCCTCAGCGAATTAAACCTAGTTGAAAAGGAAGACTACATATCATACTAAAAAACTGCATTCACAAGATATCTGAAGTGTATTTGTGAAATTTTTTAGAAAACTTTTAAAAATATGACTTAGTAAAACACTCTTATTTTTTGAGTTCTATGAGGAAAATGACCACTGTGGCCAAACCCTTCTTTCTCAGCGAATCAAACATAGTGGAAGATGAAGACAACAAATCATACTAAAAAACTGCATTTACAGTATATCCGAATTGTATTTGTGCCATTTTTGAGAAAACTTTTAAAAATATGACTTAGTAAAACACTATTATTTTTCGAGTTCTATGAGGCAAATGACCACTGTGGCCAAACTCTGCTTTCCCAGCAAATCAAGCCTGGTGATAAGTGAAGACAACAAATTATGCTATAAAACTGCGTTTACATTATATCTAAATTGTATTTGTGAAATTTTTTAGAAAACTTTTAAAAATATGACTTAGTAAAACACTCTTATTTTTCGAGTTCTATGAGGGAAATGACCACTGCAGCCAAACCTTTCTTTCTCAGCGAATCAAACGTAGTGGAAAATGAAGACAACATATTATGCTAAAAAACTGCATTTACAGTATATCTAAATTGTATTTGTGAAATTTTTAGAAAACTTTTAAAAATATGACTTAGTTAAACACTCTTATTTTTCGAGTTCTATGAGGGAAATGACCACTGTGGCCAAACCCTTCTTCCTCAGCGAATTAAACCTAGTGAAAAACGAAGACAACAAATTATACTAAAAAACTGCATTTACAGTATATCTGAATTGTATTTGTGAAATTTTTTAGAAAACTTTTAAAAATATGACTTAGTAAAACACTCTTATTTTTCGAGTTCTATGAGGGAAATGACCACTGTGGCCAAACCTTTCTCTCTCAGCAAATCAAACCTAGTGGAAAATGAAGACAACATGTTATACTCAAAAACTGCATTTACAGTATATCAAAAGTGTATTTGTGAAATTTTTTAGAAAACTTTTAAAAATATGACTTAGTAAAACACTCTTATTTTTTGAGTTCTATGAGGAAAATGACCACTGTGGCCAAACCCTTCTTCCTCAGCTTATTAATTGTTTTTGTTTACAATTGTTTTTGTGAAATTTTTTAGAAAACTTTTAAAAATATGACTTAGTAAAACACTCTTATTTTTCGAGTTCTATGAGGGAAATGACCACTGTAGCCAAACCTTTCTTTCTCAGCGAATCAAACGTAGTGTAAAATGAAGACAACATATCATGCTAAAAAACTGCATTTACAGTATATCTGAATTGTATTTGTGAAATTTTTAGAAAACTTTTAAAAATATGACTTAGTAAAACACTCTTATTTTTCGAGTTCTATGAGGCAAATGACCACTGGGGCCAAACCCTGCTTCTCCAGCAAATTAAAGCAAGTGGAAAGTGAAGACAACAAACCATGCTAAAAAACTGCATTTACAGTATGTCTGAATTGTATTTGTGAAATTTTTAGAAAACTTTTAAAAATTTGACTTAGTTAAACACTCTTATTTTTCGAGTTCTATGAGGGAAATGACCACTGTGGCCAAACCTTTCTCTCTCAGCAAATCAAACCTAGGGGAAAATGAAGACAACATATTATACTCAAAAACTGCGTTTACAGTATATCTAAAGTGTATTTGTGAAATTTTTTAGAAAACTTTTAAAAATATGACTTAGTAAAACACTCTTATTTTTTGAGTTCTATGAGGAAAATGACCACTGTGGCCAAACCCTTCTTTCTCAGCGAATCAAGCCTAGAAGAAGATGAAGACAACAAATCATACTAAAAAACTGCATTTACAGTATATCCGAATTGTATTTGTGCCATTTTTGAGAAAACTTTTAAAAATATGACTTAGTAAAACACTATTATTTTTCGAGTTCTATGAGGCAAATGACCACTGTGGCCAAACTCTGCTTTCCCAGCAAATCAAGCCTCGTGATAAGTGAAGACAACAAATTATGCTATAAAACTGCGTTTACAGTATATCTAAATTGTATTTGTGAAATTTTTTAGAAAACTTTTAAAAATATGACTTAGTAAAACACTCTTATTTTTCGAGTTCTATGAGGGAAATGACCACTGTGGCTAAATCTTTCTTTCTCAGTGAATCAAACCTAGTGGGAAATGAAGACAATAAATCATGCTAAAAAACCGCATTTGCAGTATATCTGAATTGTATTTGTGAAATTTTTAGAAAACTTTTAAAAATATGACTTAGTTAAACACTCTTATTTTTTGAGTTCTATGAGGGAAATGACCACTGTAGCCAAACCTTTCTTTCTCAGCAAATCAAACGTAGTGGAAAATGAAGACAACATATCATGCTAAAAAACTGCATTTACAGTATATCTGAATTGTATTTGTGAAATTTTTAGAAAACTTTTAAAAATATGACTTAGTAAAACACTCTTATTTTTCGAGTTCTATGAGGCAAATGACCACTGGGGCCAAACCCTGCTTCCCCAGCAAATTAAAGCAAAAGGAAAGTGAAGACAACAAACCATGCTAAAAAACTGCATTTACAGTATGTCTGAATTGTATTTGTGAAATTTTTAGAAAACTTTTAAAAATTTGACTTAGTTAAACACTTTTATTTTTCGAGTTCTATGAGGGAAATGACCACTGTGGCCAAACCCTTCTTTCTCAGCGAATCAGACCTAGTGGAAAATGAAGACAACAAATCATACTAAAAAACTGCATTTACAGTATATCCGAATTGTATTTGTGCCATTTTTGAGAAAACTTTTAAAAATATGACTTAGTAAAACACTATTATTTTTCGAGTTCTATGAGGCAAATGACCACTGTGGCCAAACTCTGCTTTCCCAGCAAATCAAGCCTCGTGATAAGTGAAAACAACAAATTATGCTATAAAACTGCGTTTACAGTATATCTAAATTGTATTTGTGAAATTTTTTAGAAAACTTTTAAAAATATGACTTAGTAAAACACTCTTATTTTTCGAGTTCTATGAGGGAAATGACCACTGTGGCTAAATCTTTCTTTCTCAGTGAATCAAACCTAGTGGGAAATGAAGACAATAAATCATGCTAAAAAACCGCATTTGCAGTATATCTGAATTGTATTTGTGAAATTTTTAGAAAACTTTTAAAAATATGACTTAGTTAAACACTCTTATTTTTCGAGTTCTATGAGGGAAATGACCACTGTGGCCAAACCCTTCTTCCTCAGCGAATTAAACCTAGTTGAAAAGGAAGACTACATATTATACTAAAAAACTGCATTCACAAGATATCTGAAGTGTATTTGTGAAATTTTTTAGAAAACTTTTAAAAATATGACTTAGTAAAACACTCTTATTTTTTGAGTTCTATGAGGAAAATGACCACTGTGGCCAAACCCTTCTTTCTCAGCGAATCAAACCTAGTGGAAGATGAAGACAACAAATCATACTAAAAAACTGCATTTACAGTATATCCGAATTGTATTTGTGCCATTTTTGAGAAAACTTTTAAAAATATGACTTAGTAAAACACTATTATTTTTCGAGTTCTATGAGGCAAATGACCACTGTGGCCAAACTCTGCTTTCCCAGCAAATCAAGCCTGGTGATAAGTGAAGACAACAAATTATGCTATAAAACTGCGTTTACATTATATCTAAATTGTATTTGTGAAATTTTTTAGAAAACTTTTAAAAATATGACTTAGTAAAACACTCTTATTTTTCGAGTTCTATGAGGGAAATGACCACTGCAGCCAAACCTTTCTTTCTCAGCGAATCAAACGTAGTGGAAAATGAAGACAACATATTATGCTAAAAAACTGCATTTACAGTATATCTGAATTGTATTTGTGAAATTTTTAGAAAACTTTTAAAAATATGACTTAGTTAAACACTCTTATTTTTCGAGTTCTATGAGCGAAATGACCACTGTGGCCAAACCCTTCTTCCTCAGCGAATTAAACCTAGTGAAAAACGAAGACAACAAATTATACTAAAAAACTGCATTTACAGTATATCTGAATTGTATTTGTGAAATTTTTTAGAAAACTTTTAAAAATATGACTTAGTAAAACACTCTTATTTTTCGAGTTCTATGAGGGAAATGACCACTGTGGCCAAACCTTTCTCTCTCAGCAAATCAAACCTAGTGGAAAATGAAGGCAACATGTTATACTCAAAAACTGCATTTACAGTATATCAAAAGTGTATTTGTGAAATTTTTTAGAAAACTTTTAAAAATATGACTTAGTAAAACACTCTTATTTTTTGAGTTCTATGAGGAAAATGACCACTGTGGCCAAACCCTTCTTCCTCAGCTTATTAATTGTTTTTGTTTACAATTGTTTTTGTGAAATTTTTTAGAAAACTTTTAAAAATATGACTTAGTAAAACACTCTTATTTTTCGAGTTCTATGAGGGAAATGACCACTGTAGCCAAACCTTTCTTTCTCAGCGAATCAAACGTAGTGTAAAATGAAGACAACATATCATGCTAAAAAACTGCATTTACAGTATATCTGAATTGTATTTGTGAAATTTTTAGAAAACTTTTAAAAATATGACTTAGTAAAACACTCTTATTTTTCGAGTTCTATGAGGCAAATGACCACTGGGGCCAAACCCTGCTTCTCCAGCA